>CM046475.1:27075079-27264945 GCA_025506415.1 Flaveria robusta
AATCTTTAAAGTATTTCCTATTTTAATGCTTTTAATTAATGATAATCTAGTTCGCGCTAGAAGACTGTCACGAATTTAAACCAAAAAAGAGTCTTAGTTTTTGCCCATATTGTATTCCGCGATAAGTGTCGTAGATCTGAACTATTTTAGGGCAAAAATATCGTAAATTTTGCATAGTCGCAATATCCGTTGCTAATACTTGTCTTTTTAGTAGTGTAAACGAATAGAGGTCTACGATTATGAATGTACCAATCATAACTCTTAGGCTATCTACACATACTTAACTATCAATCTTTCTAATCTAATAAAAATAACAATGGAAGAAACATGACAACACTATATTTTTTTCAATCAAATTTTACTGTTTTTTGTTTTTATTAAATAATTTCATTAGCTATTAATAATTTTATTTAATTATTTAGATTAAAATAGGTTTTATAAATTTAGAAATAGATCTTTTTATTAATATTATTTTATAGAAACAATTTTTATAAAATAGATATTTTTCTAAAATATTAACTTTTTTAAAACATGAAATATTTTAAAATTAATGTTTTTAAAAAGTAAAGTTTTTATAAACAAAAATAATGAAAATTGGGAGTTAATAATAATAAAAATTAAAATGATACTATTTTTAAAACGTTTGCTTTGAAACAATATTAATTTTTTTGAAAAAAAAAAGTTTAAAAAGTTGATACCATTGTTTTTTACTTATAGTCATTACTCATAGGTAATTTCAATCGTATCATCACAAAATATCATTTTATAATTAATAAATTTCATTCATTTATTAATATTTTATTTATTCAATTCATGTAATACACGAGTTAATAAATCCAGTGAATTCATATACAAGGTAACACTAATATAACCCTCATAAAATCGTTGCAAAAGACTTCTAAAATTATTATTGTTTTAACGTCATTAATTAATTGTAACTTGGTTTGATTATGCCGCAAATCCCAACTGTTTTAATAACAATCACAGCTTTTTCCATCATGGATTTCAAGGAAAAACATTCTTAAGTTTGCGACAGTTAAAGCTCGTCGCAATATCCGTCGCTAATACTGTAGTACCGAAATGTATCAGATTAGATAACTTATTGACTTTAACCATGAAGCAAACTAAATAGATTACTTGCTGACAGACAAATTTAGACAAGATGCCAATATTATCGGTCGAAGGGTGCGCTAAGGAGATCGTGAACAGCGTGAGGCGTGGAGATGAGTACTTGACTGAGCCGCGATGGATGCATACGGTCTTTCTTTGGGTGATGTTGCTACCAGAGCTAATGACCGTGGCTCGACGCATGGTCAATGCCAAAAGGGAAAAGACGAGCCCAAATCAAGAATCTCGAACTAGTGATCGCTACCGCCCCCACTTGGGCTCAAAGATGAATAAAAAATGATGAATATTTATCTTGTTTACGAATTAGAATAAAAGTTTATTTTATTTTCTCTGATTTGGGTTAAAAAAGTATTTTCTTCTTTGCTACGGGTGAGTGGAGGTAAGTATGTTTTGTTGTCTGTTAAAGCTGAATCTATAACTAATGTTTCGGCTTTAAGATTTTCTTCACCTATTGGTTTTGGTTATAAGTCCTTCGTTATTGAAAAAGATGATTCGGGTTAGTCACTTGTTAATCGTTTTCTTCACCCATTGGTTTTGATTGAAGCTAAGTTTATTTATTAAATACGATTATGTATGTATAAAAATAGATAGAAAAATGAAAGTATAGTGAGTGCACCTATAAAATGCTCCAATCAAAATAGGAGTGTGTATTAATTTTGAATAATAAAGCAACTGTAGGATCTAGAAAGATGACAATATTCCTCAAATTTTGTATGATTTGATGGATATTGACTAGACTAGTTATGAATATGTAGGTTTTTTTTAATAGGGTTTTGTAGTAGTGTCCAGAATTATCTGGAAACTCTTATTCATTGAGGCCTAGACACCCAAAGATGAGTAAGGGCGTAGTAAGCGACAAAATGGGTCTTGAGTCTGCTTCATCGCCTTGACCCAGGCCTCGCTTGTGCTTGCTGCAGATACAGACTTGCCAACTTTCTTCAGTCTGTTGCCTGTTATTGCAAGATATGATTAGATTTTTTAACAATGTGAAGATTTTATGTCAATATTTACAAGTCATTAGATTTTATTTAGGATTATGCAAGTGCATGGTGTTTTATTGGTGGTAGCTAATTGTAAGATTTTGTGTAGGATTTTACAAATATAATAGGCGTATTTTATAAAATATTGTGTGTAAGTTGGTATACATATAAAGTTGTAAATATTGTATTTTATATAAATGTAGTCTATATGCTAAAAGACTTATTTATTTGTTGTCTCATTTATATATTTGTGTCACAACTAGTCATATTATTGTTTAAAAATCATATGATATATATTTAATTTTTATTACCGCAATCCTCATGTTTTGCTATATAATTTATCATTTCAGCAGGTATATAAACTTACATGAATAGGTCTTAATATAATTATTTATTCATGTGAGTCTAGATACTCATGTATTTCACATCTGTATTACACTTAACGTATATTCGTTATCCTTGTTTTTTATATATATATTGATTAGATTTTCGTCGTTCGTAACTATATTTAATTGGGTAACTTAGTAAGTTTACATGGATAAGGCCAAGCCCAATCAAGTTATATGGGTCAAGCCTACAAATTTTACATTGGGCCAAAAAAACTAATGTTTGACCCAAGTACAGTTGTAGTTGTTGGGCCAAACCCAGTAAAGTTGGGGCCAATCATGGGTAGCACTAGAGGTGGGCAAACCGGGTCCGGCCCAATACCTGAAACCGGGTTGAAACCGGGTTCGGCCCAACCGGTTTTTTTTCGTACCCGGGTACGGGTGGAACCAGGTGCGAACCCGGGTCGGGTTCACCCAAACTATTACCCTACCCGACATACCGGTTAGGGTCGGGTCGGGTACGGAACCCGGGTATAATCGGGTTTTTGAATTTTTTTTATTTTTTTTTTTGTTTTTACTAGTATAAATCATTATTATTATTATTATTATTATTATTATTGACTTGTTGTTGTTGTTTTTGTTATTATTATTATAATCATAATAAGTATTATTGTTATTATTATTAATAATATTATTGTTGTTTTTGTTTTTGTGTTTGTTTTTGTTGTCGCTGTTATTATTAATAATATTATTATTATTATTATTAATTAATATTAATGTTGTTTTTATTTAACAATATTAAATAAACATTAATTTTTCATTTATATATTTAAACAACTTAAAAATACATAAATCGATCAATAAAAAATAACATAAAACTTTTATTTAAGTTATCGTCTAATGTTTATTTACTACGAGACGCTTAATCAAATGCTAATTCTTCATCCGATATGCCAGAAGATACTCCTTCTTCTACCTCTTCATCGTGTACTTTAGTTTCGAGTGCAATTTCATCTTCGAGGCTTGTTTGGTCTTGTATACGATCCATCGCGTCTAAGTGATCCTTTAAACAAATGCACATCTCAACCGCTTCTGGAGTTAGTCTTATTCTCCGTAATGAGATTACCCTGCCACTAAGAGAAAACGCAGATTCCGAAGCTACCGTAGAAGCTTGGACGCTTAGTAAATCACGGGCCATAGCGAAAGAATCGGAAATTGAGATTCCTTTCCTTTCCACCAAGCCAAAATCGAATGCACGATAATCTTCGGTAGTCATAGTGGAAATAAAATCCGTAGCACTATATCTACCGAGCTCACTTGTTGGGGTGTTACCCCTTTGTCGTTTAGCCGTCACATCCCGAACAACATTCAACATGGTTATAACCGGGTCTTTCATCGAGGTACTAGCATTTGAGGTTGATTCTCTTGGTGTGGTTATATTTACGTTAGGCCCATATCTATTTAAATAAAAATTATATATTGTTTTCAAGCTTGCATTAAAACTTTTTTTGGCATCCCTTGAAAAATTGGGGTTTTCGTCATGCATATCTAAATTGTCATTTATCTCGTCTATCAAACATTCAACCCCAGCAACATTTAAAAACGGATTTAAAGCGGCGGCACAAGTAAAACGGGTGGTAAGTCCTCAAAATATTTTTTAAACTTTTCTTTTATTGATTCTATCATTTGTGTAAACATATCATTTTTATATTAAAAATTTTAAAATTCAAAGCCATGAAATATAATTCTTGAACCACCGAATAACTAGTGGATAATAAACTCCCGATAATTTTGTTGTTGAGTTTTTAAACACCTCAAGAAATCGGATAGACTTTGAACATTTTTCCAACCCGCATCCGGAAATGGGTCGGCTTCACCATTATCCGAAAGACTATTATGAAAAGCTTTCAAAGTTCTCTTTTGTTTTTAAAGCACAATTAAACATGTGACAAGTCGAATTCCACCGAGTAGGTACATCCCAATTAGGACCTAAAAATACAGAGTTCGTATCCTTACAAAGTTTTTTATAATCTTGATATCTTCTTCTACTTTTTTATAAACGTCATGTAACATAAATCGAAAAGCTTTAATAAAGTTATCAACAAATTGCACGAATAGACCGTCTTGCACTACTAAATTAATAATGTGTGCAACACAACGAGTATGGAAAAATCACCGTTTGCAATCGGAAGATATTTAATTTTAATTTTTCAACCACGGTTGTGTTGTTGGAAGCGTTATCAAATGCCATTGAAAAAATTTTATTTTGTAAATTAAAAGTAGTATTACATTATCCAAAAAGTAAACAAAAAATTCTCCGGTGTGTGGATACGGAAAAAGATCAAACGCAATCGTACGTTTCATCAATTGCCATGATTTGGGATCTACCCAATGAGCGGTGACGCAAAGGTACGATTCGGGTAAACAGTGTGGAGCCGACCAAACGTCACTAGTTAAGTTTACACCGGTATTTAAATTTTCAAATAATACAATTAAATCATTTTTTGCTTGCTTCCATAATTTTAAACAATAACGTCTAAGGGTAGTACGACTTACATGGTTGTAACGAGGTTGAAGCGTCTCTCGAATTAAGTTGGTCAAACGAGGATTGTCGAAGTGACTAAAAGGCAAAGCTTCTTGAATCACGAACTTCGCCATTCAATCTCGAACCCTATTAACGTCGTAATTAAAGATTCCACCGTCTCCACCTAATTGTGTTTGTTGCGAATCCGGATTACTTTTCAACGACTTACAAACTTCTTGCTAATGTGTTTGCTTAAAGTCGTGTTAGAATCTTTAGCAAGCAAAGCTCCACAAAACTTGCAACGAGCCTTTACAGACCCGTCACTCAACTCAACCATGTCCCAATTGCACCATACATCCATGTTACGATTGTGTGGAAGAACACGAACGACGGTTGGAGCGTTGGACAGAACTTTGACTAACGGAAGATTGTGATTGAGTCATAACAAGATTCAAGACAGTGAAAAGTGTAAAACGAGAGAGTGAAAATGTAAAACGAGAGTAAACTAGAGTATTTTTTGCGTTTTTTGCGTATGTTTTTGCATTTGAGAGTTGGGTACTCAATCAAACCAACCCACACCTATTTATACTACCTTAGGGGGCAAAAAACAAAAAAAAAGAGTCAAAAATGAGATCCAACGGCATATAATAGCCGTTAAAAACGGCTAGTTTTTTAAAAAAAACCCGAAAAACGGTAAAAACCGGGTTGGACCCGGGTCGGGTCGGTACGGTTCGGGTTCTAGAAAAATAAAAAACCCATAACCGTTCCTACCCACCGGGTATTTTCGGTTCCAAACCGGGTACACCCTATACCGGGTTGTACCCGGACCAGGGTCCGGGTCGGGTTCGCCGGGTCGGGTCCATACCTGGTTTTTTTGCCCAAGTCTAGGTAGCACTTCAACGATTTATTATGGTTTATTCATCCATCTATGTCAAGTGAGTCGTGCTGGTTTTTAAACTTTTATTTTACCACTAAACTTTTATTTGGTTTTAGAAAGTTGATGAACACCTACAAATTCAATACAATCACGAATTGTTTGGAAAATAATCTTCAAATTAAAATCTTGATTTTTAATTATGTAATTATATTTGCGTAAATTATATTCATTATCTCGATATTAAACTCATGTTGGGCCAGAAGGTTTTCTCACCTAAGATGTATTTGCTCCTGAGTGTCGTCTCACGTTCGGGAATGATGGGGGACGGACTGATGTATGAGCCTCTTTTCGAAGACGTGCGAGCATAGTGCCCCAAGGTTTCGTAATCGAGTAATGGAGATGATCGGGTGGAACAATGACCCGTTAGTGATCCAATTAAACATTTAAAAAAGTAAGTTTGAATTCTCGTTTTTATTTATAAATGAATTAATATATTTCTTAATCTTTTTTAAAAGAGATTTGCACCGAAGATTATGATAATTGTAATATGATTTTTAGAGCGTAAAATTACCACATGAACCATCCAACCCTTTATTTTTAGTAAACTGGTCGTTGGCTGAGGTTTGTAATTTAGCAGTTGATTAAGAATTATCAATATCTAACAATAATACCTCATATATTATCGTTTACGTGACACATTTGTCCGATAAATATTAATTCAAAAAACGACCATTGACTTGTCTTTTATATCATTGACGTGGGCAATACATAGCGATATGAAATGACATCCATATATTTGACGTAACGATACACAATGATACGGAGGGGACATTTATTTTATTGAGGATAATAATAGAGTTGGTTTTCATGCCCATGTTACTAAGGCTATACAGTGGAGATACGAAGTGACATTAATATTGCTAAGGTAGACGATAAAGTTGGTTTCTTACGTATGTTACTGAGGTAATATGATAGAGATACGAGGCGACACTAATATCCTTGTGGTGGATGATTAAGTTGGTTTCATGTATGTGTTACTGATGCGATACAGTAGTAGAGATAAGGAGTGACGCTAATATTGACTCGATGTCAACATAATAAATTTAAAAATATTTCAAAGGAGGTTTCTTACTAAATACTTGTTATATAAATAATAAATATTGATAACATTACATAATCTTATTAGGTTAGTAATATATTTTTTTATAAATTTTCTTTATAATGCATGTAAAATTTAAAAAACTTATATCACTTTGAAATTAATTATTTTATCTATTTTCTTGAGAACGATATTTTTTTTTTTTTTGATAACTAAATCTTTAAAAAAATATCCTACTATTAAAAAACAAGGTGATGAATAGGAAGTTGTTTGTTTTTTGGGTATTGACCACGACTCTTTTATGAAGTTTCATATTTGGCCCCCGATGGGAGAATATGACACCCTGGAAAAATAATAATAATAAATAAAAATAATTACACCCGTTGTCATTATTTAAAGCATTAACTTATTAAGTTATATTTTAGTTTCTTAATATTTATATGTGTTTCTCGTTTCATAATAATTTACAAGATAAGTTCACGCGCTAGTACATGGTACACATGGGGCTCAATAATTACATTAAGGAGCTTTGTTAAAAACCATAAAACAACCCAAATTTTAACCTAAAAACTCTTATGAAACCTACTCCTAAAACCCTATTAACTAACTTGAACCTGTAACTAACTCGTACTAATTAACGTTTACTAAATTAAAACTAGTTATCACATTCACATTATCTACCTAAACTCATCTATATACCTACTGTATTAAACTAATGTATACTTATCCATTAGGATGAGATTATAAGAAGATAAACTTACATGCATACGTACAACTCAACCACATAGACCAAGAATTTTCATACTACCACCACCTAGCCACCAACCATCATGAACCATTGGCCACCACCTTAAACACCCACTTAAATTCACCTAAAATCTACCTTAAACATGCTAACATACGTCCACAGCATCACCATCACCATCGCACACACATAGCGCTCTCACTCTCTCTCGACTTTACCATATCACCCAACGTACCTATCATGACACCACCATTCTCAACACCTTCACCGTAACACCTCGGGTCGCTGTTTCACTACCGTATTGCCAAATGAACCTCCACCACCTCTTCTCTCTGTAGCCTATTTTCTCTCTCTAAATATTGGTTACGTAACACTCAGGGAAATGAATATTGGATATTACTGCACATTCTGAGATGATCAAATGTAGTATAATAACTTACCAGATTTTATCTCTATTTTTACGTTTATATGAATTTTATTTAAATATTACACTTTATAAGTTTAATTGATAAAATTAATAAAAATATGGATATAAATTATTTTTATAATATTATAGGTTCCGACAATAAATTATGATATTAAAAATCAAATAAAACTTGATTTTAGTATTTTTATGTAAATTTTATATTCAAGTTTATAACAAAAATTGATTTATAAGATCCGAAACTAGAAAAACATTAAAATACTCTAAAACTTATAATATGAGAGTTCTACTAGTAATTTTTAGAACTAACTGAATAAAGTTTTACTAATTATTAGATTTATATAGTCTTAATTATAAAGTATAAAATTAAAACATGTAACAATTCTAAAAACTTTACTTTAGGTTGAAAATAATAAAAATAACTCATTTTAAAACTATATGATTTTTAGAATTTATGTTCAATTATTTTTAAAATTAAACTTAACTTTATAATGATTGATAAAATCCAACAACGCGGAACATGATCGATACAAATATATATGTTTATATAGTCAACCAATATAATGAAAAATTTATAAATTATTCTATCATTAATTTTAAAGAACATAAGTCAAGATTTTATTTGAATAATTACATATTTTAAAAAGCGTGCGTAGTTGGATGGACACCCTAATCAAGGTTTTTATGTGATTTGTATTGTTTTATATGAGTTGAATGCTTGTTAGTAATGTCAAATCAGTTAAACTTATCAAATTGTTAGGATATTAACCACCGTTATCATTGCCACTATCATTGTTGATCTTACCGTCACAATTAAAATATTTACCACCAAATACATAGTTGTTAGTACATAACAAATTTTTAACTAGTTTTAGTGTGTCTAAACAAAAAATTGACTTATAAATGAAGAGCAGAGAATTGAATGAATAAATTAACAAGCTTATAACGGTTACTATAATAACTTTTAACATAATTTTGCATCGGGTCAAATAATAATCCATACGCATATTACAAAATCTTGCATCGTGTCAAATAACTCAAATGCATATAAAAAATATTATACCGTGACAAATAATTCACACGTATATCAAGAAATATTTACATTATCTCAAATAACTCATATGTTATAAAAAATAGGGCTGGCAACTTCTAACACGAACCTGTTAACACGACACGACACGACACGAAATTAACATGTTTCGTGTTTGACCTTAACAGGTTTCGTGTTTTAAACAGATCAACACGTTAAGACACGATAAAATTCGTGTCTTAACACGTTAAATACCTGTTAACCTGTTAAAACCTGTTAATAACCTGTTTATAATTAAATATATATATATATTTAATTCCCTGGTGCAAAACAAACCCTAAGGCCTTTCCACTTTCATCCCTAAATCCCTAATTCCCTCTGTCTTTCCAACGCCAATCGCGCACCCTCCCCACCATCGCCATCGGTCCCTTCCCTGGCTGAACTTCTCAGCGCCGCTACCTCCCCACCATCGCACCGGCCACCAATCCACCGTTGTCCTTCCCAGCGCCGCTAGCCTCCCCCCATCGGAACCCTTCCACAATCGAGACCACCACTCCACCAGCCGCCATCGAGAGTCGAGACCACCAGCCTTCATTGCGACCTCCCCACCATCAAAACCCTTCCACGATCGAGAGTCGAGACCACCGCTCTACCAGCCACCATCGAGAGTCGAGACCACCGCTCTAACACAACCATTTCGTGTAAACAGGCTTGTAAACAGGTCATTTCGTGTAACCTGTTTCTTAATAGGTTCGTGTTCGTATTTTAAAAAAATTACATGATAAGTTTTCGTGTCGTGTTCGTGTCTGACATGTCAGATCATTGTGTCTTATCGTGTCGTGTCTGACCTGTTATGCCAGCCCTAATAAAAAATCTTGCCCAATTAGCGTTTAATAAATAAATTAATAATTGCTTCTTGTCAAATAAATCGAACGTATATCTAGGTACATTATGTCGTGTCAAATAATTCACACTTATATCAAGGAATCTTACATCATATCAAACAATTCACACGCATATCGAAGGGGTCATGTCAAAGAAATTTCAAATTTTAAAACACATACAACTAGTCGTATAAGACGACACAAGTCGTATATGTTTTATCGTATAACACCACACAAGTCGTATAGCTGACAGATTTGACTGATACAGCTTTATATCTCTTACTACAATACAACACAACTTGAAATCCAATACTCTAGTAAAAGAATAATTAGAATTCACATTTGACATATTTTTATGCCTTCAATTATGAGTTTTCCCATCCAAACGAGATTCCCATGCATCACACATGCGGTCTAAAAACCTTTTAGTAAAAAATTTTCATGTTTCTTTCTTAATTTAAATATTTGTTATTTTCGTTTCTAAAAACCTTTCAATTAAGTATCATTAGTTCTTAATACAGATTTATGTGTCCATAAATTGATCCATCGTTTCTTAAGATATAAAGTAATAAAATTTAGTCAACTAAGTTAATTTTTACTGTAAATATTTTTTATTTACTAAATTTTTTTACATTAATAATCATGAATTAATTTTAAAATGTTTTGACATCTTTAAAGTTACTCTAAATCTCCATCTCCATCAACCTATCAACCTATTCTAATAAAAGAGTAACTACGAAGGACGAGTGGCAGCATCACATTTTTTCTTACCAAAATTTTTCCGCATCTCTATCCTATTAAATAATTACCTTAATTACTAATAATATTATTTAATTTTTTAGATTAAAAATAAGTTTTTTAATAAATTAAAAAATAGATCTTTTTTAATATTATTTCTAAAGAAGCAATTTTTTATAAAATAAGAATTTTCTTTAAACATCAAACTTTTTTAAAAATACAAAATATTTTAAAATTAGTGTTTTTAGAAAATAAATTTTTATATGCAAAAAAAAATTGAGAGTTATAATAAAAAATTAAAAATAATATTTTTTTAATACGGTTTGTTTGAAACAAAATGTTTAACTTTTTTTTTGGAAAAAAAAGTTTAAAAAAGTTGATATTTTTTATTATTTTTAGTTTTTACTCGACGTAATTTCAATAGTTTCTTATCTTAAAATATCGTTTTATAATTAATAAGTTTTTAATATATTTAATATTTTATTTATTTAACCCGTGTAATACACGTGTTTACTAAATCTAGTATTCTAATAAAAAGATATCTATAAGGACACATGTCAACATCATATTCTCCCTCACCAATTTTTTCACAATTCTCTCTCTATTATTTAATAACTAGGTTAGCACCCGTGTACTACACAGTTTGAATAAATTAAATACTGAATAATTAGTAATAAAAATTTATGAATTATAAAACCATATTTGAAGATAGAATATTATTATAATTGCATATAAATAACTATTTTAAATAAATAAACAATAATATATTTTTCTTGATTTTTATTTTATAAAAGAATGTTGGTTTTAAATATTTTGTTTTAAGAAAAATAAATTTATTTTAAAAAAAAGTTTGTTGTATTCTGTATTTTTTAAAATTTTTATTTTTAAAAAGTGTGTTTTTAATAAAAAAAGGTTTTAATTTATTTAATTATATAATTTTTAATTTGAAAATGATATGAGTAATATTATTAGTATTCAATATTAATAATAATAATAAAAAGAAATGAGAAAGTTAGTATGATAAAACTTATAATTGTATCAAGTCTTTTTTAAATTTTCTTTATTATACGTAGATAGATATATAGATAAATAGATAGGCTAGAAACCAATTTATTAAACGGATTATAGTTAGTAATAAACACGAATAGTTAAAATTTGCTCATTTTTTAAAAATAAGAAAAGTTTTTTTAACACACGTATCAGAGTAATACTACATACTATATAGTCCTTAAATATTTGATACTTTGATAATTTGATAAATATATTATAATTGAATCAATTAATTATACAGTTGAAACCGATTTTGGTGAGTCAAAAGTTTCATAAAAAAATCCACTAAATTAAATGAGTTTATTTTTAGAAAGCAATTTTGAATTAGTATATGGTTAAATGGAACTTTTAAAACATAATATGAATG
Organism: Flaveria robusta; assembly: GCA_025506415.1. Lineage (NCBI taxonomy): Eukaryota > Viridiplantae > Streptophyta > Magnoliopsida > Asterales > Asteraceae > Flaveria > Flaveria robusta. The sequence continues at coordinate 27,087,252 of CM046475.1, forward strand.
GTTAAATGAAAGCTATAAATTTTAATTTTAATCAGTATGTGAGTATAGTAATATATTTAAGTAAAATGTCTATCAGTATGGTAAGTAAAATTTTTATCAGTATGGTAAGTATTTAATATATTAAAACTGAAATAAATTAAAGTATGATCAAGTTTTAAGCGGGAATTGAAAATAAAGATGGTGTAACAATGTGCCACGTGTTAAATTGATGGTTTAAGAAAATGCCATGTGGCTTCAAAAACCTTGCTTTATTAGAGTCTATAGATCATATTAATTACTTATATATATTTTTTTAGATTAAAATAATTTTTTAATAAATTAAGAAATATATCTTTTTACTAATGTTATTTCTAAGAAAATAATTTTTTATAAAATTAGAAAATTTTTTAGAACATCAAACTTTTTAAAAATACAAATATTTTATAATTGGTGTTTTTAAAAAATAAATTTTTATAAACAAGAAATAATTAAAATTAAGAGTTATAATAAGAAAGTTTTTAAGTATAATTTTTTTTAAAACGTTTGTTTTGAAATAATTTTTTTTATTTATTATAAAAAAAATTTCAATCATATCTTATTTTAAAATATCGATTTATAATTAATAAATTTTCATTATATTTAATATTTTTTATTCAAACCGTGTAAGACACGGGTTTACTAAATCTAGTTTGTATATAAAGTATTTTCTGCAATTTATCTTTTTCCAATAATATAGTATGTCATAACCTTTTAAACATATAATTATAAGTTCTATTAAACTTTTAGTTGCAATTTTTTTATATCTAAAGTAAAATTTTATTTTATTTATAAATTATGTAGACATTTATGAATGATACACCAAATGTAGTATATAAAGAAGTATTTACGCATATCAAACTCATATAATACACGAGTTAAATTAACAAATTATGTGATAAAATGTTTTTTTGTTTTTTTTTTTTGTTTTTGTTTTTGTTTTTGCAACCACCACTTGGTATCGTTAATTCAAGATTTAAATACTTTTGTGTGCCATATGCAAAATTACTTTACTGCAGAGAATGCTTATATATGTTGTAGTGATTGTATGTGAATTGAGAGCAAGGAAATTCATTTGTTTAATTATGATTCAATAAGCAGGGTTTCTCATATAAGGTTTTGTATTTGTGCTTCATCAATTTGATTTAATTCTTGTATTGGGAATATATTGATCATGATATGCTATTTGTATTTGGGTTATCTAAGGTGAAATTCAAGAGAGAACCATACATATTTTCTTTCGGGCATCTTAACTTGGTTTGTTTTGTGTGAAATTTGATTCAAGAATTGAATAAAAGATTGCGTATAAACTTATGTGAACTTTTTTATTTGGCAGCTAATTTCCAGCTTTACCACTTGACATCAAAACAAATATAACAATTTTTATAAGTTACAAGTATGTGTACAATCTTTTAAGTTAAATATAATCTTTGATAAAATTTGCACTCGATGATAACCGCAAGTTACCTTTTCTATGTAGGTTTATGTTTTTGATTTAACGGATTTTTTTACGTTGACATGTTTAAGGTATAATGACCTAACTAATGTATTAGAATATCATTTACACAATGATGTTCTTTTTTAGGCAGTGTGCAAGATACACTTTCAAGTGATGTGACAATTGAAATCAGAGAAATATCATTTAATCTCCACAAGGTATGCCATTATATAGAATATTTGTTTCATTCTTTTAGTGATAATTTATGTTTTTTTATCCTTAATTTATATGTTCATACAATATCTTTTGTGTTTAGTTTACTAGCAATGCTAAGGATAATGGGATTATAATTGAAGTTCAAATTTCATTTTTGTTTCTTTTACAGACATTTAGCTTGATCTTTCTATGAACCAAAATTTGCATCACATTTTCAGATTACTTACCGACCAAGAATGAATCAACGTGTTTATTTTCATTGAGTTTGATATGCTTTAGTTGTTGGTTAAAAACTGATATAGCAAATGGTTATTATATCTGTAGTTTGTGTATAGTTTGAATGATTTGATATCTTGTTCTTAATTTCCTACTTGAAAAATAAATTGTATTCACACAGGTCAAATTTAAGTTGTAATTTTTTATTTTTATATAATATAACTTGTTATTAGTCAAAACAAACAAAACCGTATACTTCTAATTTCAATTATTAATTAATTAACTAACCCCGTATAATACGCATATATTATTTACTAAAGTTAATAACTCCGTTTAAGTCATATATACCCTCAACAAATTGCCTTTTAAAAAAACACCATTAAATTTTATAAAAAAAGCGATAAGTTCTTCAAACAATATCGCCTAAAAGCGATCATCTCTATTTCAACATATCGCTTGGCCCTTTGCGTGTGCGCATATAACTTCCACTACCATCACGTATCATCGATCATAATTCATAGGGCTTCACACGATACAAACAATTTCTCCGGTGAAACATCAAATCACCACGAGATTCCACTATTTCAGTACGATTATTATTGCTATTATTATTCTCCGTCGCCGGAGGACGATTATACGCTGTTATCTCCCCGGAGATTCGCCGGTGAACGATGGCCGGAGTTGCAGTTAAGCACGAATACATCGAAGTAGCGAACGGTAGCACCAGTGGATACAGTAGTAAACGGAAGGACGTTTCGGAGGTTGCGGTGATTGATATCGAGAGTTCCGATGACGATTCATCTTCCTCCGGCGACGGAGGAAGTAAGGGAAGAGATCTAGGGTTTTGACCGGTGGTGGTGAGGTTGAGAGTAGTAAGAGGAAGAGAGGTTCTGGTGGTGATGGTGATGGTGTGGTTCTTCCGGTAGGGTTTTTGGATCCGTTGCCGCGTAAGGAGGCGACGGTACAGCGTGCGAAGGGGAGCCGTGGTGCGCCGGAGCAGAGTTGTAAGCAGTTTTGGAAGGCTGGTGATTTCGAAGGTCGGTCGTCTGGTGATTGGAGTGTGTCGACAGGTATGTGGAAAGGCGGTGATGTTAATTGTCGGTTTAATTCGTTCTAATGTTGATTTGAGGGTTACTGCTTTTAATTGTACGTATTAGGGATCTGTAATGATTGTGTTATTAAGTTTCTTTACTTGGGTTTGCAGAATTTTACTTGTGTTTTTGAATCTGATATGAGATTACGGTGGTTTTGTGGAAATAAATGTTAGAATTTGCAGAGAAAGTTTAGAGAAAGTTAAGAACGGCAAGTGAGTTTAACTTGTAGTGATGCTGGGGTTGATCTTCATATTTCTCCCAAACCTTTATGTTGCAGGGTTTAATCTATAGGCCATAGATGTTACTGTTTATTTAGTTTATCCACAACTAGAATCATACCAGTTGGGTGTTTGAGTTTTTTTTAGAGCTATTACCCGAAGAATTAAGATGCATGAGTTGGGAGTAGTTGCCTTTGTTCAACTTTTCTTCATCAATCAACCTTTTTAAAATTTGAGGGAATCCTGCCAATCTATGTTGAGTTACTGTATTAATGGAATAAAAAAACAAATAGCTATATTAAAGTAGTTTTATGAAAATAACACGGTACTTGAACTGTAATTCTTATACCTTTACAAAGAGTTAATTCTATGTAGGCTGTTTTATTTTAAGTAAGTTTTACACATTAAAAGTAGACCACTTAATGGGTGCACTTGTGTATCCACTTAGCCAAAAGAACGTTTCACGTCCAGTAGACCACTTAGGCACTCCTTAAGACACTTTTCTCCCGGCTTACAGTTCAACAAATCTATATAAGTGCTTGCTTTTCTTCTGGATTTAGGATGCAGTAATATTATGCTAGAATATGACATTATAAGAATTACAGATGAACAAGGGTCATAGTGATTTATATGAAACAGAAGATTGGATTCAAATGATTGAGAAATTACGGTGTACCCATGTAGATGATAGGCCAGAATGTTCTATAATATCTTACAATAGTAAAAAGTACTTTGAATCAAGATGCTGTAACCTGACATTTGTATTCTTTATCCTGGTAAGGCGACAGAACTATAAGCAAGTTTGACGAGGGCACCAAGTATCATGTTTATACATCTTTTAAAAAACGTCCTTACCTTCTTATAGCACCAGGGCAGTTTGTTTCATTAATAACGAATAGCGGTAAATAGCACCCGTTATTTGTGTTTAGCGATAAGGTAGTAAAAATTTTAAGAAACGTTCTACATTCAATAAACTAACATGTATAGCGATGAAGCAATAGAAAATTTAAGCAAACACCACCAAAATAACTAAAATACTCTATTTGGGTCGATTTTATATTTATAAAAAAATAAAAAATAAAAAAATAAAAAAAAATAAAAATGCTATAGGTCGCTATTTGGTCACAAAACACAAATAGCGGGAACATAGCTAAACGTTATGCAGCATGCTATAGCGGTCGCTATATCCGCTATTGATAACAGGGCGCCTATGCATTTCCTTTTGCTAGCTGCATGTCTCTGAATTTGGCCTGATCTCTTTTTGTTTGTACCTTGAAGTTTGAATAACTTGTAATAGCCTTTAGCTGCATGCTAGTGTGCAGTGTGCACATCTTCCATCTTGACATTATACTGTAATTGTTTGAATATGAAAATTGTGTAGGGCATAAATTATTTTCAAGCTTGCAATTTTATATAGTTAAATATGTGCTTTATTAGAAGCCAATAGTTTCAGATAGTTAGAGCAAGTTTTATACCTCACTTGGCGTCTGTAGGTGGTATGGATCACTTGAGGGTTCATCCAAGGTTTCTGCACTCCAACGCAACTAGTCATAAATGGGTTCTTGGCGGTAATGTTATTCCCTCTATTTGGTTATTTTTCTGTAGCTCTTTTTATCAACATACTTTGGCGGTAATGTTATTCCCTCTATATCTATGTACTCTTGCAGCGTTTGCGGAACTTTTGGACAATTCACTAGATGAGGTACTTTTTCTATGTTTGCATATATAATATTAAGTTCTTTTGAAGTTGCACTTATTGACTCTGCAAGAATTATTTTTGCTGTCTCCCATTTTGCTTTTAGGTTTGTAACGGGGCCACATATGTAAATATTGACATGCTAACAAATAAGAAAGATAACAACAGAATGTTGTTAATTGAAGGTAAGCATCGCTTATCGATCTACTATAGGATTACTTGTGCTAGTTTTATTTCCTTTTAAGTACTCCCCTTCTCTTTAATTGTAGATAATGGTGGTGGGATGGACCCGGAAAAAATGAGACATTGTATGTCTCTTGGTTATTCTTTGAAAAGCAAGGTCAAGGATACAATTGGACAATGTAAGTGACCTTCATATCACTGTGATCAAATTTATTACTTTTGAAATGGGTTTAAGTTTTGACCATTAACTAAAGAATGGGTCAATTCAGGTTAAGTTTTATATCTACTAGTCAAGGGGTACGACTAAAAATAGTTAATATCGGAACTGGTCAATGGAATGGGCCAAAGCTGCCAAAGTTTAAGTTTTATCTTTAGAACCGCTTGGTATCGTTTTTAAAAAAGTTGAATTATGGTCAAAATTTCAGCTAAAATAAAGTGGTACAAATTTTGGACAAAAAGTGTTCGAGGAAGAACAGAATCTGGCTTCCTGTACAAAAAGTATCTGTTTTGACCTGAATCTATTGCCAGCTATGCAACTCGTTTGACCCGCCGATATTCCAGCTAGGTCTTTTAGTTTTTATGTTCTTGCGTCTGGAGGGTTGTAATTTGGCATCTAGAGCACTGTAGATTTTTATTTGCAATGCCGCTGTGTTATTTTTTCAACAGATGGAAATGGTTTCAAGACAAGCACCATGAGGCTTGGAGCTGATGTTATTGTCTTCTCTCGATGCTCTGGGAAGAATGGGAAAAGGTTTGTGGTCCATTTATGCAATTGACCAAGTTTTACATTAACAGTATGAGGAGTGTGCATCGGTCTAGAACCGAATTGGACCGGACCAATAAATGATACCGATAATTGATTCTTTTCATATCATGTACCTAGAACGGCTGTACATAACAGGTCCAGTCATGTTTCAGCTCGGTTTGCCGGTTGTATTGGTTTGGACCGAGTTTTGCACATCTTTAGATACCATGATAGCAATTCTGTTCCTGAAGCTGCTTAACTACATTTGATATTACAAAAAGCGCTAACTAATAACATTTAATTTGATATTTTCCTTGAAGGTCTACACAAAGCATTGGTCTATTGTCCTACACATTTCTGCGAAGCACAGGGAAGGAAGATATAGTAGTTCCCATGGTAATTATTAATTAAATTAACACATGCTCGCAAGTTGCAATTCCACTAGTTAAAACTATATTTTAAATTATTAACTCTTAAAACTGTATAGAGAGCCTTGGACCTTTTCATAAAATGCTTAAGAGATGTAGGTAGGTTGTGATGTGATTTTGAATTTTTGTTTTATCCATCTTGAAGCAAGTAACTTATTTTGTATTATTCATTTGCAAGCTTGATTATGAAAAAGATGGGAAAGAATGGAAAAAGATGAAACGATCGTCCGCAAGTGACTGGGATAAAAATCTCGAGGCAGTGGTACAATGGTCTCCATTCTCAAGTGAATCAGACCTCTTGAAACAAGTAAAGTTTCTTAACTGCATGGTTTATATATGTTGGCAGTGAATTTATTTATTGTCATAAAGTACACTCTTGGTATTTTAAAGGTAGCAAAATGGGTGGGTTGGAGGCATTTCGTAATGGGTCAAAATGAGTATCTTTTAAACCTGTCAGAACAGGCTGGGTTGGTTGAGGTGAAACACTTTTTGTAAAGTTTTATTTGTATTTTTTTGGAACGATTGTATTTGAAATCTTATGTAAACAATTAGACTGACAAATATGATTACAAAAGTTGTTTTATATTAATATTTATCTAACTTTTTGAATAATATGATTTAGGAGTTCTTTATGCATTCAAATTGAAACAGGACACTACTTTTTTTTTTTTTTTTAAAGTTTAATTTATGCTACTTTATTTGTTGGATGTGTTAGAGAGAAAACATATCTTGATTCAATAAATGGGTCAAAATTCTCAATTTCTCATCTTTATCTTGTATCAATGTTAAGGAATATGCTATTGATTTCTTTTTTCTTTTTTACCTTGTAGTTTGATCATATAAAGGACCAGGGTACACGCATAATCATTTACAATCTATGGGAGGATGATCAAGAACTGCTAGAGCTTGATTTTGATACCGATAAACATGTTTGTTTATGTTAGCCTTGAAATCTATGTAACTTCATTATGGGTAGCACATGATCAGTATTTCCTGAACTTAACTGACATTAAAATTTGCATTTTGCAGGACATTCAAATTCGAGGTGTTAATCGAGATGAAAAAAATATAGAAATGGCACAACAATATCCAAATTCTAGACATTTCCTGACGTATCGTCACTCACTTAGGGTAAACCTTGCTCCTATAATTAGTTGCTGCCATTTGGGATGTTTTTGAATGTGCATTTGGGAATTAATATTATAAATTAGATAATCAGTTTTTAATAAAAGGGGCAGTAGAAAGTAGTGTTTGGAGGTGCTTCTGCTGTTTTAAGTTGCAAGGATCACACTTAATTTAACCAAACTAGTAGTGTTTGGAGGTGCTTCTGCTGTTTGAAGTTGTAAGAATCACATTTAATTTTAACCAAACACTAGTTTTAATATTTGTAATATAAATGGTATCTGTAAAGTAAACAGTAAAAACTGTCTGATAATCAGTTCCAAAGCACAAGTACAAACCCCCCATTAATAATAACTGTCTCACACTTAGTACATTTATATTGGTTGCCATAACTTGTCATTATAACTACATCTCTGCAGTATTATATTATCTTGTTTATTGATTATGGTTTAATAATAATATATATTTTTTCTTTGTCAGAGTTATGCTTCAATTCTCTATCTAAGAGTTCCCCATAACTTTCGGATAATCCTCCGTGGGAAGGATGTTGAGCATCATAATATAGTTAATGATATGATGATGACAAATGAGATTACATATCGTCCACAGCCTGGTCTAGAAGGGGGCCCAAAGGATTCAAATGTAATAATAAAAGAGTCGATTCTGTTTTGTTTATTTTTTTTTAATTCCCTCGGGTGACTAAAAAATTTAGTTGAGATGGAAGTGGGTCAGACAGATGTATTGTTAATACACAAAATCTTCAGAAAAAATTATTATAATTGAAATAATATAATATTTCTAAATCATATTTGACACACTTTATTATTTATCAAAATTTTTTTGCACAAAAGTATATAACCCATTTCATTGATACGGGAACAACATACTTTGACTTGTTATCCAACTGGCCTGTTTTGCCACTTCTATTTCAAAATGCTTGTGTTCTGTCCCAGTTAAAGGTATCTTATAATAGGTATTTTGCCGGTTGCAATGAACAGATGGTTGCTGTAGTTACTGTGGGGTTTGTCAAAGATGCAAGAGCTCATATTGATGTACAAGGGTTCAATGTTTATCATAAAAACAGACTCATAAAGGTTGGACTTATATTGATATTTAGGACTCTACACTCATTCAAAACAACAGTTTTCTTTAATTTTTTTTGATGATGTTTCTTGTCTACAGCCATTTTGGAGAATCTGGAATGCTGCAGGAAGTGATGGTCGTGGGGTCATAGGTTGATATTTATGTCTTCTATATTTAAGTTGTGTTTTTTGCTAGTTCACATATCTTCTTAATGGGTATTTTCTTGCTATTGGTTAGGTGTATTGGAGGCTAATTTTGTTGAACCAGCGCATGACAAACAAGGGTTTGAGCGCACTACTGTTCTTCAAAGACTTGAATCACGCCTTATTCAAATGCAGAAGACATACTGGTATGTATATATTGTTAATGCTAATGTACTTATTATTAATAATTTATTTATAACTTCTAAGTTAAGAAACATATACAATTCTTGATTCAGGTGCACATTCTGTCACAAAATAGGCTACGCTCCGAGACGCCACAAGAAAGGCATGGAGGACAGAGGTATCTGTTATGCTTTTTTTTTTTTTTTTTTTTTTTTTTTTTTTTTTTTTTTTTTTTTTTTTTTAAATCTGTTGATTATAAATCAAGTTTTGTAATTTGAGGTGAAATGCCTAGAAAAAGTAAGGTAGATTTTGACATGCTGGAATGGGATAGTTTTTAGTAGGACGCTTAATGCAAATGTATAGTTTTTAGCAGGATGCTTATGAGTTACATGATTTTATCTATGTATCTTTAATAACATAAATCTTATGGATTTTTTAAAACTTGTAACTATATTGCTTAGAAAATATACTTTCTAATTATCATCTTAATGTTAACTTTGCTACATAAAACATCAATAAACTATGTAACCTTTTTGTGGTTATTGTAGAACCTTCTCCTGATTACATAGCTGAACCTACAAGGAAAAGTCCAAGGACGATGCCCACTCCACAATCAGACAAATTCTCTTCACAACAAACTCAAAAGGAACCAGCAATGACCAAACCTGATAGATATCCAACGGCACCCGTCAATGGTACTACTAATATTGAAGAGAGGAGAGAGAAATTAAATAGGGTTCATGGTGTTAGTGCAAGTTCTTCTGAGTCAACATCACCTTTGACTGAAAACATCCATGATGTTGATTCACAAACTGCCATGAATAATCAACATGTAAATGGTAATAGTTCTCAAAAAGGATTATCGGGTATGAAAACTCGTGTGGTTTCAGCTATTGAGGTCCGAAATCCTGTTTTCTCTGCAGCTGCAAAAGCTATACAAGTTAGCGCGCCACCTCATTTAAGGGTAATTTCTGGCCACTTTCTGTTTTTAGGAGGGCATATTTTTTCCTTATTTTTTAGTTACCAACTTTAAATTAGGTACCAAATATAAACCAACTTACTTTTTATGATCAATTTAACAGTCACCCTACGTATCATTTGTTGCTACCACCGATGATATAATGTAACTTGTAAATTGTTGATGTGGTGCTAGTTGGAACCATGCTACCAGCCGCCACGTTAGATGCTATAAACACATAAAATGCTTATGAAAAATAAATTTTCACAAGCTGGCAAAAGAAAGACTTAGCCGTTGAGCAAGTCATTTGTTATTGAAATCTCTAATAAATGTTGGTTTTTATTTTTCACCTAGAATAAAGCTGGTTCAAGTGTTACAACTTTGTGTGTGTGATCAATGAGACTTGTTTTTTTTCAAATGGCAGGCTTCCGTTGTTAATGGGAATGGAACCATTCGTCCAACTTCTAGCACTGACAATTTACAGCTGTTGATGGAAGAAAATCGTGAGTTGAAGGAAAGGTGTGTTAATTTAGAATTTTATTATATTAAATTTAGTTTCACATATTAACGAATGTTTTATTTCTTATAGATTGAGAAGGAGAGAAGAAGAGGTATTAGGAGATCTGCTGCAGGATCTAGAATCTGAAAAAAAGCGTTGCAAGGAACTTGAAGCTCAGGTAATCTGTTAATTGGTCAATATGGATTGCGTTTTCTACTCTGATGGCTTAAACATCGAGTGCTTGTGAAACTGTTGTTAATGTTAATCAAGGTTCTTTAGGAGGTGTAACCACTTGGGTATAAAATTTGTTTCTATGTGTGATATTTTCTGAAAATTGATCTGCAACCTGCATTATCCGATAGATTTGTTGTTGGCATGGTGTCTTAGTTTTCTAAATTTGTTGACGTGGATGCCAATTTTGTAAATTAGCTGACTGGACATTATCCGGTTAGATTTGCAACGTGGACGCACGTATCAGCCCATGCCAACATATATAATAACCGGCAATATAAGGTTGAAGCCAATGTTTCAAAATGAGTTCACAATATTGAAATAATATTGAAACAATTCCGAGTTGCCTATCGAGGTGGAACAATGGTGAAACTTGGTTACAATTTACTGGAGTTTGCCTTTTTTATTTTGGTAATAATATAGTTTTTGTAATCATGTTTCAGTACATAGATATTTTAGAATTATTGAAAAGAATTGTTTGTGGGTCGTGTTGGATAATCTTGTCAATATCTAATATTTAGAGGGGATAATTAGTATAGTTATTTATTTAATTATTTGAGTTTGATTTAGTTACCTGATTTAGTTTGATTTGGTAGATAAATTAGTTGATTTTGTTTTGATTTGGTTTCTTAATTTAAATCTAGTTAGGTAACGTAGTCTCCAAGTTTGTTTAAGTATATATAGGGGTTAAAGTCTTTGTAATTAGGTGGTGCTTTCATTGATATATCAATAAATATTATTCTTGTGTCGTTTTATATTCTTGAGTTGTTTTCGAGTTTGTGTTGCTTTCAAGATTGGACCTGTGCCAACAGGGCGGGCCAAACCAGACCCAACGCACTAAAATTACTTGTTACACAACATTTGCACGTGCTATGCACTAATACACGGCTCTTATGTTATTATTGTTGTTTTTGTATGATCAGCTAGAGGTGGAAAAACAAAAATATGAGGCCTTAAACAAAGAGCAAGATAGTATAATCGCGATATTTTCAGAGGAAAGAGAGCGTAGAGACGGCGAGGAGGAATCTTTAAGGAAGAAGTTGAAGGTTTTTTTTGAGTTAATTTATTTTGAGTTAATTTTTAGTTTTTATTTTGTATCATGATTGAATAAATGGACGTTTATTTACTTGACTGCAGGAAACAGAAATTACAACCAAAGAGTTGATGGAGAAGGTGACACAGCTACAGTTGGAAAAAATGAGAAGTATGGGGCCAAAATGGGGTCAGCAGGAGCATACTCTATAAGAGTAGTAATTATGTTACTTAGCTTTTTTTTTTTTTTTTTATAAATTTTTTTGTACTTCTTAAGAACATGGTATGTAGTAGACTTTGAAAGCCCTTTTAAATCAAACGCATGAGAGGTTTGGCCTCATCCCACGGTTCCTATCATTTCCAGATCTTACAAGTAGCTTTGCTATGACTGAGAGTTACTGGGTATGTTTATTTATTTGTTGATGAGTGATTAAATTCTTTAAAAGCGTCGCAAAACTATGCTTATTTGATATGCTTTGTTTAACAATCATGCCAATGGCTATGGCTTCAAGTTTTGTTTAACAGTTCAGTTGCAACAGTGTTCGCTTATGTTACTGTCCAAAAGGTTTAGTTTTGTAAACTGTTAACTTATTAGACATTCTCAATGCCCATCTATGGGGTAAACTGAGCTCAGCGAATGTTGGCCGCACTTGTTGGGTTATTTCATGTCTCTTTACCCTAAACATATCATAAACCAAATACAATCTTACAATTTGAAAGGAAATTCTAGTTATATATTTATGGATGAATTACTATTGTGTAAAACGGTTTCAACATTTGTGTGTAAAAAATGATACAGGATGAGTTTTATCTTATTACATACATATATTGGTTCAACAGAGGTAATTGTTTCAATTTCTGTTAGTGTTGGTTGTGTTTGATTTTGATTGCCCAACGAATATTTTGGTATGCGAGTCTTAATTGAATTCAAGCAAAATGAATTATCATAAGAACTATTGGTAGTTACTTTTGCTTCACAATGAGTCGACTTTGTGTAAAAGTAGCACGTTGTAAAGGTTCATTCGAAATTTAAGAAAATGAGAATGTTGTTTTGAATACGAACAATCAAAATCTATTTTGTAAACCTTTTCATGTATTGAGTATAAGAGAAATAAAAATTAAAGCCACTAAAAAGCTTGTATGTGTTTGTTTGGTTTCGTTGATTTAATATGGATTAGTTTTATAACGTGTTTATCTTTACATACTTTTTGATATAAATTTTATTCGAAACCAAACTACGTAATGTATGATCAAAACCCATAGGTCAATTATAATATTATTTTCACAATAACATAATAGTTTCTTATATTTCAAACATACCATTACGAAATACATATTTTTAACTACGTTCGATATAAATTTAATTTAAAAACCGATCAAAACCAAGTAGTTAATATTTTAAAATATATATAACTTTTTTAAATACTAAGGTTAAAACATACACGCCCCATATCTCCTATTTTTTTCTTATCTTCTTTAACATCAAAGTATCAAATAAACACACACACACACACACACATACTGACACACAAACACTCACCGGAGAAATGACGGGGATAGGGCTATCGTTACCGGCGAAACTCACCCACCGACCTACATTATCATCACCATCACCATCATCATCCTCCACACCTCGATCTTCTTCATCTCGTTGCTCTTTATCCTCCGTTAAAATGACAGTTTCCGTAGACGACAAGAAGAAGACGTTCACTCTTAAGAAATCCGAAGAAGCCTTCAATGCCGCCAAGGTTTGTAGCTTCCGATTCAGCTAACTATATTAATCTAATTCTGTTCAATTTCGTATGATCTGTTTACTTGAGGATTTGGATGGTAAGTTGATTAAGTTTTGAATGCGAATCTGAAACAATATGAAGATCGTGAGTAGCAATTTGGGGAAATTGATTGCAATATGCAATTTGCTGTTTTGCGTGCTATATTCGTAATTGTATGTTTTAATCTGTATGATTTCAGTTAATCAGATAGTTATGGTTTTGTAGCGCAATGTTTTACGTAAAGAGACTTTTTTAGATTGCTTAGGTAAGTATTACATTCACAATTGTGTGTTTCTGATCTATGTATTATCATACAGATTAAGGTTTTGAATATTGATGTTAATCAGCAGTTTAGTTAAAATGACCTAAAAAACGCTTCACAGGGTATTAAACTCATAATTATATATGTTTTTTTATATGTAAGTTCAGTATAACTAGATGAATTATGGCTTTGAGGAATGAAACATACAAACATACCCAGTAGAATACCACTCATAGCAGAAGGTAATGGTAGGGTCTGGGGAAATATGATGTTCATAAAAAATTTAGGTAAAATGACTTGAAAATTGCTTGCTAATACATACTTATCTGTGTTAACTGCACCAAATGTATTATAATTTACATGATATTTTTACAGTTCTATGTAATGGTAAACCTGAAACCAGGTAACGTGAACCAAAATTAACTGAATTTGATGCCTATATACAAAATTAGAAACAAATGACAGTTTACCCTTTGCTCAAGTCATTTGGTACATAAATGATAATGCTATAAGTATGCTACACACAAATTTAATACATATTAAAGGTGAATACATTTTAGTGTAGTTATATATATGATTTTAAGTATAGTTAGATATATTGTGGTTTAGACTTTAGAAAGTGATGTTTATTAGCATTTTAGAACAATCGACTTGAACATCACATCTGCAAGTATCAGTTTCGTACTTTTATGTTTCTGTTCTATCTAATTTCTTTATAATCAGAGTTTTGAAAGAATTTAAGAGGAACCACTTGAAAATTGTTTCTGAATGATACTGATATTTACAAAGAGTGTAAGCTTTTCTGGTAAATATGACATAGATCCCTTTCTTTTTAACAAGTCTATTAGATTCAACTTGCCAAGTTTATTATTCGATTTACTTCTGTTTGTTGGTTATGGAATATCTTGGTTTTCAATATTAGATGTCTCACTCCCTCTAAAGTCCTCTCTTGTTGTATATTATTGAATAAAGGCATTTTCCTGGCATGTTTGGTTGTTTGTATATTATTGAATAAAGGCATTTTTCTGGCATGTTTGATTGTGATTCTCATTTTCTGGTTTTCTGTTGGCAGGAATTGATGCCAGGAGGTGTTAATTCTCCCGTCCGTGCGTTCAAGTCAGTTGGCGGCCAGCCTATCGTAATTGATTCAGTAAAGGGTTCACACATGTGGGATATTGATGGGAATGAATATATTGATTATGTTGGTTCGTGGGGTCCTGCAATCATCGGTCATGGAGATGATGAGGTACTATATATACACTTGATCATAATATCTATGTTTATTAGTAATTTGTTTTCGTAGAGTCCTTAACCGTTATTATCATGAAAAACAAATAATTTATTAAAAGGTGGACGCTATATAGTTACCAATCTAAAACTTTATTTTGGTAACCATGAGAACACAATACAGTTTTCAATGTGTGAATAAACAGACCCTGACTCTGATTGATTTGAATAATTGGTTTAATACCAGCTGCAACAAAACTAAGGGTGCGTTTCTTTTGAGGGTTTTGGAATGCAGGAATAACAATGAAAGTGTGTAATGGTGTTTCTTTTATATGGTGTCGGGTTTCAAAAAACCCAATGACGGAACCAGAACCTCTTGATGAGAGGTCGGTGTAGAATTTCTTTTACATGTAGTAAGAAAACTCAGATGTTCCTACAAAGAACACCCGTTTTACTCCTAAAAAGTGTCGTCCTTATCTACATACAGTACGTTTTACTCCAAAAAAGTGTCGTCCTTATCTACATGCAGTAATAGAACTTATGTTTTCCTAAAGGAAATTCATGTTTTCCTTCTAAACATGCCTAATTATCTAAGGGTACACAAGCCATTTAATTCTTCGATGCCTTCTATAAACTCGCAAATGTGAATATGTGGACTTTATGTATGCATTGTCTTTTGTAAATATATTTTTCTGAAAGAACTGAGCTGTAGGTACTTGCAGCCTTAGCAGAAACAATGAAAAAAGGAACCAGTTTTGGTGCACCATGTCTTCTCGAAAACGTACTAGCTGAAATGGTGATATCAGCGGTACCCAGTATAGAAATGGTTCGGTTTGTCAACTCAGGAACCGAAGCATGCATGGGCGTGCTTCGGTTAGCCCGCGCCTTCACTGGAAAAACAAAAATAATAAAATTCGAAGGCTGTTACCACGGTCACGCAGACCCGTATCTAGTCAAAGCCGGTAGTGGAGTTGCCACTCTCGGCCTTCCCGACTCCCCTGGCGTCCCAAAATCCGCCACCTCAGACACCCTAACCTCACCCTACAACGACATTACAACCGTCGAAAACCTTTTCAACACACACAAAGGGGAAATAGCTGCAGTTATACTTGAGCCCGTTGTAGGAAACGCGGGCTTTATCACACCAAAACCCGAGTTTCTGAACTTTCTCAAAACCATCACAAAACAAAACGACGCCCTCCTTATATTCGATGAAGTCATGACGGGCTTCCGTTTGGCCTACGGCGGGGCCCAGGAGTATTATGGTATAACACCAGACTTAACGACTTTAGGAAAGATCATCGGTGGCGGGCTTCCAGTGGGTGCTTATGGCGGTAGGCGGGACATAATGGAGATGGTGGCACCTGCAGGACCAATGTACCAAGCCGGGACCCTTAGCGGGAACCCGTTAGCCATGACCGCTGGGATCCACACTCTCAAACGGCTTCAACAACCGGGGGCTTATGACTACTTGGACAAAGTAACGGGGCAACTTATCTCGGGCATATTAGACGCAGGAAGAAATGCTGGTCACGAGATCTGTGGAGGACATATAAGCGGTATGTTTGGGTTCTTTTTTACTGGGGGCCCGGTTTACAACTTTGAAGATGCGAAAAAGAGCGATACGGGTAAATTCGCGAGGTTTTATCGAGGGATGCTGGAAGAAGGCGTTTACTTAGCGCCTTCGCAGTTTGAGGCGGGGTTTACGGGCTTGAAACATACAGAGGAAGATATTCAACGAACAATAGATGCTGCTGAGAAGGTGTTTAAGAGTCTCTAGATTCAGACATTCAGGAGAGTTTTGATCTTTCTGTAAGTGGTCGTGTAAGTGTATTGGAGGCAAGTTTTCCGTTATATTTAACGGTTCCGTTTCTTGTGGTTTTACTGGTGTATTAAGTTGTGAGTTGTGACATGCTGATTTAATAATTTAATAATTTATTTTTGTAGTTGTGTATAACAAGTTCTAAAATTTTATTTTATTATTATATATAAACATTATATTAAAAAGAAGCAAAATATAAAAATGATTTTTCTATAAAGAAGTGAATATACCGTATTAAAACATGAAGAGAAAATTGCATAATTAATCTTTGTGCTTTGGACATATTACAAATTTTGATTATCAGATTTTAAAAAGTCCAAACTTAGTCAAAACATATGTGAGATGGTTGCACGTTTAGTCCAAAGGAATGAGGGACTAAACATAAGTGGTCCATAGGTTTGATGATATTGAAAGTTTAGCCCCTCATTTGTTAAAAACTAACAAAAATTAACGGTGAGAATTAAACTTGCAACCATCTCACAAATGTTTGGATTAAATTTTGTAGTTTTTAAAACCTAGGGATTAAATTTACAATATGACCAAACCATATAGACTATTACATTGTGACTTTTTAAGCTATGAACGTCATAATATGATGGATGGATCGGGGTGCTGTCTCCTTGGTGATAAAATGCAATATAAGGAGAAACGTTTTGTTACTGTTTTGCTACAGGAGAATGATTCGTACAATCCAACATGAGCACTAAACTATGCACATGAACAAGTAAATAATCTTTTTCAGGTCATGTGTCATACCATGTTAGTATTTTTATATCTTCATACTCTGTTAGTATTTTTACATTTTACAAGTTAAGATGCACATCAACACTCGAATAAGTTGTTGCTTCATACCTACAAACCAATCATCAACACTAATTAATTTTGTGATTTTAAAAACCTTGATATGTTTGGATAAACTTTTATGATAATGAAAACCATATATGCATGATGTAAAAATACATGGTATTGATCTCAATTGATAGCCAGTATATAGTATGAATACAACGATAGACTTAGTTGGCCCGATTTAGATGTGAATCAGGCTAAAAATTACAACGAAAAGGACTATTAACTTGAAGAATAAAAAGCAGGGATTTATTCCCTAAATTAAACAAGATGAAGACCAAAACACCCACGTACTTGACTGAGAAGAAGACAAGTAAAAATATATATATTTCATGTGGTTCTTGAGCAACAACATCAACCTTTTTATCTTGGAATAAGATTGTATTGCACATTATAGAAGATGAACATTTTTCTTCGTTAGAGGATTTGCCAAAAGGGAGACAACAAAAGAAGAGCAGAGAGCCATCGGTGTAGGACAACTTAACAAAAGGACAGTAGAGAGCCATCGATGTAGGGCAACTTAAAAAGAAAAGGGATAAAAAGTCTCTTTGACTCTTTAACGTATGAGAAAAACGCTACAGCACTCAACAAGAAGAAAAACAGAAAATGAGAACAAAATATAAATATAAGATACTTGAATTATATAATTTTTAACACATGATGATATCTCTTTATATATTTGCTATTAGAGCATTCACAGTGGAATATTATAAATATGTGAGTATGTTTGGTATATTATATGGAATGGTTTTGAGTAGTTGTGAGTGAAGAAGAGAGAAAATATTATTGTTGATTGATATATTTGAATAATCACTGTTTAATACTTATAATTTTTTTAATATTTTTGAAAGTGGTTGTTAGTGGAGGAGAGAGAAAAAAGTAATGATAAGGATATAAAAAATATTATTTAATTGAAAAGAAGAGAGAAAAAATAGTAATTTTTAATGTAATTATATGGATAAAGATGAGTAATCCACTGTGAATGCTCTAAATGAGTTATAAATTGATGATACATAGTGTTTTAACTTTATGCTTTAAACAAAAAACCAATAATATGCATTTATGCTAGATACTTGATGAGAATGAGTACATGTTAGATACCCGATGAAAATAGGTACACACAAGTGATGCTTTGCGTACAACACGATTTCTAGACTGAACTGATCATAAATAATCTAACGTGCAAGGTAAAGTGACATAAACAACAATCAATCCACATATCTTAATTAATTCTAAAATAACCATAAGAAGATGTACCTGATGATTGACTTAACTCTTACTTACACATGGTTAGAAAATAGATCGGATATGACGTATGCAACTTAACTCTACCCGTGAACTCAAAAACTAAGAAAAATTGATTCAAACGCCTTAATAACAAGTTAGAATTCAGTTATGATAATCACACTCGATTCAGATAAACAAATAATTCAAACTGTTACTTTTGTTACATAAAATCTCAAAATCTCAATGAAATGAAGGATACATAAACATACAGTAGATAAATCAATATTCTGTATAAAACGAACATAAAATTCTCATCATGAAGAGGAACAGAGAAGACATGGAGATCGTATGGCAAACTCCGGCGAACCCACCGGAACGCCAAGATTACATCTTCCGTAACGGTAACCTAAATCACAATTTCATCTCTTCCCATTGTTGATATAATTTATAAACTTTAATTCAACCCTAAATACTCACAGGAATCCGCTATGTTAAACCCTACTACTTCGAGTTCATTTCTCATGTATGTACGCCCCTCGTTTCTGTTTACATAATTGATTTAATGACAGTGCGATTGCGTCGCTAAACCCTAATTGAAATATGAGATTGGTGGATTTGGTTGATGTGAACAACAGGCGAAGAATCGCTGGGCGGGGAAGACTATTGTTGATCTGTTTGCTGATGAGTTCAAGGGTCGAAACCGTGATTATTATGTAAGATTGTGATTTAGCAGGATTGTGATTGATTTCTGTAATTGCTCATCTTACATATCCTGAATAATCTATTAATACGAGATTAAGATTGATCGTATCGTACTTATTACAACTTTGTACAGAGTTATAATGTCATTACACCAGTAGAAGCTTTCTGAGGTGTTTGGGTTTGCTTATTAGAACTGTTCATCTGCTTATTTCATTATGAAGTAACCACTTTGGAGTTTGGAATAAGCAACGTGAAACCGCTCATTCAATCAAAACAAACTTGGTTTACTCATAAATTGTAAAATTAGCAGCTCACTTTGTGAATAAGAAAGTATTATTTGAAATAAGGTGAATCCCATGCTCAAAGCTCCTGGTCTTTGTTTGGAACATTCATCTTGCATTTGTGATTAAGATAAACATTTTCTCTTTTAATTACTGAATCCTAATGTCGAGTAAGAAATTTGCACCATTTAAGCATTAGGCATGCAAAATTATAAGTCATGGTATGATAAAATTGTAGGATTCTGCTGTTAAATCTGGTCGCATACAAGTCGATGGAAAGACAGTGCCCATTTCATACAGAGTTCAATCATCACAAAAGATTAGTCACTTTGTACACAGGTGGGTAATGTTTTCTTGTTCAGATTATTTATAAACAACTTGGTTATGTTAGTCTAATTCATAGTAAAAAAAACCGGCTGAGGCGTGCACCTCGAGGCGCTCCTTGAGGTTAGGCGCCCCAAAAAACGAGTATGAGGCGACACCTCTGGGGGTTCTTTTGTATGTGCACCTCATAGGGCTGAGGTGATAAGAAAAGTTGCACCTCAGGGGTGCCTTAGGGGGTTTAAATGTTTGTTTTTGATGTTTTAGACTCTTGTGTCAGTTTCAAATATTCCATGTCTTTTTAATGTGTTTTGATGAATCTGATGATGAAATTAGTTTGTATTTTATTTCTTATAAGATATATAATTTTTATATTCTGCCTCGGGCATACTCCTCGGTTCGCCTCGAGGCTTACGCCTCATGAGGCGAAGGGAAAACGCCTCGAGGCTTGATTCCATACTTTTAAACCTTGGTCTAATTTTATGTTTTCTGTGTACTACGTTGAAATCAAGTTTCAAATTTTCTTTGAAATTTAGGCATGAGCCCCCAGTGAAGGCTTTGTGTAGTACTGTGAAATTAAGTTTCAAATTTTCTTTGATATTTAGGCATGAGCCCCCAGTGAAGGCTTTGGATGTTACAGTTTTGCATGAAGGTGAAGATGTGCTTACTGTTTGCAAGCCTGCTTCAGTTCCAGTAAGTTGAAATTGTGAGCTTCTAAACTTTTGTTCAACCTCATAATTATATTTGTCTACATATTATAAATGTAGGGGTACAGGACTTGTAAATTTAAGGGGGGGGGGGGGGGTTGCTTGGGATTGATTTTTGAACACTGTTTATTCCTTTGGAAATAATGATAATCAGATAATCATTTGTAACGAAACACAATGCCGGAGGTAGAGTCTGAATTTTTATTCCACTGTAATGAAACGTAATAAGCATATGAACTGTTTGAAAGCTGGCAATTCTGCTTTTCTAAACATTTTTTTAAGAGCTAAAATAATTAGAATTAGATAAGGAATTTGAATAAGCAGCTCACTATCTGCTCGTTCATCCTCAAATAAAGGAAAGAAAATAAAATTGCTTTTGTCTAAATACTCAAAATTGCTTTTCTGTTGTATCATAAGATCCAAAACACAATAAGCAGATAGCAGTTTTAATAAGCAATCCCAAACACCTCCTTAATGTTCATACATTTTAGATCAGAGTTTCTTTCTTCATGCCCTAGTATTAGGACACACTTTCTCCAGAATATTTGTTTTCTTGATAGTTGCATATGCCTTTTTTGTCAAGCAAAATATAAACATTCTACCTTATTTACTTGCATTAATGCTGGATAAAACCAAATTACTTTCAACGTTTAAAGGGTTTAGTCCTTTAGTCTTTTTTCTGCAATGATTATAGCTTGAACTTTTTTCAAACTTGTTAGTTAAATGTTCATGTGGACGCCATGTGTACCAAAAATAAATATAATAATAATGAAAGTGAAATGTTAAGGGATATCCGCTACAAAAAAAGCTTAAGGGACTAGAACGCTAACATGTTGAAAGTTGGTTTGCTTTAACCAAGTTTAACCCATATATAAACTTGTTAACTTAAGTATTTAACCTGGTCAACATGTCAAATTGGCATTTTCACCAAGTCACCAAATAAATAAATAATAAGGGCTATAACAACTGCAAAAATGTGTTAAGGGACAAAACCACCCAAATGATTAAAGTTGGTTTGCTTCATCCTTTATTGCAATACCTGTGATTTACACTGATGTTTTTGTTTTCCAATAACTTGATTTTTCTTCATTATCGGTGAGATATATGTTGGCCATTTCAGAATTTTCTCTTCTTCAGGTACATCCGTGTGGGCAATATCGTAAAAATACTGTTGTTGGTATACTTCAGGCAGAACATGATTTGGCACCTCTCTTCCGTATCCAAAATTCTATTCTACAAATTACCATCCTGCCCGTCTTTCATCTCTCCTCTATAGTTTACTTTTACATTTAAAATATGTTTCTTTCTTTACTCTACAAAAGCTGTTCATCGGCTAGATCGTTTGGTTTCAGGACTTCTTATTCTTGCTAGAAGTGCTTCTCAGGCTGATATTTTCAGGCAACAGGTACACCCACAGTTTTTATCCATCTTCCTTTCTTTCCCCTCTGGTAGTTGGTTGCAAGTAAAGTACAATGAATGTTGATCTTTTAAAATACGCATATTCCTCTCCCCCTTTTTTTAGAGTTGTGTATTCTTATGCCTAAAATTGATGCATAATCAAATTCTATTTAGATTGAATCTGGGACGGTGCAGAAACAGTATATTGCAAAAGTAGTTGGGGAATTTCCCAAAGAGGAGGTACAATTTCTATATGAGGAGGGATGCTTGGCTAATGATGATTTGCTCTCTAATGTTGATTTTATTATTATTTTTGTTCAGCAAATTGTGAATTTGAGGGTAAATTTTAATGCTCGAGAAGGAAGGAGTACAGTAGAGGTAAACGGACTTATTACTATGATAATATAAATGCACAAATAAAACAATTTAAGAGGTCTCATGCATTTTTGGGTGACTCTTGTTGCTTTTCCCATTCAAACTGTTTTCATTTTAGCTATTTTTATAATTGATCCCTGTTAGAGACAGTTAACACAAAAAGACCCGTCCCAAATGGGTTGGAACTGCAACCTCTAATCTTTACTCGGAGTTTTTTTTCCTTGTATTTATAATAAATGTTTTCTGAGGTGTAGGTAGGGGACCCTGATGAAAAAGACAGTAATACCTTAAAAGGGAAGGCCGCTTGTACAAAATTTACTAGAATTTGTACTAATGGGAAATATAGTATTGTATCATGTCATCCAATCACCGGAAGAACTCATCAAGTAAGAGAATGCATTTCGAGGTGGCAAAGTGGGCGGGTCAGTGGGTAAGGTAACGGGCCAAACAAATAATATTTTTATCAAAGTCGGATTGGGTTGACCCAAAACAGTGTTTATGCCCTGGAGGTTTTACGTATTAAAAGTATAAATTGATTGATATTCGACCCATTCGATACACACCTATTAGAGCTTAAACATAATCCTAATCTGCCCTTTTATAAGTAAATGGGGTTGACATTGCCACCTCTACCGAGTTCATTACAATTCTAGATACACTCGACTTCTTCTTTTGACTTCTGTCTTGTGTTCGAATAGATTCGTGTACATCTGCAATCAACGGGCCATCCAATAGCTAACGACTCACTCTACCTCCCTGATTATGTTGATAGAAGCTCTAGGGGAGCATCTAATGCAGTGAAGTCAAAACATTCATTAAAAGTCAACTCTAATGATAATTGCAATAGTCAACATGAAGATTCCATTGAAGATTTTGGCATAGATCCAATGTGCACAAATTGCCCAAACTTGGCCCCTATAGGGTAATAACTAATAAACTTTTACTGCTCCATACAATTTTCATTCTAGTAAACAATTTTCATTCTAGTAAACAATTTTCATTTTATTTTAGTAATTTTAGGCTTATTATGGATATAATTATTATTTGGAATACAGATATGATGGCAGTGAAGAAGGTTTATGGCTTCATTGCGTGAGATACTGCGGGCCCGATTGGGTATATGAATGCACATATCCAGACTGGGCATCTCTAACCTAATTCTTTTATAAACTTGTGGCTCCAAATTTTGATTTAAATTCAGTTCTATTTAACTATTTGGTGCTATAGTGCAACAAGGTACTAGTATCCTGTGAACTTGGAGACTTCATGTAGTTGCTGTCACTGATCATTCAGGACTGGCAATTTGGTCTGGGCCAACCAAAACCTGAAATTACCCGTCAACCTGAACGCAGCCTGTAATCATACACGGGGCCAATATGACGCAACCTGAACCTGGCCCGTGCTTAACTTGTGTAACCATGATCCACTTGTCAACCTGTTTAATTAATTGGATACCGGCTATTTCTACACTTGTTTTAACCTGTATAATTTCAGAATTTTCTTTTTTCTTTTTTTTTTTTTTTAATTTTCTGAAAAAAATCCCCATGATTTTGCATATTTTTAGTCTGCGATACGGGTCAAATCCAATCCAAGTCAGCCCGGCCCACATAATTTCATATCAGTGTCTTGCACAACTTTTGACCCAATTTGACTCATGTTATGGTTGCCGTTAATATGTGGGTTATCTTGTTGTTTTGTGTCTAGAATTGTTAGTTTTAAACATACATTATCTTTAACATTAGCAGATTTTGTGACTTCGTGTCTCCATTTGTTGCATATGTTCGTTTGATTCTGGATCTCTTATTGCATTCTCTATAGTTTTTTAAGGGTTCTTACTTCTTAGTTATATGCTATTGATTCATTTAAACTTTATTGAAAATACAAATATTATTCTGCATAAGAAAATATGCCGTTTAGTTGCAATGATCTAAGCATCAACGTACACGTTTTTGTTACAAAATGGAAACATCAGATGTAATTTGTTTGATTGAAAATGATTTGATGATGCTATCTAAATAAGTTGGTCGTTAATAGGAGAGTGTATTTGACATTAAATATAAATCATGATTAAAGAAATTTATGTTGTGGTAGTATTGTGAATAAGTTAAAACAAGAATTGTATATTATGTGTATTGATGAGTACACTATATGAGTTTTTGATCATACATTTGTGTGAATACATATCAATGCAGTGTGCCACGTCCCATCCTCCAATGACCGTTGCAAACGATCAGAAACCACCCCCCCCAAAACGGCTATATCAACCATCTAATTTTTTTTCTTACACTATAAATACTACTAATAACTCAAATTTTTTACATTATTCTCAAATACTTTTCATCTACTCTTTCAAAAATTATACACTATGAATTCCAACGAAAAGTCCACAAAATCCCGAGCTTAAACCACAAAAAAAAAAAAAGATCGAAGGTGTGTTCGGGTCCAACCGTTTAACCGACCACCTCAACATATAATCGATTGGTTTCAAAACCCTTACGAATCCCCCCAACCATTAGTCAGCCGCTTAACTATGCCAACATATCAACCGTCACAATATTCTTATTACTATAACATCCTAAATCCTTTTCAAAACCCACCTCAACACGTATAAGAAGAAGAATCTCAAGAAAATGAAGAAAAACATAATAAATCCTTTGATGATCTTCAAGTTTAGAAAGTGAAGATGAAGAGATTCGTGTGGAAGAGAGCCCTCACCGAAGTCTAGGTCAAAAGGTAAATCAATAACCCGGGCTACTAACAAGCTTTGGGATGAAATGAGGAGGTATTGGCAAAGGGTTGGATATATACATCCGAAGACCCTACAGTTGGAGATCACCAGAAAAACGATTCGTTTTGGAAGAAAGTGTTTCTATTTTAGCGCCATTGTTGGTGGCACGAACCGAACTATCGATCAACTTAACTAAAAGTGGGGGAGAATGAATTAGAGGATAAGTCGTTTTAACAGGATATTTACCCAAACGGTAAATTTATTACTTTTACTTTTATATATTTAAATTTTATTTTTACAATTTATTTTTTGTAATAGAATTTTTTGTTTTTAAATATGTAGAAACATCGTTGGATGAGTGGAAACAATGACGAGAATATTGTCTAAAAAGCCTTAACCGAATACAAAAAAGGTTTACGAGAAAAAGGATTTACAAGCATTAAGACGTGGAACATGATAAGAAACCATGCCAAACGGAAGCCGGTGGAGGTTACGGTTGTGGAGTTTGGTACTCAAACAACAAAGAGGACTAAAATTTCAGAATCAGGCCAATACGTCAACTCAAATGAACTTGTTACAAGCCCCATCCCCGACCTCAACGAGAACGACACACTGACTGGCCTGAGACGCAAATGTAAAACAGCGGGGGAGTATTCTTTGAGCAAAGCAACGTTGAATGAGACCATTAGCGACTACAAAGTGATGCGTGAAAAAGAAATGTAGTAAAAAAGAGAACGAGAAGCGCTTCGTATAAAAGTAACCGAATCGAAATTGGTCTTGCTCACTTACAACGAGAGACCTTGCTTCATGAATTGCTAGATTGGAACATGTTGTGTTTGTCGTTTTGACATACCAATCAACCTTTTACAATCACGACACGCCATTCTTGAGCCTTCTAATATGAGTTTATACCGTTGTGCGGTGTTATAACCGTTTTGCACCCATCACGAAGCGCGGACGGATGTCACCTAGTTAAATTAAAAACTACACTTTATAAATACTCATATCACTTCCATCCAAATTATATTTTTAGAATTTAAAGTATTTACACTACACTATGAGTGTACTGGTCTAAAAATAATGAAATGTAGTTTTAAATATATTTAAATTTTCTTATTATTATTACACCTGTAATTATAGTTATTCAAAGAATATTTTATTAAAATTTAATAAATATCAAAACTTTATCTTAACTAATTATATTCTCCTATATTATCTATATATGAAAAAAGAAGTTTGAAAAATAGTGAACTTTTGTGGTTTTGCATTTGGCAACTGAAGTTTAGGTTTTTGCAATTTTCTCCCAGTGAGTGTAAATATATATAAGGTAATGTGCTTTGTTTAGAGAGAGAAAGAGGGTTCTCTGTGAAGGTGGAGGCTACTTTCGTGCTGCCGCCGCGAGGTGCTGCCGGCTGCCGCCCGCGAACCGACCGGTTTTGGTGCCCGGTCTGTGTTTCTCGTCGAGGGCTAAACACTGGTATTTCGTGGGGTTCGTGGTCTCCGACTGAAAGGGGGTTGGGGGTTACCATCGGGTGGAGGCGGTAGGCTTTCCGGCGTTCCCGACTACTAGCCTCCCCATTGGGTTGCATGTCGCTCATCGGCGGTCCCGGTTGCCGGCTTAACACCGCCGCCTTGCATGGTCTCTTTGCTGCGTTGGTGGTTTCTTGGTTCCTGTCGCCGATCTGAGCATGCGCCACTCTCTGCCGGGTTGAGGTACCTGAACCACCGACCGCCGCTCTCTCGTGCCATCGTCCTCTCAAACCCTCATCGATCAGCATGTGGCGGTGGTTCTGATATCTTCCCTCTTTCGTTCTTTCTAGAGAGAGAGACAACTTTTGGGTAGAGAGAAGGATGGTTAGGTTGCTATGTCACCGCCGGTTCCGGCCGCCTTTGGGTTGGTCGGCCTCCGTTTAACAACGCCGCTCCTTGTGACGTTGGTGGCGCCCTGTTTTTGTCTCTTTCATTATTTCTATAAAGAGATAACTTTTTGGTAGAGAGAATGATGGGAGGGTTGGTGTGTCGCTGTCGCTCCTGGTCGACTTTTGGGTCGGATGGCGGCCGTTTAACCCTGCCGCTCCTTTCGATGGTGGTGGCATCTTCTTCTCCTCCCTGATTTTCATATTTTTCACTAGAAGTGGGTAATGCATGTGGTGGTATGTTTTGCCCTTTTCGGTTGGGTATAGTTGAGTATTGTTGTGGTGGGTCATTTCTTTAGTGTTGATGTTACTGCTGGAACATTTTGGGGCTTGGTTGTTGTTGTTGTGGCTGCTGTTGAACTAAGTGTTGGTGGCAATGATTTGGCTGTCGTTGGCGCTGTGATTGTTGTAGGCCTATTTTGGCTGATTTTTCATCAGCTGTTCCTTTCATTTGCTGGCTTAAAAATGGGTGTGTGCATCTTTTTCTTGATTGATTTTCGTGGGTGATTTCTAGGCAATAAAAACAGGTATAAGCCTTGGTTTGCTTGAAATACTTTTGTTCCTTTATCTGTTTCCAACTTCAGATGTTGGTTGGATGCATACGAGTACGAGTTACGACACAAATCTGTTGTTATCCGTCAATGTTTGATGTAGTTGGCTTTCTGTATATTGCATTGGGCCTATGATGGCGGGTATTAGATCGTCTGAGGCATCACTGTTATCTCTGTCTTTCTGTGGTTAAGATTCGTTGGTTGGATTTTATCGTATGGCTGTGATGACCGTAAACTCAATACATAAACTTTGAATCAGGTGCAACCTTGGCGTGGCAGATTTTGAGGACGGTGGGTTGTTACCCGCAACCCTTTGCAGCCATATGCCCTTATTCCAATTACGTTTCTGAGCCTAACAATATACGATATAAGCCCTCCAGCACGTTTGTTATTAAAAGTCAGATGTATAATATAGAAGCTTTGTTTTAACGGTTTACCACGAGCGCAACGCGCGCCGGGGTAAAACACTAGTTATTATTATATGTTAAAAATGCAACCTGATGAACAGTGATACCTGCCCGGCATTTCAATTACACTTGTTGCTTCAGCCTTCTCTGATCTCTACAGGTGCTTTCTTTCCCTGCTTCCACTATCGATTTCCTGTGTGCTATCAAGGAGATAAGATAGAATTACCGTTTGATGCCGCCAATTCCCTTCCATCTCTATGGGGCTGGCTAGGAATTCTGGTTGTTCCTTCATCTCGGTTTGATTATGGTTCTTTCTTTGTTAGGCTTTCTGTTATATAACCCTAGCTACGTGGTTTGTGTTGTTCTTCGTGGTTAAGGTTTCTGGGTTTGATGAATGTGTAGGTTTGCTTTGTAACCCTAAATCTCTCGAGTTTTGATTCCCGCTGGTTTTGTTTCGTTGGCTATGATGACTACGATATGGGCTGTAGCTTGGCGTGGCACAAACGAGGACGGCAAGTGAGATGTGTCTCACTTGTAACCTGTGTTGCAGCAACATCGGTCCAATTGTGATATCTGAGCCACGTCGTGTATTCCTATTGTGGTTTTTGTTTTTGTATTGCTCATTAGTGGTCTCACATGACTGTGTTTGATTTCTTTGCCTTCGGTTGTTCATCTTCCTTCATTTGTCTGCACCCTCAGTTACTCCGGTGCATTTGATTTATTGTGATAAGTTATTCAGATTCTTGATATGCTTTCTATGCTAATATCCTTTTTGTTTGATGTTATATGTTATATACAACTTCTAGCTCATGTTTGTTATTCTATCATGACTCAAAGGACAGGAAAAATGAATAAATCTACTACATGCAATGATAATTGGATGCAAGTCTGTGATATGCACAAAGAAGGCAAGAGAACAAAGCCATAGTTGTGGAGCTGCTCCAATAAAATAGAGAATAACATACTGTAATTACGCTTGCTCTGTCCCTATATCTATCATGACATGTTCTTACTGAAATAAATGAGTCTGTCTGAAACTTAAATCTGGGGATTGGGGGACTGGGGTTTGTGTGGAAGAAGTCTAAAGAACAATAGAGCCCGGTTACTTTAAATAGGCATTTGGAGGGCAATCGGTTTAATGGACCATTTTCGGCATCTGTGGCCAATATTTATGGATCACAGGAACTGTAAGTTCAAATTTTATATTGGACAACATATTGATATCCAATAATTTAGGTAAGAGGAAGCACACGTTATTTTTGTTTTCCTTTTGCTACAGATTACTTCATTATTCTACTAAAGTATGTATTCCTAATGCTGCTCCAATTCTACTTGTATACGAGGACAAAATTTTTGGCCTGTCAACAATTTTTCTTAGAACTGGAATCTCACATGGAAACAATTGACAAGTCTAATATGATCACTTACTGCATAGCATGGTATTAGTTCCTTTTATTTTATCACTTCTAGCTTCCTGTAAAGGTAGAGTTAAGGTGTGTGTTCATATTTCGTATTAGATTATTTGATTATGTTGTTTGTTTTGGAAATTGCGATTATTTAAACTCCTAGGTTTTTCCTGTTTGCTTCTTATGGTGGATCATATGGAGCAGTCTATATGTGTAGTGTGTTTAACTAACTTAATCCCTTCATGTTGCATACGTTAGAACACATCAAATGTATAGAAATTAAAAGTAGTTTTATTAATACAAAGTTAAAAAGAAAATATGATTTTACTTTACATATCACGAGCTAATAAAGTGTAACCGAGCATGTCTCTTACGGGAGGTCTTTAGTTCGGCTCTCGCTACACTCAACTTTCTGTTAGTTTTTTCACATTGATATCGTATACTCCCTTCTACCTGAGGTTGAGTAATTTACTATTTGTTTACTAATCTGTAATTTGTTTATCATAAATAATTTTTTACTTCTTTTTAACTATATTGGATTAATCCAATTTGTCATGAATATTTGATGAAAACCACAAAAGATTTGGTTTTCAATATTGTTTGCTGATTATCTTATCTTCAATAGAATTGATTGAAAATATTAATTCAAAAGTCGATGTCAGAATATATAAAAAGGAAAAAGGACATACAGAATTTTAA
The DNA here is from genome assembly GCA_025506415.1 of Flaveria robusta. NCBI lineage: Eukaryota > Viridiplantae > Streptophyta > Magnoliopsida > Asterales > Asteraceae > Flaveria > Flaveria robusta. The sequence continues at coordinate 27,117,399 of CM046475.1, forward strand.
ATGTAGGTTAAACTTTTTTTTTAACATTTATGTTCATTGATTATAACTATTGTTTGTGGCTTATTATGGCTTTGATTTTGATAGAAAATGTTCTCTTTTATTGCCAGTCAACCAGAAGGAATATTGAAGTACCATACCACTAATTAGATTATGAAGAATCATAAAGCCAATATAAATTTGCTTATTGTTTAAGGTTAAGACAGACTTTCTTCTTTTTGAACTTTGTTTTGTAACAGTGACCATGGGCTTCCTCAGGAAGTTGAAGAAAGTGAGGACTCACCACATAAAATTTTGCCTTCTCAACTATAGGAAGTTAAAAAAATAAGATTACAACACAAAAAGTTTGTTGACTTAAATCAACTAGCAGCTTTTATTGACCTAAAATATGCTATATACTTGATTATATCAATGTGAATTACATAAATAACACATACAGCTGCAGATAAACTTAATTACATTACTCTATTGAACCTTTTCTTTTAATTACAACCACGAAGCTTCCATGTAGCATTCTACTCTTAAAATATACTATTATGGAAATTTGTTTTAGTACACCTATTGATTGGAAACCTATGTAGTGTTTTGCTCCTGTGTTAGGATTGGTGTACATGCACCTAATCTTGGTGAGTTGTTTCGGTTTGCCTTTACATGTGTTTACCAACATGTTATACACTGGTGTGTTTGTGGTGCCCTTTGTTGTTCATCTGCCTAACACTGGTGCGGTGGTCACATGCTTATTGGCTAAGCTTTTTCAATTTCTTTAGAGGCCATGCCGATGGAATTTCAGTTGCAGGTCTAGGCAAGGCAGACTCTAAGGAAGGTAGGTTAGGTATTCAACCTATAACATCTTTTGCAGCCATCTGCAACCAAAAAATTTGTTTAAGCTCTTTTAACTCTATCCTTTATCCAAAAGGTCAGATGATGGCCTGCCATGATTTCCTGATAGAGCCATCTGCAGCCTTATAAATTTGTTCGAGCCCTTTTTACTCTATTGTTAATCCAAAACCTCAGGTGATACAGAATATATAGATTTTGAGTTTATTGTTAATTAACTAAAGATATTGTTTGTATATTTATATTTGCAGTTATATAGTTGAATGGAAGATGCAATATTTATTCGACTGGAAAGGGAGGTAGTATTTTCATTGTGTTTCCAGGTTAAGTTCATTGTGTATTTTTTGATGTTAGTCTACTGCTTATATTTATGATTGCAGCTTAATATGTAGAAAGGAAGATGCAAAGTTTGTATGATGAAAATGAAAGGAGATACCTTGATGCATTTTCTAGGAAAATTATTTGGTTTTCTTCAACTTGATCTTAATTTGTGTGTGATGAAAGTTCAATTCGTGTATATAACAAGCGAATTTTTTAAAGTTGGTTGAGAAGTGATTGTCGCTTATAATGTAGTAATGGACAACCAACTAGCTTTGTGTCCTCCGATAGTGTGTTTGTGGTTTCATTTGGTGAGTATTGTGATTATCAGTTAAGTTTATTCAATGTCATTACGTATTAGTGGATATTTAAAGCAGCCAACATACAAATATTGATGTTGGTAACTATGGATGCCTAGAAGGTTGCTTTTTAGGCACACAAAAAACACGTCCCACTGTTTTTAAACAGTGTTCTTAAACAACGAACAATCGCGCAACGCGCGAAAAGGAATACCACTAGTAATATGAAAAAAGTGGTGTGAGAAATAGTAAAGTGTTTTTTGTTTGTGATTTTGCCACAAAGGTTGGTTGACTCATCATTTTGGCCCCTCTCTATATGTAGTTATATGAAAAGTGAAAAGGTTTTGTGGGTGTTGCCGGTGGTGGTTCACCGCCACTCTAGTGGCGTTCGGTCGTTACCTAACGGTCTCCGGCCCTTTGCTGGTTGCCGGTCTTCACTGATTTTGTTGGTGGCTTCGCGAATCTGTTGTGTTTACCTGACGGTCTCCGGCCCTTTGCTGGTTGCCGGTCTTCACTGATTTTGTTGGTGGCTTCGCGAATCTGTTGTATTTTAGCCCTGATTGTTTCGGGTTTTGATTTGGGGCTTTTGCCTACGGTGGCGGCTGTTCGCGAGTCTTTGGTTGGTTCCATCGTTATCGTTGATGTTTGCGGTTGTCGCGGTAGTCATGGAGTTGCGAGAACAAGCTACTGTCCACTGGGGTTTTCGGTGGTGTCCGATGGTGCTTCGACAAGATGGCGCGCGATGGCCGCCCTTTAGGGTTTCGAGATCTGGTTGCTTTGCCGTCATCGACGCCGCTTCCCGGTTGTGCTTCACCGACCGGTGCATGTCTTGCCTTCCCGAGCTCCGCTCAGTGTTGTCGTCAGTGTTGGCTTTCCCCTGTTATTAGCTACATGTTGATGGTGGCGGTGGTGGTGATGGTGAAGGTAACCTGGTCGATTTGCGCCATTTAAGACCGGTTATGGTCTCTTGATGCTGACGGTGATAAGATAGTAATGGTGTTCTGGTTGGTTTGTGATTTGTTGATGATGATGAGGTTTTGCCTCGTCTGAGACCGATTCAGGCTCATTATTTTCTTTGTGTCGCGGTAGAGATGTCGATGACGACGACATGCCGCTCATCTGAGACTACCTATATTTGGATGTGTTTAGTTAGTTTCCGTTTCCATGGCTATGACTGGAATGCAAAGTCCTTGTTGGTTGTCATTGCTTGGCAGTTGTTTATGGCATGCAGCTACAACCGGATAGCGGTTTTGAACCCGGTTAGTGCAAAATTATCTATATCGTAAGGTGTTAGTTGTTGTTGTCTCCGTTTGGCTATGATTGTATTCGAAAACAATTATCAGTTACCGTGGCGTGGCAACCTATTATGGTTTGCAGCCGTAACTGTAATTCGATTCTGAGCCTGTTGTTTGATTTGCGATGCATGTACGGCTATGATGGATTATCTGAGCCCTACGCGCACGCGCAACGTTGCGCAGATTCCAGCTAGTTTTCTTAAAAAAACACTTTCTTTTGATTATAGTTACGTAATTATAGTTTTAAATATTTGAATATTTCAAGTTTGTTATAATTTTTTTTATAAAACGGAGTTTGTTAATTTTAAAGAACATAAGTCAAAGTTTTATTTGAATAGTTACGTATTTTAAAAGGAGTACATTATTTGGATGTTATGACAAGTTGGGTGGACACCCTGATCATGGTTTTTATATGACTTTGTATTATTCTATATAGGGCTGATAATTTCTAATACAAAATTATTAACACGACACGACACGAAGTTAATAGGTTTCGTGTTTTACCTAAATAGGTTTTGTGTCTTAAACAAATTGACATGCTAAGACACGATAAATTTCGTGTCTTAACAGGTTAAATACCTGTTAACTTGTTAAGACCTATTAAGAAACCTGTTTATAATTATAATTTAAAAATGATTAAATATACATAATATTTAAACAAAAACCTAACTTCAAACTTCAGTGCCCCACTTTCCCCCACAGCCCGCTACGACACTTCCCTTCTCCGTTCCCTTCCCCCATTCCACAAATGTTAGTTATATTTTTAAGCATTATTTTTCATAGTTATAAAGTATATTTTGGTGCATATTTTGTAAATATTGCATGCATATTCGTTTATTTTATACAACACTTGCTTGGGTGGAATGGAATCTACTTTGGTTTGTTTTGATGGATTTTGTAGGGTTGATAGGTTTGTGAGAAGAATGAAAGATTTGGAGCAGCATAAAAAGTATTGTTGAAGAAATGCTAGAGCTTGGAGCAATCTACATAACAGAAACTTCACACGGCCGCACGGAAGTTCATTCATAAAATTTAAACGGCCGTGCAAGTTCGCTGGAAAAATTCCTAAGATTTAGGAATTCTTGTTTTTGATAATTATCATTAGATTTTACTGAATAAAATTACAAAAACTAAAATCCTAAAAAAGAGGATCTGGAAATCAATGCACTATTATAAATATAATAGTAGATGATGATTAAAGGGGGCATCTTGGATCATTTTGAAAACTTTATTTTTGGAGAATCAAGTTCAACAAAGCATCTTCATTATCAAGATATTTAATTATTCGTGTTTTGTTTCATAAGTTTTTATTTTATCCTTGATTGATCTAGTCGTCATGCCCGGCTAGAATAATTTTTAGTTTCAACATTATGGTTTAATTTTCTTTGATTTGGTTTAAACTTATGTGAAACGTTTATGAGATGTTTTATTTTAATGATTTGTTTGTTTGATTATTGGTCTTAAACCGGATTTACTCCGGTATATATTAAATTGTTAATAAACCTGATCAACTTATTAATTTTTCTGATAAAGTTCTTCAAATTTTAAAACCCTAATCAAGTTTTGATTTTTGATATAAGGAACAATTAATGGTTTGAGTTTGTCTATGAATTCATTCTCGTTATAGAATCACACAATCTAGTTAAGCATACCGAATGGCGTGTGTGTTTAATTATAATTGATACTTCTATCGTTGCAACCTGCACGCTAAGATCTGAACGACGTGATCTTAGAGTAGTGGGTTGGCTATAATCAACGAACCGCGACTTATTAGACATTAGATAGAGTGGATATCCGAACGATGTGATATCTAGTATAGATACAAATCATTAATCAAAAAGGATTATTGCACCTTAATCGTTAATGATCGTAAGCCTAATCAAATCAAAAAATTACCTTAGTGTTGGAATTAGTTTTCATATTTTAATTTACTTCACAATTTAGTTAACGTTTTTGTAATTCTTTTTCATTAAAAAAATACAAAAAAAATGTTATTTTTTATTTTTCTGGCAGAAGTTTAACACGACCGCATGAAATTTCCTTTATATTTCTGACACGGTCGTGTTAGTTTGCTGGAATTTTTCTAATTTTTGTAATTTACTTCTAGTTTTAGTTTTTAATTAAAACCCCTTATCTTAATTAACCCATAACCAATCAAAGTAACTGTGCTAAAAAATGTTTTGGTGTAAAATAGTTGACCCGTATCCTTGAGGACACGAACCCTACTTCCGCTCATACTATTCTTAATGTATGTGACGATTGGTTCACATTATAATATTTTTTTTGTTGGATTCGACACCCAACAACAAACGGCTGTCGCCGACACGTACCGTCACATCGATGATCGCGAGCGCTCTCGCCATACACAGAAAAACCACCGGCACGTCTATCATCACCGGCGCTCGAGTTTCTCAAGATCCTTCATCCGCCGTCAGTCCTTTCGCATTGCGTCTGTCCGACATCGTCTCGATTGAATCCCACTGCCACCACAGTCGACTAACCAAGCACCATCACCACCATTGTTTGATCTAGTAAAGATTTCAGATTGCTAACTTGGTGTTCGTCATTTGAATCTGTTTGGACTTTACTTAGATTGTTGAACTTTTACTTATTTTGGTTTCATTAAACAGGTTTCTAACACGTGATATTACATGTGTTTTAAATAGGTTTATAAGCAGGTCATTTCGTGTAACCTGTTTCTTAACAGATTCGTGTTTGTGTTTGAAAAAATGACACGATAAGTTATCGTGTCTTATCGTGTTGTGTCTAACCTGTTATGCCAGCCCTAGGTCTATATGAGTCGAATGGTTGTTAGTGATGTCAAATTACTCAAACTTGTCCTACTGTTAGGATATTAACCACCGTTATTATTGCCACTATCATTGATGATTTCAACGCCACAATTATAATATTCACCACCACAATTATCAATATTCACCATCGAATACATAGTTGTTAGTACATAACAAAACTTTTAACTAGTTTTTAGTGTATCTAAACAAGAAAATGACGTATAAATGAAGAGCAGAGAATTGAATGAAAAAATTAACAAGCTTATAACGGTTAACATAATAAGTTTTAACAAATTAACAAGCTTACAATGAGAGACGTTGCTTCACGAATTGTTAGATTGTGACATGAAGATTTTTCTTAAACTGCATGACAATGTTCCCAAGCTGATGTTGAAGAACGTCTTTGAACGTAAACGTAAAATTGCCTGGATACGTAGTTAGGAGTTTGACTTGTTGATTTTTAGTTTTACTATTTTAATATTTTTATGAAGTAATTAATTTCTTTTTTGTGGTGTGGCGTGATGTGGTGTGAGGGGCCTAAAAAAATGATGTGATGTGACATAATATGATTAGTGGGTATGTGATGTGGGTACCCCTTCCACCCTTACTAATTATATTATAGCGTATGCATTCCTCATGCAATATGTAGTATAATGCGTGCATTAATGCATACATTTAATACTAGGTTAGAAACCCATGTATTACACGGTTAGAAAAAAATCAACATATTAAAATCATTAGGATTTAATAATAAATTGTATGCTACATGTCATTAGCTATTAATAAAATAACAAATAATAAAAATTTAAGAATTTAGAAATAACAAATAATAAAAGCCAAGAATTATAAAATTATATTTTAATATAAGATATAACTGAAATCTACCAATTTAGCATGTTTTAATAATTTATTAGAATAAGAAAATTTATATTTTGGGTATCTAATTATTTAGTTTACTTAATTAAAAATATTTTCATTTAATAGGAGAGAGAGGCGGGAAATAATAGTTTAGACTTCACCATAAGTTGTCACGTGTTCCTAAAAAACCTTCTTTTATTATATAATATAGATATAGATATAGATATAGATAGCTTTAGTAAACTCGTACATTACACGGGTTGAATAGAGAAAATTAAACATAATAAAAACTTATTAAGTATAAAATGATATTGTAAGATAAGATATGATTAAAATTACGTACGATCAAGAGCTATATGTAATAAAACAATGATATCAAGTTTTTAAACTTTTATTTTTAAACGTTTTTAAAAAAATATTAAATGTTTTATTTCAAAACAAACTGTATTAAAAATGTCATTTTTTAAAAAAATTTTCTTATTATAACTCCTAATTTTAATTATTTTTACTTTATAAAATACTTACTTTTTAAAAACATCAATTTTATAATATTTTATATTTTTAAAAATGTTTTATATTAAAAAAAAAATTTATAAACGTTTATCTTTCTAGAAATAACATGAATAAAAAGATCTATTTTTTAATTACTAAAAAACTATTTTAAATCTAAAAAAGAGCTAAATAATATTATTAGTAATTAATGTAATTATTTAAGAAGAGAGATAAGCGGAAAAATTTTAGCGAGAATGAATACGGTGTTGACACGTGTTATTTTTAGTTAATTTTTTATTAAAGTAGAAAGATGTTAATAAGAATACTTTAGCATATGCATTACATACGTGGCAAATCCATTCCTGGTATATAGTGTATGCATTGCTGCATATCGTAACAGATCTAAAACAAAACTTCAAAAGCATTTTAATTTTTTTAATGCATATTCATGTAAATTAAACCAAAAAAAAAAAAAAAAAAAACACATTAAAAATGAAGTTAAACAAATATCTATTAGATGATTTCAGATCTCTCCTCTTTGGTATTTGATAACTTAAAATCGAACTATTACATCGTCATCTGTTACTTTATGAAATGTTTCTCTTTTGGCCACACAAACTAAAGCATTGTTTAGATAATCTTTACTCATTCGTTTGCGTAAATCCATCTTGACAAGCTTTTATTTAGAAAAACATATCTCAACACACTTGCGTTTGCAATTGGTAAAACCAACGCTAGCTTCAATATCCAATGAACCAAAGGAAAAGAAATATCGTTTCCTATTTCCATCATCAGACGATCAAGGTCACGTATTCAATCTAATTTTTCAAATCTATCATTTTTTTATAGAGTGATAAAAGACCTAGAAAACTTGTTTAGAATAAGGTTTCATCTTTCAAGTTTTAATCCCTTAATTTATAACAAACAAAATGCAAACTATAATCAAATACACAATAACAATTAAAATTATAAACTAAGCCCTAACCTAAAGTCTAATTTCATCCTTGGTGTGCTAGAGATACAATTTCATAAATCATAACAATCTAAAATCAAAAGTGAACTAATTTTTTTTTAAAAGAATACCTTGAGCAATGGCAGTGGTAGCTAACAGGCGGCGATCAACGGTGGGCTGGTGGCAATTGGTTGATGATGGCTGCTAAAGTAGGCGTGTGGCGATGGTTGCTGTTTGTTCATGCCCCTAGTCTTTGAATCAAGTCACAAATGGGTTTTTTAGTTTGTTAAGTTTTAGATATTTTTCATTTTAATAAACCGTGGGCTTCTGAATATTAATAAATTTTTGAGATTTTAATAATATTTTGGTTTAATGGGCTTTCAATAAGATTTTGAGGTAAGGTATTGGACTTTTAAAAAATATGAGGGGTATTTTAATTTTGTTTAGAGGTATTTTGATATATAAAAATAATAAAAATAAATTACACTTCGTGACGGTTGTTGAGGGTTAGCTCGGGCTACCTCTTGGACCTTGGTACGTCCGCCTCTGGTTGCATATATTATATATGTTTTTTAGTACATAGTGTATACATTGATGCATACTCCAGTCTAAGAAAAAGAAGCGCTCACAACCATTGATGAACAACTAACTACACAAAGGAAAAGTGATTCTTAATTTTGGGTGATCCTTATTTGAACTATACACTTAAATAGGAGTGTGCTCAATACAAAACCAAATTTTGATAAAGAACTAATTGAATAACATAAATAGTTGCTTGTAATGCATGAAAGATAATCATGTGTAATTGAAGAAAAAAAAGGTGTTAAAAATGTAAGACCCCGAAACCGGGAGTCCTCACAGTTGGTATTTATAGCATAAAACATTTCTAAACATAACTTCTGCTATGAAAACCATATTTAATCATTAAAATAAAACTCTTCTCATATGATCTTTCAAGTGTAATTTAGCATAAAAAATCATACAAACATCATTTCAAAACTATAGATGCAAGACTTCAATTATCCCATTAGCTTTTATGTCAATGCCTTCATCACCATAGCATTGACCGTTACCTGCCAATTGTTATATACATATAAAGTTAGCAACGCTGGGTGAGCTCTAGTTTTATAATAAAATACATTTTCATACTTTAAAACCTTTGCCTTTTCGTAGGTTAACACACATTAATACATATATATTAACATGTTAGTTTCTTTTTCTTTAACTTTTCTCATCATTCCTCTTTTACTGTAATGGATCAGTGTCATATGTTAGGCCCCCAACATAAGTTATGAGACTGATTATAATCTTGAGGCCAAGCGATAAAGATCTCCTTTCATTCATGGTCAATCATAAGGATTAGGCCCCCGTGGGTATCTTAATGCGCTAATTAAGACACTCATAATTTAGTTAATAACCCCTTATTAGGTTGTGAACCTCCATTCAACATGGTTAATCACAAAGATAAGGCACTTGTGTGCATCCTTATGGACTAGCTAAACCGCATACAGCTGAGCTAACAATCCCTTATTGGGTTGTGAACATCCATTAATAATGCTTGCAAGACGTTTATTTATTCTTAGCATTCCAATTTTCATTTACATTATATTTCATTTTTATCACATAATACTTTACTTATAATAATACATAAACATACCAAGTAAGGTTTACTTTAAAACCTTTATCGTTTTGAAACCGGTTTAGATCATATAAGTGATAACAAATTAATCATCACCTAGTTAAGCGAGAACTTTCTTAGCAAAACCTATGTATGCGAAAACTATAAGGCTTATGCGAAAACTTCAGTATAAGTGAGAACATTACTATACGCGAGAATATCATTATACCCAAGAACATCACAATATGCGAAAACATTACATAAATCGAGTCCCTTGCCCGGTGAGTACCCTATACGCAAGAACTTCACAGTACACGAAAAACCTATGGGTGAAAACATCAACTTAGATTAGAACATCTATGCATTTCATGTGAAAACATCCCATAATTAGCCTATTCATCGACTTAATCTCGACTAATTAATCCATAACATAACTATTTCAATCAAAATCATCATCATAAGCATTAGCAACATAGTAGTATGCATAACAACCTTCAAACCTGTAAAATTTATAAAAGTAGGGGCTAGAACTCACCTTTTAAAGATTACACCCACAAACACATTATCTCGAGGCTTCTAGATCACAAACTTAATTAAAGACCACTTTGCCTTTCTATCACCCCTAGTTCTCAGCCCTCTCTCTCTAGAACACACTAGCGGCAGTTTTCGCATGAAGTCAGGGGCAAAAGGGGTGCCCTTACCTTTTTTAAATGCTTTGTCCATCGATCATGTTCTCATGAGAGAACATCAATGCGGGCAAGAACATTCAGGTGCAAAAGCTCCCTGGGTGAGAACTTCATGCGTTCCTTGATTCCTTGAAAATTTCGAGGTTTTACAAAAACTATCACATGTATCACATTTTAAATTAATGCGTACAAGCGTTTATTTATTTATCCCAGCACTTATTATTTGCATTGCATTGAACATCCCATATATGCACATAAATGTGCATGTGAATATTTGTATGTATATATGTATGTGGGTGAATTTTATTTCAGAATACTATATAATTACAAGAACAAATCTGAATTGTTTATTTTTTTTAAATCATAAATTATTTTTGATTAAAAAAGTTATAGTTGCTACACACAAATGAGTATTCTGTGTACATATATAATATTAGAATGATTTTTTTCATGTGTTTTTTAACTTTTAAACTTTACCTAGACATGTGTAGGTTCAATAAATAAGTCAAATGCTTTATTTTTATTGAAATTCAAGAAATATAAACAAATATGGCATTTCAATCATTTTTTATATTTTAAAAAAATTAATTTTTTTGTTATCGGTGTTCTAAAAATTGATTTATTAAATGAAAAATTCTACAACTCCTTACAGAATTGATAAACCATAATATGGATTAATTAATAAATTAATACTCCCATATATGTAGGCAATATCGTTATATATTAAAGTTGTGTATTGTGTATAGAATCCATTATGCATGCATGCATATAGATGTGTGTGTGATTATTATGTGTGTATGGTAACTGGCTTACAAGTCTCATATTTCATCATGAAAATAGTAAAGGAACCTACTTGTAATTCCATAAAATAATGAACATCTTTTTCCTTAAAAGCCGGAATAATTATAAGTGGAGAATCTTTGCCACGACGTACAACCCATAGCTCTTCACTTCACCCTTTTCATGTTTCTTGACTTTATGTCTTTATCATATATAACATATGTGATATGTATGAATGCTTGTATATTGATATTTATACATATAATAATAACTATAAAACATGTAAAGAGTAATCCTTATATATCTAACTAACTTTAATAAACAAGTGTATTACAATATATGAATAAATAAAAATTAAATATAATAAAAATTTATTAATTATAAAATCATATTTAAAATAAGATATGATTGATATTTTCTTTATTATAAATAGAATGAAATTTTATTTCAAAAGAAACATTTAGATAATTTTTTATTTTAAAAACTTTCTTGTTATAACTCTCAGTTTTAATAATTTTTTGTTTATATAAATTTTAATTTTTTAAAAACATTAATTTTAAAAAATTTCATATTTAAAAAAAAATTAATGCTTTAAACAAATTTCTTATTTTATAAAAGTTATTCCTTTAGAAATTACATTAATAAAAATATTTCTTTACTAACTTATTAAAAAATCATTTTAATTTAAAAAATAATTAATAATACTATTAGTAATAAATGTAATCTCTCTACTCTAATAAAAGTGTAACTATGGGTGACACATATCAACATTACATTTATTCTTATCAAAATTTTCCCGCTTCTCTCTCTATTAAATAACTATATTAATTATTAATAATATTATTTAATTCCCTTTTAGATCAACAATAGTTTTTTAATAAATTAAAAAATAAATCTTTTTATTAATGTTATTTTTAAAAAAACAAACTTTTACAAAAAAGAATTTTTTCTAAACTATCAAACTTTGTTTTTAAAATAAAAAATACTTTAAAATTAATTTTTTTAAATGTAAAACTTCTATAAACAAAAAAATAAGTAAAACTGGGAGCTTACAGTAAGGAAATTTTTAAAAATGACATTTTTTTAAAAATAATTTGTTTTAACAAAATGTTTAATTTATTTTTTAAAAAATACAAAAAAAGTTTAAAAAATTGATATTATTGTTTTATTACTTATAGTTATCACTTATACGTAAGTTTAATTATATTTTATCTTAGAATATTATTTTATTTAATAAATATTTATTATTTTTAATATTTTTTTATTTAACCCGTGTACTACACGTGTTTACTATAGCTAGTTATTTAATAAACGAGAAACGATAAAATTTGGTGAAAAGGAATATGGTGCTACCATATGTCCCCCCAAGTTACCATTTTATTAAAATAGGAATATATTCAAGACAAATTTCGTATTTATCTATAGTCTCTAATAAAAGAAGGTTTCTTTTGCCAATTGTCACTCTCTTAAACCATCATTTTGACACTTGTTATTATTTTAAACATTCTCACTTCATTTTCCCTCCAAAAGGGTATTATAGTAATTTAAACATTCAAATTAATTTCTCTATCTTAATAAAAATTTATTTTATTAATTAATACATTTCTCTCTCTCATCTAGATATTTTTAAAATCAAGTTATGTTTTTAAAATTAAACTTTATTAAAAAAATCAAAAATCATATTTTTTTATTAACATAGAAATAAAAAAAACAAAATTTTTATATAATATGAAATTTTCTAAAACACTAAACCTTTTTGAAACAAAATATTTTAAATTGGTCCTTTTTAAAAAAATTATAAAAATATGAAGTTTTCTAAAAGCAGTTTTATTAAAACAACCATAATAATTAAAAACTCGAGTTTTTAATAAACAAATTATAAAAATATGAAACTATTTAGATAAGAGAGTTAAAAAAATAGTATAATTGTTTTATTTCTTGAACTATTATGTATATATAATTTTAATCATATCTTATATTAAAATATCGTACTATAACTTTTCGTGTTTATTACTAATTATAATCACTTTAATAAATGGGTTTCTAGCTTATCAATTTATTTGTATATCCATCTATCTATAACAAAAAAAATCAAAATAAGACTTTACACAATTGTAAGTTTTATCATACTAACCTTCTCATTTCTTTTTATTATTATTAATAATATTGAATACTAATAATATTACTCATACCATTTTCAAATTAAAAATTATATAATTTAATAAATTAAAACCTATTTTCTTATTAAAAACACACTTTTTAAAAATAAAAGTTTTATAAAATACAGAATACAACAAACTTTTTTTAAAATAAATTTCATTTTTCTTAAAACAAAATATTTAAAACCCATATTTTTTTTATAAAATAAAAGTTTAAGAAAAGTACGTTATTATTTATTTACTTAAAGTAACTATTGATATGCAATTATAATCATATTTTATCTTCATATATGGTTTTATAATTTATAAATTTTTATTACTAATTATTTTATATTTTATTTATTCAACCCGTGTAATACACGGGGTACTAACCTAGTTATCAATATATGAGATGTTAGGTTCATATTAAATTTTCAGACTCAAATACTATAGCGTTTGGGCGCAATAACTATGAATGAAAGAAGAAATTTATAACTAAATTTGTTTGGGCGGAAGCAATCTCTAGATCGGTGTCGTCCTGGTAAGTAACAAATGATATGCTTTTAGTAAACAAAACAAATAATTTTGATTAATATGAGAGGTCACATGCTACATTAAAAACAAAAATTCAAACAACTTTTGTTTAAAATATAATACTGCGAGGGTGACATATATATATACTGACTTTAGGGGTATAACTTATAAAATAGTTATATTGTTTTATATAGAATTATGCAATTAGGTATTTTATTTTGTATCAATAATTAAGAACAAATAGAAAAGATAAGATACATTAAAGTTTTGGGGATCCACAACTTACAAACAAGCATATTCTTCTCCACATATAACAGTTGACGTGTAAAGTTGATTTTTGTTACCTTCCAATTTCATGAAATTGACTTTTGCCACCTTCCATTCATTATTTCCCGCCTAGTATTAATTATAATAGTATTTTATTGGCCGTACACAGCGGTAGTATACACGATGTGATTAAGTATATAGACTAACAATTGGCCCGCTTTTTTTTCAAACAAAGTTATGTCAAATCGTAGACTAAATAAAAACATACATAAAAAAAATACTAGATTACAATCGTCACGACTCGTTTTCAAAGTAAATTTATGTTGAATCGTAGAGTAACTCGGATTTATACAGTAGAATGAAAACGTTTTATATTTGACCCGACTCATTTCTGAATAAAACTTTCGTCAAAATATAGGCATGCATCGAAACATAGATCATTTTAAAATGTATATAAAAATATGTACGGAAATGTTTTATACTTGACCCGACTCATACCTAAAAATACAAACATAAAAATGGGTTTTTAAGTAAAAATTATACCGTGGTAAACCCGAAACTTCAAAAACTTAAAGGGGTCAAAATGATGATTCGTCAAATTTAACCAGTTATATTTTGAATTCAATAAAAAAATATAATTCAATAAATCAATATTATTATTATTTAATATTATATTTACTGTTTAATTCCATTCTAATTAATATAGGAGTAATAGTTATTAAAACCTATGATCGGTTTGTGCAATGACATTTATAGCTTTTGATATTAACCATAAAATATTTAGGATTGACCTGTTACACCTCTTCTTTTCTCGTGAAAAAAAAAACTCTCTCTATCCATTAAATATATATTTCTATTGATGCACTTATTTAAAATAAATTAGTGTCTTAACCTGCCGCGCGTTGCGGTGGCGTACGCGACATGATAAAGTATAGACTATCATCGACCCCGCTTGTTTTCAAACTAAATCTACATCAAAACGTAAAGTAATTCGAATTTATAACGTCAAATGAAAACAAATTATATTTGACGCGACTATAAAAAAACCAACGTTGAAACATAAAACAACTCAAAACGTACATAAAAGGCATCACAAATACATTTAAAAATATAAAACATGATTAAATTTACATCAAAACATAGAACAATTCGAAATTATATCTTCAAAAAATAAATTATATTTAACACGACTCTAAACAAATATATATCGAAATATAAAATAACTCAAAACTTACGTAAAATCATCGCAAATACAATTTAAAATATAAAGCATATTCAAATTATGTACTTTTATACCAATTTTCAAATAATTGTTTTTACATTTTAAATGATTGTTTTTAAAGAAAACTCTCCACCGGATCTGAAACCATTTTATTAACCAAAATCAATATTTTGTATAATTACACTTCAAATCTTGCATTGATTATTGATATCTTAAAAATCCAGATCAAGGACACCACACAGCATGGCGGAAGTGTTGCGGTGATCACCTTTTTGCCTCGATTTCAACCCACCTCCTTCCGATACAACAACAAAGACATTATTCCGGCAAGTTCTGATCTGTGTTTGCATGTACATTTTTGTACCAAAAAGCGGTGTACCAAGAACAGTTGCCGCCAATCCTGCCATAATTCTTGTGAGTGTCGTTGGAATCGGCGACTTCAACTTTTATCGAGATTTAGATGAAACTTCAGCTTGAGATGAGAAACCTAAAAAAACTGACCTTTTGTTTCAGATAAAACGAGAAAGAAGAGTAGATGCGGTGGAGCGATTGGAGGACACCATGTATTTCAAAAAAATCCAAACTGGATGAACCTTTGGTGGCTATTTAACACCATCTCCACCACCATGTCTACAACTCCAACACCGATTTAGCCGCCGTCGTCGCTCACCAGATGCAACAAACAAATCAAAACGAAGTTGATCGAAAACAAATGTAGATCAAGAAATAAATCAAAAGGATCGGATCGACAAAAGAGACTAAAGATAGTGGGGAGGGCAACAGAGGTAAAGTTGTGGTGACTATGAAGAAAAAGGCTCAAGCAACTATTGCTCAAGTTTGTGAGAAAGATGCATCGGTGTCGAGAGTGAGGTTAACGTGGCAGCCAAAAAAGGAATCTGGCAAGATGTGACTTAGAAGCCTAACACGTGTAAAAACATATACAACATTTTTCACCGTGGATTTAATAATCAATGGCTCAGATTTTTAAATTTACTATTCATTTCACATGAAATTTAATTATAGAGTAATGAACTACAATTCTTTAAGAAAAAAAAATAGACAATATAAAATTAACGTTGGATGCTTTTATTATCAATAACAACTAAAAAAAATATTTAAAGAATTTTTATAGAAATATCAGAGTACAAAATTTATTATGTAATTTCTTAATCTTTTTGAAGGATTTCGTCTGAAACACTTACTCTTTCGTTATTTAACATAGTCTTTTTTACTCGTAACAATGCACGAACCACAATCTCATAAAAAAAAATCAAACCCAAAAGAGACTCGCGGCAATACGCAGTTCCCAATTTCTAGTTCCTTTTTAATCTCTTAAAAACATATATTTTTTTAGCAAATTAGATTTTAATAATTCAAACTATTATTCATTGATCGATAATAATTCATATTATTCGTTTGACTGGTAATACTTTCAACTTTTACTTTATTATTAACAATAGTCCAAATAACACAATTATCAAATTTTTACATTTTATTTGGACTCGATTTTATTCACAATAATGATTATAAATGAAATGAAGAAATGTACAAGCTAAATTGAGCCTAAAATAAATAGTAATAAAACGTAATAATTTAATATTATACCACTGGACTGGTGTTGGTAATAAAAGTGAAAATCAGGAGTGTTATCGGTGAAAATAATAGTTTCGGCTACAATAATTTAATTAATTTATAAAATGGGAATGAAATAAAATAAATTATTTGAATACTTTCGGCTACAATAATTTGATAAAATATATCATGTGACTCAATAAATCATAACAAATATTTTATCTTTTAATATGTAAATATATGATTAAAGTTTTTTTTTCATATCCTTTTTATTTATAAAATCATTTTTGATATGTAAACTTATAAAATATAAGATTCAATAATTTAGTTGATGATAAAAAAATTAAATTAAGAAAATATGTAGATAAAAATAAAAATAAATTATTAATTTAGTTGCATAAAATAATTGAGTTAATTAAAATAAAAATTTAATCTATTTGCCTAAAATAGAGTAAAAAGTAATAAAAATAATTTTAAATTAATTTGATTAAAATTTTGGGTGGGAAAATAAGATTGAGATGACACCAATAACATGTGACGCACTCTTTACTCTTTTATTATAGAGTTAAGTTTATTTTTGCTCCCTAAGGTTTGTAAAAAATAATATTTTTCCTCCAAAAGATTAAAACATCAATTTACCTCCAAATGTTTCATAATTTGTTTCAATTTTAGTCCAAAAGTTTCATCATTGTTTCAACTTGAATCCAAAGTAATAGAACTTTTGGACTAAAACTAAAACAACTTATGAAACTTTTGGAGGTAAATTATTTTTTTAATCTTTTGGATGAAAATAGTTATTTTTGTCAAAACTTAGGGAGTAAAATTGAAATTAACTCTTTATTATATTATTATATATTATAGATTTTAATATGATATTAGAGCTTCAAGCACTTTTAGTAATCATGTTGAAAAAGAAGATGATGAGTGATAAAAAAAATAATAGATAAAGAAGAAATTTCAAGAAGACCTTTCATACTTTAATCTTCATTTCAAGAACCAACTTAACATAGTGGTATTCTTTTTTTTTTATTATCTTTGTGGCACTTTCTTTATTGTTTCAAGTTTAACATCAAATAAAAACCGACATTTAGTTTGACGGGACATTTTGAAAACATTAAGTAGCAATTAGTAGCGAGTACGTAGTAATTAAAAGCTAACATGTCCTCAAGGGAAGATGGAAGTGGTAAAGTGATATGATTTTCAATCACAGATTTTGAGTTTAAATCTTATAAAATCTAAGTGTGATAACTTTAAAAATAAAATATGTGTGAACACTACAAGATTTAAGACCTATCGCGTCGTCGCCAAAAGTTGTTGCCATAGGCTATGACGACGACATGTCATCGCGATAGGTACAGTAGCCATAGTGTCGTCACGATAGGTCAAAATCAAATCGTCGCAATAGCCATCGTCGCCATAACTATCTATCGCGACGACATGTCGTCGCTACAAACTTGTCGGTATTATTTTAGTAGTTATATTTTTAATTCAAAATTAAAAAATAAATATACTCTGTGGCGACTATAACTGATGCTAATCATCGTAACCAAACATATGTAGTATTGTTTGATATTTATTACTGATAATTAAGCATAAATAAACTTAACCTACAGTTAATAAACATAATATTCCCATAAATACTAATGTACTATCAACGTGTATAATTTAACATCGATAATCATAATTGGAGTTAACCTTTAACACATGTAATCGAAACTAACTATCATAACCGAATATATTTGATTCTAAATGACACAAATTATCTATAATTATAATTAATAAATATAATATTTATTAATATTATTATTATGACTTATAATTATAATAATACATATAATAATAACAATAATACTTTTAATAATAGCAATGATATGTAAATAAATTATTATTAATAATGATATTAATAATTATAATTATTATTTTTATAAATATTTAATTCTTAAAAAAATTTAACACCCTATGGCGATGACATGTCATCGCTATAGATGTTTCATAAAAGGCGGGCATATTTCCCTCCAAGTTATTTAAATGAAAAAAAAATTGTTTTTACCTATGACGACGACATGTCGTCGCCACAGGGTGCACATCACCTTTTTTTTCGCATGATTTAAAATAAATCAAAATTAAAATAAAACGACCTATGGCGACCAAATTTGACGACAACTGTTTGTCGTCGCGATAGGGTGCCCCTAAGGCGACAACTTGTTGTCGCCATAGGGCTGCAGTAGCCAAAAATCAAACTGACTCTATGGTGACGACTTTCGTCGCCATAGGGTCACCTATAGCGACTACACCATGTCGTCGCCATAGATCTAGTCGCCATAGACTCTTTTTCTTGTAGTTGAAGTAGAAAGTATGTGTTCGCCAGTAAAAAAAATTAAAAACAACATGATAGAAGTAATATCATCACTAGATCAGGTTATATTTAATAGTAACTCATTAGTCTTTATTAGTTTTTAGAGAAAAATGCATAAATAGTCCTCGTGGTTTGATCAGATTGCATGATTGGTCCAGACTTTTAAAATTGCAAAGTTAGTCCAATTTTTTGTGTAGTCGTTACAAATTTAGTCCCCAAATTTTACAAAAGTGCAAAGTTAGTCCAAACTTTTACGTGGGCGTTGCATTTTTGGTCCCTAAAATTAAATTTAAAAGTTAATTTAAATTTTATTAAATGCATAAAAAATTAATAAATTTAATGCCGGGGACTAAACATGCAATGAGTATATAAAAGTTTGGATTATTTTTATAATTTTTAAAGTTTAAGGACTAAATATGCAATTTGGTTAAACCACGGGGACTATTTATGCAATTTTCTCTAGTTTTTATATCCATAGATTCTAATAAAACAAGATTTTTAAAGTCACATGTAATTCTCTTGACCTATCTTTTTGTCACTTGTCATTGTTTTAGACATTATCATCTCATTTTTTACTCCAAAAGATTATTATAGTAATTTAAATATTAAAACTAATTTATCTCTCATATTAAAGATCAAATTTATTAATTGTAATATTTCTCTCTCTCATCTAAATTTTTTAAAATTAATGTATATTTTTAAAGTTAGGTTTTATTAAGAAAATAAAAAATCAAATTTTTTAAATTAAAATAGAACTAATAATACATTTTTTTTATATAATATGAAATTTTCTACAACACTAAACCTTTTTGAAACAAAATATTTTAAATCCGTCCTTTTTTTAAAAAATATAAAAAATGTGAACTTTTATAAAAACAATCTTATTAAAACAATCAGAATAATTACCAACCAGAGTTTTTAATAAACAAGATTTTTATAAAAATAAATTATTTTATAAAAGAATCTTAATACGAATGTTTTAAAGTAAAACTATTTAGATAAGAGAGTTAAAAAAATAATATAATTATTTTTATTTTCTTGAACTATTACGTATATAAAATTCATATCTTATATTAAAATATCGTATTGTAAAATGTTTGTGTTTATTACTAACTATAATACGTTTAATAAATAAGTTTCTAGCCTATCTATCTATATATATCTATCTGTCTGTTTGTCTATCAATCTATATATAATAGGAAAAAATAAGATAATACGTGACCCAATTGTGAGTCTTATCATACTAACTTTTTTATTTCTCTCTATTATTAAACCTAATACTATATACTAATAATATTACTCATACCATTTTCAAATTAAAAATATATAATTTAATAAATTGAAAATCTATTTATTTTAAATTAAAACCACTCTTTTTAAAAACAAAAAAGCAACAAACTTTTTATAAAAAATCATTTTACTTAAAACAAAATATTTACAAACCATAAATTTTTTATACAATAAAAGTTTAAGAAAAATATATTATTGTTTATTTACTTAAAGTAGCTATTTAAAAGTAATTATAATCATATTTTATCTTTTAGCATAGTTTTATAATTTATAAATTTTTTTTACTAATTATTTAATAATTTATATATTCAATCCATGTAATACACGGGGTACTAACTTAGTAAACTTATGTAAGAAGACTAGTTTTAATTCTCTTCTCAATTTTCTGTAGATTTAATAACGTTCAATTCATTGGAACTAATATTATTTATTCACATATATTTAACAACACATTAATAGAAACTTATCTAAAAATCTTTAGGGAAAGAAGATTTAGACTCTTAACGTAAGTGCCGTTCGTCACCACCAAATGTCGACTTCTATAGTTTAATTATTTTTATGTCACTTTTTTTCATGAAACCTTTATATCTCTAAATGCATTATTTAGTGGGCACAAAAATAATGACGCCATCCACTCATACCCTAATCCTAATGACATATTTTTCATGTGTATAATGACCACTCTTAATTATCTCTCTTAATTATTCATACAAAAATAAGTTAACTAAAGTTTTGATGTTTACCTTTAGAAAAGAGAATGAACATTGCAAGTTGATTTAGCCAGCAAAGGGCACCATAAACTTAGACCATCTCTTACTGGCATGCCCTTCATCAACGCCCGTGAGACGAAATGATGTGGAAATGAGATAGACGGGGATGACGTGGCGATGAGAGGGGGAGGGTTAAATCCGTCTGCATGTGTGGATTCAAACAAAGAATGTGAGAAGAAAAGAAGAGAGAAACATACAAATAGAGAAATATATATATATTATTGAAAACTAGAGGGGGAAGCAAGACAGACGACTGACGTGAAACACGAAAAGTTCCACATCAGTGAAGCCTATTTCCATCACGTTGGAGACGATCTTAGTAAATTCTAATCTAAGACATTAGAATAGTCAAATGGTCGTATTGGATGAAGTTCTAGGAGACTAATGACACATTTTTAACCCTAAAAATAAAATGAAGCAAAATGCATATGAATATATGATTATATATAGAAAATCAAATTCATTTATATTGATAATACATTCAATACTTGAAAGTTGAAACAATACAAGAGTTACGTTAGCTAGGAAATAAAGGGGAAAACTTGTAATCATGAAGTGTACAATTATTTATAGTGAAGGTACACTTTGACATCAAACCAAAATCATATCAGTTAGGATCAATCTCACACCCCGACATCAATTGCGTGATTAGCAGCAACTGGACTACGAACCACACCCGCACCATGCGGATTTGGAACGTTTATAAACTTGTTTATCCTACCCATATCGATTGTGCTTTGATCTTTTCCTTCGGGGACTCTTGGTTCATCCATTTCACTCATTTTCTCTTTGAATTCTGTGATTTTATCATCGATAACAGGCTTCTTGTTCTTGTATACAAAGTATAGTATGATTTGAATGATACCAAAGGTGAATCCGAGCGTGTTTGGGATCTGTAAACATGAAGTTAGACGTTAGAAAATTCGAGATAAATTTGAAAATATTTTACAAGTTTTTAGTCTTACTGCGATGTTAAAGTCCCCAAGAAGTAAACCATAAAAGAACCACATAACCGCACTGAGTGTGAGAGCGAGCGACAAAAGGATCGGCATGTATTCAACACTTTTCGTCTTGATCACTTGTCTCTGTAAAAAAAATTGAGTAGGTTTAAGAAACAATTATTGTTTTCATTGTCACTAGATTAATATTATTGTTATTGTGCACATGTAGTATATGTTTAAGGTATACATAATATAGTTATAATCTATAGTAGTCTAAAAGTTGAAAAAAGTTTGTAATTTTTAAAATCTTCAATCTGTCACCAGCTATTAATGTTGTCTTTTATATCGTTTGTACTTACCACGACACCTAATGGGGCGACAAAAACACACAATGAAAATATGAGGCAAATCCATCCGACTATCACACCACGCTTAACGCCTTTTGTAAGGAATTGAGTTAGGAGAACAATCAAGCCGAATCCGATAACTATGAACAACGTGATTAGCTTCAAACTTTCCAACTGCACATAAAATAACACTTCCAAATTAGGTTAAGAGAAACAACAAACATGATTTGACTTAGTTCCCGCTTTACGTAGGTTTATGAGTTGATAGTATTGCTTCATGATTTGATTTACGCATCTTTATCCTACACTGTTTTGTGTAGGAGACTGTTTCCCCAGCAATAATAGACACAAGGAAAATCTAAAACCACAAACGCGTACCCTGGCTTTCTTTGGCGCATAGAAGATGAACACGCAGAGATAAAAGGTTTGTATGAAGATGCCGACCGAGTTAATGGTAATCAGAAGCATGGCGTTGCCCTTTAGTAACGCGTAATAGATCCAAAGCATGGCACTAAATAACCCGATCACATAAGGTATCGACTGAAACCCCTCAGTTGATTTCTTTTTGTAAACTTTATAAAACGTCGGCCTGTTCATTTTCATTACAAAAACAGTTGAACTAATCAGAAAAGCGGGCACACACGCACACCCATACATAAAAAACAAGATTGAGTACACTTACAATGGTGAAAGAAACACCATGAATGAGACAATATTTCCTGCAAAAGAATAATAAAATATGCATAATGTTAGCTAGGTTAATTTAGGGATAGGGTTTGTTACGTGCATGGCATGTAATCTATCTATTCCATGCATAAATTAATTTTATCTATACAGTATAATTCATGCAATCATGCATGGTGATTACTTATCCTTCAGAAAGCATATGATCACACCATATTCAACATAACATCATATGATTCCAGTGGACAACATAATCAAACAAAGCGATCGGATAGTCTTCGGAACGGTCGACAGTCCGATGAGAGAGAGAGAGTTTTCTAGAGATAGAAAAAGAGTATACCCATAAGCCCAAATGCAAAAGTGAGGTGAGGAAAGTGACCAGCAACCACCATTTTTGCAGCTTTTGTTCTTGAAATCACACACTCAAATCAACAAGTTACTGTGAACTGTTGTTGCTGCTGGTGGTTTTGATGAGTGGTGATGAGAATTGGTGGAGGAGATGGTTTATATAGGGAGTATGAGGGTAGTGATGGTGGGGTCATGTCAGCCATGAAATACAATGATTTATTCTT
Source organism: Flaveria robusta (assembly GCA_025506415.1). Taxonomy (NCBI): domain Eukaryota; kingdom Viridiplantae; phylum Streptophyta; class Magnoliopsida; order Asterales; family Asteraceae; genus Flaveria; species Flaveria robusta. The sequence goes on from CM046475.1 coordinate 27,141,016, forward strand.
TTATATTTTAATCACATTGCAAAGTTTTTGGGAAGATAAATTAAAGGAAGACACTCAAATTGTTTACAGCTCCCTTTCCCTTTTCATAAACTTCTTTTTAGATCATGTTATCACATACTTCTTTCCTGTTTATTATTTCGTGAAATGAGCTTTTTTAGATTTACGAAGAGTTTAGAGTACTTTATGTTATCGGACTTTAGCTTTTCTAATAGTAACTAATTCCTTTTATTAGTGGCTAGCGGAGTCTAAACGTGACATGACTTTCAGAGTCGTCATGTTGCAACGTACAAGTACATTATTGATAAAGTTAGAGTCCGCTCGTTGAGATATGCGACTCTCTGTAAACCACTATGAAACTAGTTTATAATTTAGAAACCACCACATGGACTTTAAACTTAACCCTGCATGAATTTAAAAAATTATTCATGAAATACAATATAATATTTTTCACCACTCATATTATTTGAAAATAGCATTAATTTTTTTATAAACAAGCTTTTTGCTTGCGACCACAATTTCAGAGGTAAAATAACTACAGTAACAAACTCTCGATATGAGATGTAACAAGAGTAGGAGTTGAATTATCATGTGTGCATGCTTGGTTTTCAGGAGTTGAATTATCATGTGTGCATGCTTGGTTTTCCATGTCCACACATTTCTGTATTACAGTTAACTAACAATATTTCTCGTCTTTAATTGTAACATCTGATAGTATAAGTATTGTAATTTATATGTAATCAATTCTACAAGCTTGTTGGCCGGTCTGATAATGAAATGGCTTGAACTTAAAGAGTTTGCCAACTATGAGTAATGACACGTTGAGTACGAATACGTCATTAAGTTTTCGATCACTATATTTGCAAATATTTAGCACAAGTCCGTTTGTGTTGTATAAAGTTACGAATGTAACATTAACTGGGAGCATAATTTAATATTATCTGTAACTTTTTAGGATGTAATTTGATATATAAGGTTGTTATATATGTATGATCTCAAGATATTAATGTAGCTCATCTTTACGTGAGCTTGTGTAACTAACAAACATTACTAGAAATTAATCTTGATGGCTTTTAACAACAAATATTTACTACTAGTTTTAGTAAACCAGTGTATTACACGGGTTGAAAAAATAAAATATTAAATATAATAAAATTTATTAAGTGTAAAATGATATATTTTCCAAAAAAATTAAATATTTTGTTTCAAAACAAATCGTATTAAAAATATCATTTAAAAAAATATATATTATAATTTTTAATTTTAATTATTTTTTGTTTATAAAAAATTTACTTTTTAAAAATATTAATTTTAAAAAAGTTTAATGTTTTATAAAAATTTCTTATTTTATAAAAATTATTTTTTAAAAATAACATTAATAAGATCTTTTTCTAAATTTATTAAAAAGCTTTTTTTATTATAAAAAAAGTTAAATAATATAATTGATAATTAAAGTAATCATTTAATAGGAGAGAGAAGTGAAAAAATATTGATTAGAATAAATGTGGTGATAACATGTGTCACACCAAGTTACTCTTTTATTATAGAAGAAGGATTAGGTATGAACATTACAACACCGAAATCAATTACACATCTTCTTACAACGCTTATTATCATGTTATATGCGTTAAGTAACTTAAAACAAAATAAAAACCAATGTTTACAAGCAAATTCTAGATGAAAATAATTTGGTAAGCATTCCATTAGAAATTACTGACCAAATTTAAATAGCACCTTCCCTTGGTGATTGCCAATAGATAATTTAAAAATAAGAAAATATTGAATAGTTTAGAATTAGATAAATGATAATGAATTAGTAAAAGTTATTGAAGGATTACCATAAGAAAAGTTGTTGGTAATTTTAGATCGAAACTACAATCCGATTCCCTTTAATGCAAAATTTTTTTCTTTCCTTCTTCTCAGCCTACAACCACAAGCAGAGTCGTCATTTGTCACACTAACCACCACAATCACTATGAAGTAGCGGTACGCACCACTATCACCATGTAGTCGCCTTGAAAACCACAACTACCATTGGTTGAAATTAGGGTTTTATTAATCAAATGGGTGTGCATTTGATATGTTGGATGAATTTTTGAATGTGTGTTGAAATTAGGGTTTTTATATTGGCGTATCTTTGAATATCTTGAGTGATTTATTAAAGGTGTAGTTGATTTGGGTTGAAATTAAGGTTTTTTTTGTATAGGGGTACCGTGTATGCATGCCGCATGAATATTTAAACGTGCACATTATTTGAGTTAAAATTAATGTTTTTTGTGTGCATTTATTTTTATGTTTTTTCACGTATATAGGTATGCTTATCTAATTTACATGGATGCATGTTTACGTGTTTATAAGTCATCTTTATATTGCTTTAGTATATTGATGTTTATATCCAACTTTTGTTGTAGAAATTGTTTATGTGAACATGTTTAACAAATTAAAATAGATGTATAGGAAAAAATGATGAATATAGATGTCTTAGATATGAACTCATCAATAGAGTGATGCCTTCTTATCATTTCCGAGTCCAATGATAGATACGCTGAGTATAAAAGGAATACGGTCAGTAATATAAGATATACTTAATCCAAATTTCATTTAAAATTCAAGGAGCACAAAGATATAAAAGCGGACTTTTATAAATTTTACGTAATGTCTGTCTAATATTACATGTGGTAGAACCATGATGTACAAAAACGGTAGGTAATGCATCGTCCATTCAAGTACGAATACTATAGATGATGATGTTAGCGGTTTCACTCAAATGGATATAATTTTTAAAACAATATATGTTGATGGACGTGTCATGCATAGTAATAATGTATGTGTGAGGGGGGTTTTCTATAATAAGTAGGAGTCTGACAGTTATGGACTGCTTGAAGAGGTCTTAAATAGTAGAATATTATTACATTGGTCATTACCATGGTTTTGAAGCTTGGATCGGTTCGGCTAGTACAACCGAGAATCTAAGGGGGGGACCAATCTAAACAGCCCTAGTTTGTTTTCTACTGGTTTGACCGTCCTGTTCATCCCGGTTCAATGGTAGGACCGGGAACTGGTTTGGGGGTTGGATCGGATTTTTAGTTTTTTTATTTAATTTTTTTTGAATTTTAATGTGTTTAACGGGTGAGTTGAACGATATATTGGAGTATTGGATATAAGATTATGTTGAGTATTATATATAACTATAAAATACACATATAAATACTTATATTAAATTATATATATAATATCATATATACATATATATAATTATGACATTATTTGATTTTTAAATCCGATCTAACCAACGGACCAGTAAGCGTTCTGTTCGTCGTGCGATCCGCTTCTGAAAATATTGGTCATTACATTATTGTGCTGTTCAAGTGTACATGATTTGATAGTGGCCACAAGGATAGAGCGGACCCAAATCGTGGTTTGGTTGATATCAAATTCAAGATCAAAGACTAACGACCCGTTCATTCTAGCATAACAGACATAATACCTAGTTTTTACACCATATCAATATGCATTAAATGATTTAAACCCTGGTCGGATGCAGTCAAGACGAATCCAAAGGGATATATGAATAGAACAATGTGCTGAGGAAGTCTTTGTTAATGATAATATAGAAGATAAATAAAATATTTAGATCAAAGAAAGAGTAGACAATTCAAAAATTAGATATATAAGTGAAATATGCAACCTGTTTGTATTGTCATAGGAAAGGTCATCAAAATCGATGCTTATGATGTAGAGGATGCCATCGATGAGAAAAAGATGTTGAAGGGACATATGAAGATAAAAAAGTAAAGACGTATCAATTTTGTGTGATCATTCTTTTAACCACTAGCGTACGTGTTGCACTAGCGTTTATTTGTAATACATATTCTAACTTTTTTTGTTGATTAATTATGGTGTAACTAGGTTTTAAACCCATATATTACATCGGTTAAAAAAAAATCACATATTAAAATCTATAAACTTTATTAATATGTTGTATGTTACATGTCATTAGTTATTAGTGAAATAATAAATAATATTTTTTTAAGAAATTTTAAATAATAATAGAAAACAAGAATTATAGAATTATATTTAAACTAAGATATAATTAAAATCTTATAATTTAGCATGTTTTAATAATTTATTAAAATAAGAAAATTTATATTTTAGATATTAAATTATTTATTTCACTTATTTAAAATCATTTTTATTTAATAAGAAAGACACAAGAAATAAAAGTCTAGGTTTCACCAGAAATGACATGTGTCATTCAAAAATCTTTTTTTATTATATACTAGGTTATATTCCCGTGTATTACACGGGTTGAATAACAAAAATATTAAATATTTATTGATGATGAGTAGGAATTGTAAAACGTTATTTTAATATAACATATGATTAAATTTACGTATGTTTAAGTATTTTGATTTTTTTATTATTTTTAAAACTTTCGTTTTAAAAAATTGCTTTGAAATTTTTTTTTATTATTTTATCAGTATTTTGTTGTTTAAAAACTCTAGGTTTGTTTTAAATAAATGTTCTTTTATAAAACTTTTATTTTATAAAAAGATTGAATTTAAATATTTCATAATTTAAAAAAGCTTTATTTTTTTTAGAAAATCATAGTTTTAGAAAATTTTATTTTTGAAAAAATATATTTTTTAATCAAAATATTTAGTTTTTATTTAATGAAAAAATACTTTAAAAATCATTAGTTCAAGGACTTGAATTTATAATAGAGAGAGAAAAAGAAATATTTAAAAATTAGTTACTTGACTTTTAAAAAATAAAATAAATAATTTAGGCGGGAAAATAATTGTGGAAGCATTGTGGGAATGCTATGTGTCCCACATTGTAAAGGATTATTAGTATAGATTATGAATTTTATAACAAGTGTGGACAATTACGTTGCCCCATTGTCAAGTAGCTAGAGTGACAATAAGTTTTCCAAATTATATTTGTGTGTCTATATGTATCCTATTGAATTATGTAATAGTGTTACATTACGTAAACGTCGTATTGGATTATGTTGAAACAAGTTTTAATATGATTTTTATGCATATTAAGCAAGAAAATAAGGAGTTTTTCATCATTTTTTAATTTTTAAAATTAAAACGGATTTTGTTGGAAAATGGTCTTAAATTTTTAAAACAAATTAAAGCTTGTCAAAGAAAAATACAAAGGGAAAACTTTACAGAATAATAAGCATGTTTTAGTAGTGTTCCAATTAGGTCATTCATATTTTTATTTGTTCCAATCTGGTAACTAAAGTTTTAAAAGTGTTTCAATTAAGTAACTAATATTTTTATTTGTTCCAATCAGATAACTGTAGTTTAAAAAGTGTTTTAATTAAATCACTCATATTTTTATAATTTTTTAAATAATTCACAAAAATTTTAAAATAATTTAGTTTTTTTTAAATATTGTTAATATTTTTAAACATTTCAAAATTTTTAAAACTTTTTACAACTTATAAATGACCTAATTAGAATAATTTTGAAACTTTAATGATCTGATTGGGATAAATTTTTTATGAGTGACCTGATTGGGAAAAAAAACTTTATAAGTGACCTAATTAGAATAATCTTGAAATTTGATTACTATTTTACAAAGTTACCCCAAATACAAATAAGAATTCTTAATCGTGAACTTGTAGAAAAATTAAATAAAATTCAATATTATAATTATAAATTAAATAAATATCTTTTTTTTTAAATTGTCAAAATATTGTTAGAAATGAAAATGCTTAACTATTTATGTTTAATTTTTATGGAAATAGAAAATAACTTTGGTAATTTGTCCACATGTTTTCTAACGGGTTGTTTTATGATAATGTTTTTGCTAGAAATTTGTCGTAAATGGGCGTTACCAACAATTTTTTGATATAAATTTTGTCCGAAATTATAAATTTTTTGGTAGTGTCCACTTGACCTATGCTAATGATCATAATTGAAACAATGGCCTACTTCTTGAACTTTAGTAATGTTTCAAGAAAACACAATATCCAGAAATTGATCGTCAAGTTGCACGACAACCTCCCATATCTAAATCACAATAGGCCTAAGAACAAGCCTTGTCCTTGAGCAACGGATCCAAACCCAAAGAACAAACAAAAACCTGAAACACTCAAGAAAAGCAATGGGACAAATATTCGGGTATGAGACTGAATTTGAGATTAATTTCAAGACTTTTCTATAAAACAAAGAAAAAAAAAGAAAAAGAGGTCGGAAAACCAACTCAATCCCTTCTAACACTGTAAACCTACTCATTTTGATCTAACATTTTAATTAGTTAGATAACCAAACTTATCTCTATGAAAATCGATAGCAACTATTGGAAATTTCTATAAGTTTTTCCTTTTGTAAAAAGTATTATATTTGTTCACACACATTATCTTTTGAATTAATTAGTTTTCATCTTTCTAAAGAAACACATTATTACATTGCATATATGTGTCGTGTAAACTGTATCCCAATATAAGATGTTGATCGAGCCCCAAAATTAGATGGTTTCGTAGGGCAATGATCCACTTGATCCACGCCAACACTTGCTCATACTTCCTATTTTTAGGGTATGTGTCCCTTAACTTGTGGGACCTTCACTAGCCACTTTCTTATGTGTCATCCACCCATCCAATTGGGTTTAAGGATTACAACTCATGCTTTACCCTATTTTCCCATCACATTTTTTGCTTTATATTTTCATTTGCTTTTGCAAGCTTATCGAGCATTGAGAGGTGTGATTGTGTGGATTATAGTATAATGCATTTAAGGGTATTTTGGTATATCAATTTGATCAAAGTATGATCAATTCTTTTTCTTTATAAATATTTGATCAGAGGTTAGACCAGACGTGTTTTTATTGGAAACAATATTACGTTGATAAATGTGAGAAACATATAAATCACTTGTATTTGTACGCAATGTATTTATTATTTTATAGTGGAGATAAAATTAGGGGGAGGGGGTATGAGTTTTATAACCGTCTTATGTATTGCATTTTTAAATAAAAGTTTATTATTTAGTTCTTGTTAACTATTAACATAACATTGGTTCTAATAAAAACGCCCCTCTAATCCTCTATAGATCAATCACACATCATGTATTTCTTGCTTTTCGGTTCGTACACAAAATGATTTTGACATTTGAAGAAACAAGAATTTATCTTAATATTTATTAAGAAAATAATATTGTTAGTTACGTCGTGGAATAAAATACACCACATGAATCTAACATGAAAGTTATTAAATAACATAGTTTAAACGAGGTGAAACTCATAGACATGTTGGTTAGTGCCTACTTGATGGGTTTATAGGTTGACTTGTTTTAATGAGTATGCTGAAAAAGGTTTTATGTTAAAACTAGATTTAATAACTCGTGTATTACAATAAATAAATGAAATATTAAATAAAATAAAATATTATTAGTTTTAAAATGATATTTCAAGATAAAATATAATTAAAATTAAGTATGAGTAAGGATATAAGTAATAAAACAATTATATCAACTTTTTAAACTTTTTTGTTTAAAAATAAATAAATATTTTATTTCAAAACAAACAGTTTTAAATTTTTTTTATTATTATAACTTCCAATTTTAATTATTTTTTATTCATAAATATTTTACTTTTTAAAAACATCAATTTTAAAATATTTTATATTTTTAAAAAAAATCTCATGTTTAAAAAAATATTTGGTTAGGAGAAATGTAGTAAAACCACGTGTCTCCATCATTTGTCTTTTTATTAAGATAGATAGATACAAAATCTAAAAGAAAAATGGTTGTTGTATTCAATGTATTAAGAGTAATTGTTTCACATAAATGCTTGTAAATTTATAGCAGTTTTAAAGTAGTAATATGCAAAAAGAAATGAGTTAGCAGAGTGAACAAATGCATGGGTCGAATTACAGTTCATGCGCCTAACAAGACTTTTGATTTAGATAAATTTTTTGAGTATATTATTAGTGAAAATATATTTGGTAAGGTTTATTGCAATAATTTTTAGCAACATTGAAGATATGATTTGACTAGGTTTTCTTTGTGATTATTATGGGACTTTTATAAATAGTGGACCAATGATACAAAATATCTTAAAGGGTTTTTTTTACTGAATCTTTATTGATATCAGTCTGACTAGTTAACATGACTTTTTAACACCCCTGGTTTAAGAGGCCAAATGATAATAATTATGTAATGAAAAGTTCATGGTTTATGTGTCATTATAAGGGAGATGCCATTGAAGTCGATTTCAAAGCATGATTTATTGGAAAGAAAAGTGATAATGCAAATGATAAGGTGTGTTGCAAAACAATATGCATTATTGTGGTGATTTCGTTACTTTGATTTTGAAGCTTTTTATCAAAAATTTCCAATATGGGGTGTGGAGTGCAGCCTGCTCCTGGAATAAAGTTTACGGGATATACCTGGAAACACTATATGCATCCGCGGGACCTACAAAAAGATTATGTGTTTTGGCTTATTGACACTTTTTGGAGTTTTAAAACCATATTTAATGGTTAACTGCCCCATGAACTCGTGTAGAGGAGAGGAGAGGAGAGACGTGGTGGCTGATGTGAAGAAAAAAAGAAGAGAGATCTGTAAGGTTAGGTGGGCTCGGGCAAGATGTGTGAGATCAACGGGAAGGGATCCGTACAGATCCGTGAAAATTACGAAGAGAGGGATCCGGTAGTAAGAGACGAACCACCCCACCCCCCCCCCCTCTGGATGTGGTTTTATCATTAGTGACAAGTCCAAGAAATAATAAATAATGATATAGCTAGACTAAAACAATTCATAAGTGAAATTAAGTTGGGAAAGAATAGGTCCGGCAGGTTGAAAAAAAAAAAGAGTAAATTACACGGATGGTCTTTGTACTCTGATCAAAATTTGGATTTAATACTTAACTTTAAAAAATTTTAGATATAGTTTCTAACATTTTATTTCCCTTTCATCCATAGTCCCTAACTTTTTTAGTTAATTGTTAGTGATGTTAAAGTTCTTAAAAAGACAACTTTACTTTAAGTACCATCTATTTAATTAAGTTTTTAAATATATATAATAATATATTAAATTAACGTATATAACTTCTTCAATTTTTTTTTATTTTTATCATTATTATTTCATTATTATCATGTTTATTATTTAATAAAATATATTTAAAATTAAAAAATAGAAATGTATTTTAAAACGTCTTTTTGAAAATGTTTTGTTTTTTAACTGTATTTTTAAACCTTTTGATATTTTTAAACATTTTCTTAAGAACTATCAGCATTTTTAAACATCTTTATTAATACTATTTATTTTTTAATGTTACTTTTAAAATAGTATATTTTTTAAAGTTATTTAAACCATATAATATCTAAACGTCTCTTTTTAAAACCCTTGTTTCTAAACCTTAATTAAGCCATTTGTTTATAAATTTCTTTTATAAAATCGTTTAGTATGTAGTTCTTAAAACTGTTTAGTTTTTTGAAATGTTTTTCTTAAAACCATCAGTTTTATTAAACGTTCATTTGAAAATCAAACAGTTTAAATAAAGATTAAAAATTGAATGGTTTTATAATAAAAATTTTTAATAAACCAAGCAGAAGAAAATTTTTTAAAAACACACGGTTTTTAAAAAAAAATGTTTAAATAGATTTTAAAATTATTTAAAAAAGACTTTTGAATAAGAATAGTTTATAAATATTTAATAAAACAAATGATTTTAAAAGAGGTTTAAAAGGAATGAATTTAAATGTTAAATACTAGGGAAAAAATAATGAAAAAGGAATGGTTTTGAAAGCAAGATTTAAAAATCAAATATTTTTTCATAAATATGTTTGAAAACATAATGTTTAAAAATAATACTTGCATGGTTTTTTTAAAAAAGTTATTTAAAATTTCAAACGGTTTAAGAAAGAGGGTTGAAAAACTACAATAAAATATAAAACAATTATTTAAAAAAGATGTTTCAAAAAGAGTATAATTTGTGTTCATAAAATAAACTTTTTAAATAATAAACTTAATAATAATAAGATAATAAAACTAAGACTAAAAATACAAAAATTCCTACAAAAATATAAATGTTAATTTAATATATATATATATATATATGTGTGTGTGTGTGTGTGTGTGTGTGTAAGTTAAAAAATAAATTATATGGATGGTCTTTAAGGGAAAATGTCATTTTGATAATTTTAACATCATTAATTGTTAATTAACTGACTTAGAAACTATAGATGAAAGATAAATAGAATTTTAAGGATCATATACGTAATTTTTAAACTTTAGGGATCAAATCTAAAATTTTGATGAAACCATAGGTACTTCCTATGTAATTTACTAAAAAAAAAAACACTTTTTCATGATCTTATAATAATATAACAAGTTTATATTTATAAGTTATAATGAAACATCTTATTTACAACTTGCATCTCATATCTGCAAGTAAACCCTTGAATTTATCTATAATTAAAATAGAAACTATCCATATGCATTTCTATCTTGCAATTGAACTTTGCATCTCTTAAAGGTGGCCATACTTATGCATGCATTTCCAACCACATACTAAAGGCCATGAAATTCATCCGTTTGCCAACTTAGCACTTGAGATGATTTAACATTGCTTTCAAGTCATCTCTTCCTTTCACACAATTTCTCATTGAAAAGCTAATAATGATGTTATTATGCATGAAGAAGGCAAAACCAAGCAGAGCTAGTGGATCTCCAACACATGTTAGAGATTTAACTATTGTGTTTAAACTCCATTTTATCGTGGACTTGAAACTTAACGAAACTATTAAAAACTCAAGTCTAAACATTGATAAAAATAACCACACGTCAAAACAAAAAAATTTAAACAAATTTTAGATTGTATCGTAAATAAAAATAAGTATACAATATATATCAAAAGTTATAGAAAAATAAACTAATTAAATAAAAGAAAGAAAATGAGTATTACGTCACATCAAATTAAATATAAAGAAAAAAACAAATATAATATTATATTGGATCCTGATCCATTTAAGTAAATTTATATCAAAACATATTTCAGAATGTACGAAAATATTTTTAATTTAAAAGTTAATGGAGAAAGACAGAATATGTTTAAAATTAATTATAAATTATAAAATAATAAAAAAAATTAAATTAAATAAATAAGATAAAAACGGTGTGCTGTGTGTGTTAATCAAAACTTGGGTTATCGTATATCAAGCTGATGTTAGGAAATTTTTTATTTTTCTTACGAAATAGATGGAGATACTTCGTTTATATATCAACGTAACTAGGTTAATATCTAGTGTATCACACACGTTGAATAAATAAAATATTAATAGTTATTAATAAAAGTTAATAAATCATAAAACGATCTTTTGATATAAGATATGATTGATATTACGTACTAATGATAAAACGACAATAACATTTTAATTTTTTTGTTAATTTTCTTTTTGTTTTTCTCAAAAAAAGTTGGTTCTTAAACAAACTGTTTCAAAAAAACTATTTTTAAAAAAAGTGTCATTTTTATAATTTCTTTAGACTTTGAATTTTAATTATTTTGTTTTTCATAAGAATTTTATTTTTTAGAAAACACATGTTTTAAAATATATATATTTTTTAAGTTTATTTTATAAATGTTATTTCTTTAAAAATTGCATTTGTAGAAAGATCTCTTTTTTAATTTAATAAAAAAATTAATATGGAAAATAATTAAATAATATCATTAGTAGTTAATGTGATATTTATTAGGAGAGAGAAGCGGGAAAATAAAATTTAGATGGTCTAGAATTGTGCCATGTGATTTTCAAAAACCTTCTTTTATTAGTATAGATAGATTATTTTTCTATTTTAATAAAAAATTAACTATAAGTGACAAGTGACAGCACTATATTTATTCTTATCAAAATTTTCTCGATTCTTTCTACTTTTAAATAATTACCTTAATTAATAATAATATTATTAAATTTTTTATATTAAAAATAGTTCATTAATAAATTATGAAAAAGATCCTTTTACTAATGTTCTTTCTAAAAAAACTAATTTTTATACAATAATAATTTTTTCTAAAACAATAATCTTTTTTAAAAATATAAATTATTTTAAAATTTGTGTTTTTGAAAAAGTTAGTTTTTTATAAACTAAAAATAATTAAAATTGGGAGTTCTTATAAGGAAATTCTTACAATGACATATTTTAATTCGGTTTGATTTTAAATAAATTGTTTAATTTTTATTTTTTAAAAAATCAGTTTAAAAACCAAAGTTTAAAAGTTGATATTATTGTTTTATTACTTATTATTCTTAGTCATACATAATTTTCATCATATCTTATCTTGAAATATCATTTTATACTTAATAAATTTTATTATATTTAATATTTTATTTATTCAAACCGTGTAATATTCGAGTTTATTAAATCTAGTACTCTATGAAAAAGTAAAACCTACAGCTACAAGATAGTTTAAAGTTTTATATTTTAACCATAAAGATTTGTTTCTTTTATATTATAGCCCTTTTATTTTTGCAAAAAAAATTCATATACAAAGTTTTTGAAAACTAAAAAGTGTGAATAAAATTAAGATATTTATAGTGTCTTGTTGATCAAGATTAGATTGAGAACAAAATTGATAATGTTCCCCATTCTCAAGTTTCATATTTTTTTAAACGCCCCTAACTTTAATTTATATATGATATTGTTTTTTTCATTAAAATTACACCATAAAAAACACTACTACTTCTCTCTCCTTCTCAATTAAATAATATTTTTTTATACTTTTATCATTATTTTTTCTCTCTCTTCTACTCACAACCACTTTCAAAAATATTAAAAAATTTATAAGGGTTGAACAGTGATTTCTCAAATATACAAAATAAACAGTAACTTTTCTCTCTCCTCCACTCACAACTATTTACAACCATTCCTTAAATTATAAGAAACACACTCACATAAATATACCAAACCTACTGTGAATGCTCTAAGCAGTTGATGAATACATGGGGACACATGGTTTTTTCATGAGTAAGTATGATAGCTATATGCATTATAAAGAGTATGATACGTATTATAAAGAGTATGATACATGGGCATTTGTGTATCTGCTACTTTATGTGGATGACATGTTATTAGCTGACAAACTCAAGTCAGAGATTGAAGCAACTAAGGAACTACTTATGAAGGAGTTTGATATGAAAGAGTTGGGTGAAGCTAAAAAGATTCTTGGTATGGAGATTACTAGAGACGAAAGCTTGAATTGATCAAGTTTTCATAATGTTCATACTTGAAGAAGGTTTTAGACAACTATTTTATGGGTCAAAGTAAGTTTGTGACTACTCCTGTGGGTTAACATTTCAAGCTGTCAAAGAACAATTCTTCTAGCACTGATGATGAGATGGAAAATATGTCTAAATGTCCTTATTCTAGTGTAGTAGGGAGCTTGATGTATTTGATGGTGTGTACTAGACTAGATTCAGGATATGTGTTGGTCTAGTTAGCAGATTTCTCAACAATCCTAGTAAAGTTTATTGGGAGGTGGTCAAGTGGATCTTGATGTATTTGAATGGGACTAAAGGCAAAAGATTAACATATGGTAAAGTAGTTAACTTAATGGCCATGGTGCAGGGTTATGTTGATGCTGATTTTTCTAAAGAGTTGGATAGAGTTAGATCAAATTCAAGTTATGCATTTAAAGTCAATGGAGTTAGTTGGAAGTTAAATTAAAACATGTAATTGTTTAATCAATAATAGAGTCAGAATATGTTGCTCTCATTGATGCAGTAAAAGAATGTATTTGGCTTAAAAGTTTTGTGATGGAATTAGGGATTAAAGTTGACAAAGCTTTGGTGCTTTATGATAATCAGGGTGCTTTATAGTTGTCTAAAAATTTATGTTTCATGATAGGACTAAGTATATGAATGTGAAATTGCATTTCATAAGAGAGGTGTTGAGTTTAGGTGAGGTTATTGTTGAGTATGTTGATACAACTAAGAATGTAGCTGATATGCACACCAAAATGGTTCCTTGTCCCAAGTTTGAATTATGTTTAAAGATCCTTCATGTTGATAGTTAGTAGTAGTCTTGTGTTAATTGGTTTTGTCATAAAGATGTAGATTGTTGGTTGTTATGTCAAAGACAATTAGCATGCTTTATTAGTCATATGTTTTAGTCGAGTTTACACATCTTGTGTAATTAGAGGGACCAGAAGTGTCAGTTTTAGAAGTGTGTTTGTTATGGGTTGTTAAAAGAATATTAGATCATCGATTGTTCATTCTTCTCCTTTCCTTTTTCCTTCTGATCTTAATAAAATCTTCACAATAATGGAACAATTCTAAAGTGAAATGATTTTATAGTTAAAAAAATGTACTTATATAAATTTGGTTACACTTAGGTGAAAATATTTCTTATAAAGTTATCATAAATCGTATTTTATCTTACTAGTATAATAAAATGATATTTTAGAAGAATACTTGTCATAATTCTAGACTGTCAAAACTTTTATTTTTTTTACTCAAACTATTTTCACCCGACAATTAGTAATTAAGATAATAATTTATTCAAATTTTGATTACTACCATTTCAATTTTGTTTATTCAAATAAATAATCCATTGTTTCCTAATTTACTTTTCATTTGTAAACGAAAAAATATCATATATATCATGCATTTTGAAATTGATTTATATATAACTAGGTTAGAAACCTATATATCACATGGTTATAAGAAAAATTAACATATTAAAATAATTAGGCTTTATCAATATTTTATATTTTAAGATAAAATACAATTGAATTCTTATAATTTACTATGTTTTAATAATTTGTTAGAATAAGAAGATTTATATTTTGGTTAATTAATTATTTAGTTTACTTTTTTAAGGTAGAGAGACTAGAAATAAAAGTTTAAGCTTCATTAGAAGCTCACACACATCCCTAAAAATCTTATTTTATTATATAGTATAGATAAGTCATTTTGTAATTAGATTAGAATTCTATAAGGATTTATGATTTATATTTTTTTTTTATTTTTCAACCCGTATAATACACAAGTTTTATAAAGTTAGTACTAAATATGAGTCATAAAGTGGGGGTGCCTATGTGAACATTAGACAGAGAGAGGAAACTACTAACGACCATATGTTTGCAAGGCCTTCGTAAAGATTAAGTGAGAACAAAAGAGCAATTTGGAGTTCGAAATGCAAATAAAAAGGTGATTGGAGAAAGTCGCAAAAGGGCATCACATGTTAATGTTAAAGAGAATACGATTACACTAGCTATTGTTTGCTTTTATGATTGTTTTGCTTCACACAACAAACGAATGCAAGATAAACAATTACATTACGTAGGGGAGCAAACCAAGCCAAAGCCAAACTAAACTCAAACTCGACTATTCATTTAACTTGATGAATTTTAAGTTTGGTTTCTTTCTAACTTTATTTTTTAAAGTTTTAACTCAACTCGTAATTAATTTAAAAGATAGAGTTGGATTCACGCACCACTAATTTGTTATTTTAATAATTTTTTGCTTTTTATGCTTTTCCTCAACACAACAAACAAATAGAAGATTAACCAAACAATTGCATTGAGTAGAGGATAAACAAGCCGAAGTCCGACTAAACTTGAACTCTATTAATTTAACTTGTGAAAAGTTGAGTTTGGCTTCTTTTGAACCCGTATTTCTAAAGTTTAAACTTGATAAGTAAGAAATTTACAAGGTCTAGCTGGATTTACACTAAACTCATTTACTATCCAACTATTATTTGTTTATATACAAAAGCATTTTCATATGAACAAAATTTAACTACATATAACATATTATATATATTTGAATGCGAATTCATTTACTATCTAACTACTATTTATTATCTAATTGTATGTTATTATATTATCTAAATACTATTATTTCTATATAAGTATAACTAGAAGGAAATCAAACACTTAACCTTTCACGGTTGTGGGTCTGAATAGAACGACTGGTGGTTTAGAATCACAACCATAAAAAAGTTTGGTGGTATGAAACCAATCACAACCGTGAACAGATGGTCGGTGGCACTTTGAGCTATAGCCACCGACGTTGTTAATGAGATATATATAGTATATAGGTTTATTTAGGATTCAAAATCAAAGCAAGCTTAAGATTTAAGTTAGGCTTGAGCTAGGGTTGGGTTCGTTTAAGCTTAACTCGATTTTAGTTTTTTTATCTGACTGACTTTGAGTACTTACTGAATACACAATTAAATACATCTAGATTGGAATTAATAAAATGTAAAGAGGTCATTAGTGTAAGAAAGGGAACCTCTTTTTTTAGGAGGGTCTACCACTCCCTTCACATAAAAGAAGGAATCAACCTTCACTTTCCATTAGATAACTTGATAGGAGGCCTCCCATGCTTTCCTCTTGGTTCTCATCTTCAAAATTAGAAGTAGTGGGAATTTTCATGCATCATAAGTTGCACCGTACAAGATACAACATATTGACCATTCAAGTGTGATTTATTTGACAATGACAGCTTTGATAGACATTGTTGAATTTATAGTTGAATCATTGGTAGAGAGCATGAACTCTATAAAGCATCTTATCTATTATAAACTACTAAATAAATGTTAACTTGATAACACACATTCAACATGCTAGAGGAGCTTGATCTTTCATAGATGTATCATTGTAAAAAGGGTATATATATTATCTTATCGAGTTTGAAAAGGTTTTGCTTATCTAGTAAAGTAAAGGTTGGAAACTTGAACTTTTATATATATGTAGGAGGGTTATCAAGCGTTATCAAGATTGAGGTCTTTTCATGGGTTGTTTTGTCTTTGTAAGATCATGGTTCTGAGATCAAATCAGGAAACCTACTCAAATGTCATAGTCTATTTCATATGTGTAGCATTTCAATTTAAACCTAAGAGACTTACAAATCATTAAGATTTAAAATTACAAGAAAAGAATAGTTTCTTAGGAATCATGATGATTTAAATTTTGAAAATTAGGTTATGAAGGACTTAGATTAGGTGTTAAGCTATTGAGGTTAAATGGATAATGAAATACACTCTTATGGGTAGGTTTAAGCGGTTAATGTTTACGTTTATCTATTTTTTAAAGAAAATTAGCTCATATTTAGCTTTTTTAGTTCATTAATTCACTTTAAACAAGATCATATTAGTTCAAGATCTTATGATCTTATGATCATGCTAGGGATCCTATCAAAGATTCAAGAGATCTTATATGCAGGATCCACGCGTTTGAAAAAGATTGTATGATGGTAAGATCAAAATTGGGATCTTAGTAGAATCCTGAAATCTTAGGATCTTAAGATGAAGATCCAATCATACTAGATATGCACCTTCCATTGTTCAAAAAAACAATCTTTTGAGCAAAGCAAGTTATCAACTTTATTATGAGTATAATAGTAACAACTAAAAACACATTTCTCAACTTTTTTTTCGTTCTTGCTAATTTATTTAACACATTTTCAGGAATGTGAGGTCTTTTATTAGTAACTAATAAGTTTCTTGAAGGATTTATTGTCTAAGAGATATCCAGAGAGCTAGTCTTCATAATCTTTTCTAGTACAAGTCTAGTCATCATACTATCATTATCTCATATTGTAATAATGAAAACAAGTAGATTTTCTTACCCTTTTTAAAAGACAATTTGATTGATTAGTTAAACCATTTAATGAATATTGAATCGAAATTTAAAAGTTTAGAAGTGTTAAAGCTGAAATGTAACCAAACAATTCCGAATATTTTTTAATCCTTTGTTTAACTCATAAACTAAATGCCCTGTTAAATTATTTTCTTTTAAGTTCTTAACTTTCAGAAAACTGAATTTGATATGTTAATAATATAGACAAGACGTCTTTATGCATGGTTGTTAAAGAAAGAAAACAAATGAAGACTATATTCAATTCAAAGTTTACACAAACATTATAAAGCATTGTGTTTGACACATAAGAATAAGTGCTCAATTCACGATCGTATTCAACTTTCAAACGACATAGAGATTAGTGTTATTCATTCCTCGCTGGAAAAGGTCCCCTTTCTCACCTCAATCGGGGTCGTATTGGGTAAACAGCCTAAAGTCCTAGCTTCAACAAGTTATCTACTCGGCTCCTGAATTTCAATTTCAATGAAACAATGGGGTCCCCTTAAGGCGGGATGAAATGGAAAGATTGCATACTTTTATGTCTATAGCATCTAGGAGAATAAATGTGCAATCGATGAAGTGCCTTTTTTTTGCGGCAAGTATAACAAAACGGCTGAACACATCATGGTCTCATGTAGTTTAGGCGCTTATAGGGATTGATAAAACAATGAGTTTTTTTGACACGTGGGATGCGACGAATTTTTACTCCCTAACTAATATTTAGAGCGAAACATGGCCTGCACTTGACGGCGTGACTGCATGAAGAAGCACGTTTGTGAACAACGTTCCACGCGTTGCGACTTGCCACAGTTAGATTATGTATTGCAACTTGAAATGTAAATATAAATTAAAAAACAACATTTTGCCTTGCACGTTGGAGCTTAATAATTGAAGAATGAATTTAAACGGAATAAAAATATAAGAGCATTCACAGCCCGTACCCTATTTTTATTTGAGTGGGTGCCCTATATTATAGGGGATGGTTGTGAGTGGTTGTGAGTGAAGGTGAAATAAAATTTATGGAGGTTGTACCGTGATTCCCTATATTTGAGGAATCACGGTATGGTACAACCCCCATAAATCTATATCTATAGTCTATAGTCTCTAATAAAAGAAGGTTTCTTTTGCCACTTGTCACTCTATTAAACCATTATTTTGACACTTGTTATTATTTTAAACATTCTTACTTTATTTTCCCTTCAAAAGGATATTATAGTAATTTAAACATTTAAACTAATTTCTCTCTTTTAATAAAAATTAATTTTATTAATTAATGTATTTCTCTCTCTCATCTAGATTTTTTAAAATCAAGTTATGTTTTAAAATTAAACTTTATTAATAAAATAAAAAATCATATTTTTTTATTAACATAGAAATCATAAAAAAACAAAATTTTTATATAATATGAAATTTTCTAAAACACTAAACCTTTTTGAAACAAAATATTTTAAATCGGTCCTTTTTAAAAAAATTATAAAAATATGAAATTTTCTAAAAGCAGTTTTATTAAAACAACCAAAATAATTAGAAACTCGAGTTTTTAATAAACAAGATTCTTACAAACAATAATTTTTTTATAAAACAAATCTTAACAATGTTTAAAAATAAAACTATTTAGATAAGAGAGTTAAAAAAAATAGTATAATTGTTTTATTTCTTGAACTATTACGTATATATAATTTTAATCATATCTTATATTAAAATATCGTACTATAACTTTTCGTGTTTATTACTAACTATAATCTCTTTAATAATTGAGTTTCTAGCCTATCAATTTATTTGTATATCTATCTATCTATAACAAAAAAAATCAAAATAAGACTTTACACAATTGTAAGTTTTATCATACTAACTTTCTCATTTTTTTTATTATTATTAATAATATTGAATACTAATCATATTACTCATACCATTTTCAAATTAAAAATTATATAATTTAATAAATTAAAACCTATTTTCTTATTAAAAACACACTTTTTAAAAACAAAAGTTTTATAAAATACAGAATATAACAAACTTTTTTTAAAATAAATTCATTTTTTTTAAAACAAAATATTTAAAACCCATATTTTTTTTATAAAATAAAAGTTTAAGAAAAGTACGTTATTATTTATTTACTTAAAGTAACTATTGATATGCAATTATAATCATATTTTATTTTAAATATGGTTTTATAATTTATAAATTTTTATTACTAATTATTTTATATTTTATTTATTCAACATGTGTAATACACGGGGTACTAACCTAGTTTTTTAATATTTTAAAAGTGGTTGTGAGTAGATAAGAGAGAAAAAGTAATAATAAAAGTATGAAAAAATATTATTTAATTAAAAAGGAGAGAGAAAAAATAAGTGTTTTTAACGTAATTATAAGGATAGTGATGGGAGATGGATTGTGAATGCTCTAATAAAGTAAAAAATTAACTAAGATAGAAAAAAGTAGACCGCATGTTGCGGTGTGACCGCGCGCACCATCACGGAGGCGAACCTCGTTACACGCATTGTGACGTTGACATTAACGTTTTGAATATTAAAACATGAAAATAATATTATGCCTCGTATATTACGGCTTAGTATTTAAGAAAAAAATAGTTTATAAAAAAATATATGAAATGAACCTAAAACATTAAAAATATGTAGGAAGTCATGGCATCTAACACATTGCAAACACCCAAAACCATTTGCACCACAGGGACTTCTTATTTGTTTTACCAACATTAATCATATGTACACGTATAAAATCTAGAAAAAGCCGGAAACAAAGGCACCGACATTCATAAATGAGAGTATATAGAATGGTGCAGCATTGGGTCATTATATTTCTTTTAACTCACGCTCCCGAGTTTATTTAATAAAAAGAAAAGAAATAAATTAAAATGAAATAAAAAACAATAATGTTTTAGAGTTTTTTCTAATGAAAGAAAATAAAAAAAAAATAAGAAAGTTGAGTTTTCGAGTTCACTTAAAGAGAAAAAAGTAAAGAAGTGGAAGGAAAATGAACACTAAAATCAATTTTTTTCAAATTGAAAGGAAATTAGAAGAAGAGAAAAGAAAGGAAAAAGAAGATAAAGGAAAAAAAAATAGAAAGTTTTTTTTTTTTTTTTTTAAGTAAGCTCGAAAACACATTTTTAAGGATGTTCTTCTTTCCTACAAGTATGTTAACGGTTTAAACAAAAGAAAGAAAGATATGCATGCGATTGTCCAAACAGCCTTGTGGAGCATTCGGAGGGCTCGCAACGACTACATTTTCAAGCGCAAGAAGGTCAACTAGGTAATCTAATTAGAAAACAAAAATTTTGAGATATCTATGGGTTAAAAATAGATCGAAATAAATGGTACTTACATGGGAATAATGATCGTCATTTAATCTGTAGCGTTTTGATAATGTTTCTATATGTATTTTAATCTTGTTTTGGTGGTTTTAATCGTATTGTTGCTAGTCACTTGCTAGCCTTGTTAATAATATGCTTTTGTTGGCCGTTAAAAAAAACAAAAACCAAAAAAACAATGATTGTTCATGCCACATCGTACCATCCGTGATACGCATAATGTCGTTAAGATCTTTTGAAATGCATGAAATTTCTATTAATGTGATTACATATTATAAAAAATTAATTACATAGAAAAATATCACACAATAGTAATCAAGTTTTAAAAGTGTTTTAATTTGGTTATTCATACATATTTTCTAAAAATTAGTATTAATAGTCATACATAAATTTTTATTATAATTAGTATTTTATTTATAACTTTTTTGATTCTTTTTTTATCATTTGCACCCCATATGTTATAAATTAGTATTAATAGTGTGGTTTAGTCACAACACTCATAAAGATCTCTATTCTCAAAAGAATTTTTTCTGAAAAAACCGCTCTCAAACACCCTCTAAAAATAATCATATGAAATCCACATAAATAGTCCTTCACATGTTAAAAAGATAAAAAAATACCCTCTCATAATAGAGAAATCAAACAGAGGTTGTGTTGAGGTCAAAATTATTACAAAACTCGGGCATAATATGTTCAAAGATTCATTTTTAGATTGAAAATGTTAATAGTCCAAAAATTAGGGATTAGAAGCATAATTTATTTTTGTAGATTTTTAATAAAATACTAGTAGATTAGACTGGTGCTTCGTTGTGGCTTGATTTTGAACATATATGAAAACATCGTAATGATAGTTTTTGGGGTTCTATTGATTTTAATGAGTTCTATAGACGCTTAAATTCTCGTTGATATGTACAAATGCTTTAGCGATTCAAGATTATACCGATATGATACCGTAATCAAACATATGGTATTTGATAGTTCGTGTATATCAATTAAAACAAATATGTTAAAAGAGTTCAAATAAACTCTTATCAAATGTAGAACATTGTAGTATAATCGCCGGCATATTACTATTCAATTGTTACAGTTACAATCACATGACACAACCGCACTATTAAATTGTAACTAATAGAATAACACAATATTATTGTTATTATTAACCTTATAACAATAATTACTATTAAAGCTAGTAGTAGTATTATTAATATAATTAATCTATTATTATTATTATTACTATAATAATAATAATAATAATAATAATAATAATAATAATAATTATTATATATTATTATTATTATTATTATTATTATTATTATTATTATTATTATTATTATTATTATTATTATTATTATTATTATTATTATTATTATATATTATTGGAACTATATTAAATAATAGTATGGAGTTTATCAAAAAAGAAGGAAAAAACTAAAAATGGTGACAATAATTATTATTAATCAGATTTTATATACAAGGACCAGAAAAATTCGGTGTTATAATTGTAAATAATTAAAACTTTAAATAATCGACCAATGTTATTTTTGTCTAAGCCACATTCTCAAATTCAATCATTTTTTAAACGCTCATAATTTTTACATATAACGTTAATTTTTTAAAAGATATTACGTCACAAAAACAAGCATTTTTTTTATCTTTAAAGCGTGTATAATATTAATACATAACAAAGTTTTTTTTCACGTTATTTTAAGTCATTGTGCAATATTCGTTAGGACATTGTATAATACTCATCAGGTTATTATGTCTAATGTTGATCATTATATTATCTATTGTGTTTGTATAAAATAATAATTTTTAAATAACACAATGTTGAAAATGTAATTTTTTTTACGTTTTTTAGTTTGCATATATACCCTTGTAAAGATCTCTTAAATGCATATATACCCAAGCAAAAACTTTAATTGCATATATACCCAACAGGGCCGGCTCAACGATTATGGGGGCCTAAAGCGAAATAAAAATTTGAGGCCCTCGTCTATATGTTGTTCTTAAACATCTTTGCTTTCGACCGGTGATATAAAAAAAATTGTTTATAGTTTGATAGAAAACAATTTAGGGCAGATTAATTGATAAAATGCAACAATATATTAAAGTGAAGAGGAAAAATCAGCTGCAATTGTAGATTAAAAGCAAAAGAGACAACAATAGTTAAACTAACAAAAAAACAATATTAATTTAAATAATAAAGAATAAATCTAGATCAGACAACAATATTAATAGATTAGGTGATGGATTGCTAAAGATAGTTCAGAGTTGATGAACCTAAAAAAACTCTCAGCCATGAGCAGTCGATAAACTTTTGAGAAATCAAGTTTCATAAGTCGACCTCAATAAACTAAATTTTGTTAGTCGACCTCAATAAATCTTCAATCATTTTGTTATCATTTCTTTATCTTTAAGAACACATATATTTATTAGATTATCATATATATTTCAGCTTAAAAAATAGATAAACGTATTTTTTTAAAAAAAATGTGGGGCGTTTAAAATTTGGGGGCCTAAAACGGTTGGTTTATTGTTTATACTGTAGAGACGCCTCTGATGCCCAATTTTTTGTCATGACAATATAACCCTTTCAAGAAAATTAATAAATGGGTATATATGCCATTAAATAGTTTTACAGGGGGGAATATGCTTTTAATACATTTGCTAATTATAATGTTTCTAAGGGGCAATTTGCCATTTATGATGTTTGGGTAAAAATAAGGGCAAATTAGTCATTACATAAACTATTTTTAATGAAAGTGAGTAAATTTGCCAATTATTTGGTTTTGTAAAGAGATATATGCATTTAAAATTTTTGCTTGGGCATATATGCCAATAAAAAGTTTTAGAGGGGTAAATATACTTTTAAATTAAAAGTATTTACGAACCAAATACACTATTTGAGAACAACGTTCACTGACATCATATATGAGGTTGTTATTGTGGTTCATGTATCCAAATTGTAGTTTGATTTAAATATTAATTTACTCTTTTTAATAAATCATCACATCATGTCATTATTTTAGTTTCTTAAACTAAAACCGGTTCGTTACCGGTTCTTTAACATAATCGGAATCGATTTACCCGGTTAGGAACCGAACCAGTTAGGTTACCATAAGGTTCGGTTCGGTTTTCATATTTAGGCTATCCGGTTATCGGTTCCAAACGGTTTTGGTTCGGTTCTTGCCGGTTCGAACCGGTTGCACACCCCTACTTTTAACCCTTTATTTTATAAGGTTTGGGGGTAGGTGATCTCAAATTTAAATGAACAATTAAATTTTCCCTTAAAAAATTGGAAGATGAGGATATGGTTCATGATACATGATCAGACTACACAAACTATTATTAGTTTTTTAAAATTTGAAAGAATGCTCAAAAATGGTATAGATAATATATTGATGAATAACGACATGCTTGATACTAGTCCATGTATAATAATTGGTCGATACTTTCATACTTTTAGTAAAATCATTCTACTCTAATAAAATAGTAACTTGAACTGACACGTGCCAGCATCACATTCATTCTCAACAAAATTTTCCCGCTTATCTCTCTTATTAAATAATTACTTTAATTACCAATGATATTATTTAACTTTATTTAGAATAAAAATAGTTTTTTAATAAATTTAGAATAATATCTTCTTATTAATGTTATTTCTAAAAAAATAATTTTTATAAAATAAGAATTTTTTACAAAACATCAAACTTTTTAAAATTAATGTTTTTAGAAAGTAAATTTTTTATAAACCAAAAATAATTAAAATTGAAAATTATAATAAGAAAATTTTTAAAAATGATATTTTTTAATATGGTTATTTGAAACAAAATATTTATTTTTTTGGAATAAAAGAAAAGTTTAAAAAATTGATATAATTATTTTATTATATATTGTTCGTACAGATACGTAATTTCAATCATATTTTATCGTAGAATATCGTTTTATACTCAATAAATTTTTATTATATTTAATATTTTAATTGTTCGACCCGTGTAATACACGGGTTTACTAAAGCTAGTGTTTTTTATATTTCTTTTTTTTTGAAAATATTCTTCACGTTTTTTTTCTCTAAATATCATTCTTGTTTTTTAATATGAAATATCTCTAAAACAATAAAGTGCATAATTAAATAAATTATTTTAAAAACAAACAAGTATGCTTGTATGCTATTTAATTTTTTAAACTCCGCTTATAGTCTGTTGTAAGAACAATTCTAATTATTTTATAATGTATATGAGGCATCAAAGTGTCGTAACAAAATTATTTTTGATAAACTCGTAGTTTTGCAATCTTGTCCTATTTTAATTTTTCGTTTTTTATTCATCTCAAATTTTAATCTTTTAGTAATGCTAAGTACGTCGTTAAATAAAAAAGTAATCTCAAACACTTGTATACAGCGTGAACTATATATATCATGATACTTTGTGTTGTTTTATGATTAATTTAAGGTTATGATGATACAAGTGAAAGCTTATGGGATGAAGGTTTTTAAAAGAGAAGGTGATGGTATCGAATATTAAAGAGATAACGTAACAGTACCAAAAAGGAGAAAGTAATGGAAGTTTCGAGCGTATTTTATGGTTTTGTTGGTCGTGTAAGACGGTTTATTAGTATCATGACAACCGTTGGTGTCGCAATCACGGACCACCTTCTAGAGCGACCATTATTTCTCATACTTAACATTTAGCAAGGAATTAAAAGGAGATTAATATAGTAGAATGGGTTTGGGTATCAAAAGGAAAAACATGAGGCAACAAGTGATGATGAAGTAAGACTATTGACCTCTAAAGAGACATAAGAGAAAGATGGGGTACTTTTAATATTAAAAAAAATTTAGTTAAACCCCCAAGCTGTAGCTTCCAAGCATTTTTTTTTGTGTCTTTATCACTTTATTTTCTGTTATTTATATATTTATTTATTTTTAAAGTCTTTAATCTATTCCTTATTTTACATCAAATTAAATCTCCGTTACATGCATCAAGTAAAACTTAAACCCATCCTATCAAGAACAAGAACTATACACATTTGCCGCTAGACATACTAGTTATTATTTTCTGTTTTATTTACTGACTATGTTAGATACCAAAGTGTTAGATGGGTTAAAATAGAAAAATTATTTATATAATATACATATTTAAGTTATATGTAATAATATAAAAAGAAAAAAAATTATTATTATTCATAAATATCTAAAATCACTTTATATACATTTTCAAAGTACTTTAGTTTTAACAATGATTAGCTACAAATTAATTTGTATCTTAACAAAATTAAGTCTCATTAAAATATTTTTAATGAAATGCTTATTTATATTGAGAAATAAATTAATTTGATTAATATATTATTAAATGAGCATCTATTAAGAAAACTCTTTTAAAGTCAAAACTTTTACCAAAAATTGTAAATTTGGTGCGGTGATGATATGAGGATAATCCTATATGAAGCCTAGGTTTAAATGACTTGCACATGCTAAAAAATAATCATATAGATGATAGCTATTTTGCTAAAAAATAATCATATAGATGACGTGAACATGCTAAAAAATTGTAATAACTACACTAATTACTAATAATATTATTTAATTATTTTTTAGATTAAAATTAGTTTTTAATAAATTAAAAAGAGATCTCTTTACAAACGTTTTTTCTGAATAAACAAATTTTACAAAATAAGAAACTTTTCTAAAACATCAAACTTTTTAATAATATAAATATATTAAAATTAGTATTTTTAAAAAATAAAATTTTTATAAACATAAAATAATTAAAATTGAGAGTTAATATAAGAAAAGGTTTAAAAAGTGAAAAAATTTTAAACAGCTTTTTTTCAAGCAAAATGTTTAATAAAAAAGTTTAAAAAGTTAATATCATTGTTTTATTGTTTTATTACTTAAACAGCTTTTCTTCTATTCTTTTATAAAATATTTCTAAAAATAACTATATACTTATAGGATATGCATTAAATATTATATAATATTTCATAAATATGTAATATGAAAATCTTTATACTAAAAGTATGGTTTTACATTCAAACAACTCGTGTAATACACGAGATTTGTAATCTAGTAATAAAAATACAAAAGATAATAAGCTTATATAAAAGATACACATATTATTAGTTAAAAAAGCATGCATTCGTACAAATTAAAATAATAGAAGAATCAACATCTTTATACTATAAAAAAATAATAACTATATAGGACATGTGGTATCATCATATTTTTTTTACCAAAAGTTTCTCGACTCTCTCTCTCCTATTATACAAATTAACTTAATTACTAATAATATTATTTAATTCTTTTTTTAGACTAAAAATAGTGGTTTTAATAAATTAAAAAAAGTTCTTTTTATTGATATTATTTCTAAGGAAATACATTTTTATATAATAAATTTTTTTTCTAAAACATCAAAATATATTAAAATTATGAAATGTTTTAAATTAGTGTTTTTAGAAAATAATTTTTTATATATCAAAAAAATAAAATTAAGATTTAAAATGAGAAAAATTTTAAAATAATTTTCTTATTGTGATTTGTTTTGAAAAACATATTTAATTATTTTTTGTAAAAACATATTTAAAAATTCAATATTTTTGTTTTGTTACTAATAGTTTTTCTTCATACATAGTTTCAATCATATATTATCTTAAAATATCGCTTCATAATTAACAAAATTTTATTATATTTAATATTTTATTGTAATACACGGGTTTACTAATGTTAGTTCATACATATTAATGTAAACAAATTGACATTTTATCAAACGACGTTGTCTTTACAAAAGTTTTTAGACATCTTCATCATTTAATATTTTAGTAAAAATTCAAATAAAAAGACCCTTAAAACTAAAAGTATAATAAGTAATCTCAACCATCAA
Source organism: Flaveria robusta (assembly GCA_025506415.1). NCBI lineage: Eukaryota > Viridiplantae > Streptophyta > Magnoliopsida > Asterales > Asteraceae > Flaveria > Flaveria robusta. The sequence continues at coordinate 27,168,823 of CM046475.1, forward strand.
TCTTTTCAATCAATGATTAAGATTAAATTGTAATAAAAAATTTGTTAGAGAAATATTTTAAGAATAGCCACTTGTGTTGATATTTTGCAAGTTCTTCAATTGTTTTAAACGTTCATAACTTTTATGAATGACATTAATTTTTTCTAAATATTATACCATAAAAACGAGCGTTTATTTATGTTTAAAACAAGTATAGTATTGTTCTATAAAAAGATAATAATTTTTTTTACGTTTTTAAGCCTATATCTCATCATTGTTTCTTCAACGCGGTTTATTGTGTATTTTTGTTAGTTATTGTGTTTTTGTGTATACTATTGTGTTTTTATAAAATAATAAATTTTAATAAATTATAATGGTTGAATAACGTTTATGATTATTTTAATATGTAAAACACAATAATAAATTAGCAACTAATTAATCTAATATATTAAAAATAATGGCAAAATAACACAAATGTCACATGGTATTTTTTGATCGTCGTTGTGTTATCTTGAATACTATGAGTTTTGAAAAATAAATTGATGAAATAATATTATTATGTATTTATAATTGTAAAACACAATAATAGATAACAACAAGTTTAAATAATCTATAAAAAATAACGATAAAAATATATTTTGTTATTTTCAACATTATGAGTTTTGAAAAATACATTGGTGAAAGTATCTTATTGTGTACTTCTAATTACAAAAAATAATGATAGATAACAAGTTTATTTAATCTATATAAACAATGACAAAAATAACATAAAATTATCTAAAATGTAAAACACAATGACGAATACATATAACAAATTATGTAAAATATATGACACAATTAACTGATATTTGACATAACGAATGTATAAAACATAATGAGCTGATATATATGACACAATAACCAAAATTTCATTTTTTAAACAATAGAATAACACAAGCCAAGCCCACAATACTTTTTAGCTTTTTAGATTAAATATTATTTATACTATAATCCTACCCCCAATATTTTTAGGGAAAGATTCAACTAGAAAGTCTAGAAAAACTAGAATGTGTAGGAAGATATTAAGATGCTGACACGCGTCTTTTTGATCAAGATAATGTAAGAAGTATTAAGATATTGGTACGTGTATATTATTAAGATTAGGTTGAGAGCCAAATTGATAATGTTCCCCTTCTCAATTTTCATCTTTTTTTATATACTCGTGACTTTTACATATGACACTATTTTTTTTAGAAAAATTATATCATAAAAACAAGCATTTTTGTATTTTTTAAACGTGTTTGTTGTTGGTATAAAAAACAAAGTTTTTTTTTTCATTTTTTTAACTAATTGTGTAATATCGTTAGGTTATTGTGTAATATTCTGAATAGACGATAATTATATAATTATTTGATTAGGATTACACAATGAACTCGATATATAAAAAGTTTATATTTTTTAGTATTGTGTTATTCAAAAATCATCATTTAAAAAACAAATGTATAACACGATGGTCAACCTTAGGTATAGTAAATAACATAAGGACTAACACTATACTTGATGATTAGCAATAGACACAATAAGCTCATTGACAAGTATTACATAATGACCGGATCATGTTTACACAATCAAATAAAAAATATAAAAAATTACATTTTCAGCATTGTGTTCTTTAGAAATTATTCTTTTTAAAAAACACAATATAAAATACAATGATTAGCATTAGACATAATTACCTGAAGAATATCTCACAATCACCTGATATTATACAACTATCTGAATAATATCATACAATTAGCTTAAATAAAGTAAAAAAATTGTTTTTTCTGTATCAACATTATGCGTGTTTTAAAGATAAAAATATTTGTTTTTATCATGTAATTTTTAAAAAAATATACTGTTGTATGTAAAAGTTACGAGTGTTTAAAAACAGGGTGGAACTTGAAAATATGATTAAAACTAAAATATCCTTGGTTTATTAATTATTTATCATTAAGCCACGAATTCTTTTAACACTTGGATCTTACATCTGATAGATCATAATTCTTCTCACCCTTTTTATTTTTTCATCCTTTTAGAATAACTTCACCCATATTTTTATTTTTAATAGAAATCTAAAATAAAACTACATATTTCAATAACCCACAAAATAATAGTTATATAATTGGTTTTAATCAAATAAGTTGAATATTCAAATATATTATTCGTGTGTAAAATTAATAAATCACTAATTTCTTATCCTTTAGTCTTAGATGCGTCAAGTTAACCTATACACATGTATGTGTCCGAATGTCCGATGATCAAATGTCAAAAGTCCTAGAAAATGCATTCAGATGTCACTAAACAAATAGGTAATGGTGTGACGCTTTGTTTTTAAAAAGATCACCGGGTGGGTGACACTCCTCTTAAGGTAAAACTCAAAAGGTTTTTTTTCCTTAGCTATGAACATATTTTCCGAAGAAGAGTACAGTCGGATTGGACTTGGGATTAGCGTCGAACGTTACAGGAGGGATTGAGGAATCTCAACTTCATGGCCTTATTGCTTTACTTGAGGATTGCTACTTCTCTAATGATGATGATAAGTGGATTTGGAACCTTAAAGTGAACTTTACATGGGATGAGTGTGGCTTATAAACCCTCACCTATTTATGTAATCTTTTTTCTAGTGTGACTTCTATTGAGTGGGGCAGTAATTATAATATCTTCTGTTATTCTTAATAGAGGAATTATAACCGTTAAAATTATTTTTTTCTAAAATTTAATATTATTATTTAATAATATTTTATAGTAATAATTACTACAATAATTATTTATAAAACGATAGACATGAGAGTGTTGACTGTGAGTCCAAAAAAGCAATAAGCGATACGCTTTTATTATAAATCTTTTCGAGTCATTAGCGGCTTCACTCATTTGACCCGTTTATTTTGTCATTTGTCCTTGTTTCCTCAAAGACTTCGTCATCGTAGCAATATACACCGACAACATTGTAGAATCATTTACATGACATGTATGATTGTATGTGCATATATATATGTGTTTAATACAAGTAAAAATGTATGCATCATAATACCATCCTAAGTCATTAACAAGGAACCATCCATTTATCCAAAAGAGATATTTTGGTGGTTAAGTGGTGTGTCTTACGACTAAAAGATTTAAATGTTTAAATTCTACGTGTGTTATGGTTTATTTATTCTAGAAATTTAAAAAATTATTGTTAAAAAGTAATTATTATATTGTCTCAACCAGAAATATATGTATAAAATAAACAAAAACAAGAATTTTTGATAAATAAGGGCAAAGAAGAATACACATTAAAAATTGGTGGAAACTTCGTGTCAATCATGTCCCAAATGCAACTTGTAAATATGAAATATCCTACATCTCTTCAAAAATGTGGTGTTCTTTATGTATGGTGGGTACAAAAGAGCGATCGATAATGGGCAGTCGCCTTCAAGAACACGAGCTATGATCGTATATGCCATCAAACACCGAAGTTACCTACATCAAGGGCCACCAAAACCATCATTTTCTTTGGCCCCAGTGATGGGTTGATCTACGGTCCATCGGCATTGATGCACATCTAGCTAAAGTGCTAAACGCATTGTTGCTTCAAAAAAGAGAGTTATGGACATAAACACGAGGATAATACATACATTATTATAGAAAGATACCGTGAAATGGTGTCTATTAAAAATAAGAAATACCAAGTCTTGTAAATGAAAAAGTTTTGATATCTTATGAGGTTACATTGCAAAATACGAAAAGCTTTGGGCTAAAAGTAAAAAAACCAATTATTTTTTGAAAAACATCCTAAGCATGAGGTACAGCCTCAATGCACAAAATAAGTTGGGTTTTAGTATATATTAAATATGAGCTTGCTCTCATAACGTCGTGAGACCCAGATAGTCGCTTGAAACAACCACATGAAAAGACGAGTGAATGTTGTCAAGTAGAGGGATATGATCCAAGTATGTGATCCACCTTGTAGGCATTGGAAAAGTTAACTTCTTCCAACGAAGTCCATATTTAAACAACATTCCACGTCTTTAGATCCTCCAAAAAATGAAACTAATGTAAAGATTAACCCCGTTGGAAGACTATCATTTCGGGTTCTCCCAGAACTAGAGGTGGGCAAACCGGGTCCGGCCCAATACCTCGAAACCGGGTTGAAACCGGGTTCGGCCCAACCGGTTTTTTTCGTACCCGGGTCGGGTTCACCCAAGCTATTACCCTACCCGACATACCCGGTTAGGGTCGGGTCGGGTCCGGGTCGGGTACGGAACCCGGGTATAATCGGGTTTTTGAATTTTTTTTATTTTTTTTTTGTTTTTACTAATATAAATCATTATTATTATTATTATTATTATTATTATTATTATTATTATTATTATTATTATTATTATTATTATTGACTTGTTGTTGTTGTTTTTGTTATTATTATTATAAATCATAATAAGTATTTGAGTAAATTGCCGTTTTCATCCCTGAGGTTTTGTACATATTGTCATTTTCATTCAAAAATAAAATTTTTCTCCTCTGTGTCCCTGACATTTAAAAAACTTGCTATTTTCATCCATTTTCGTTAACCCCGTTAATTATCCTGTTAAGTAGCCATCACGTGCACATCATGTGAGGGGCATTTAGGTATTTTTGCACATCACCAGGAAAAAAGAAAACTTAAATAAACATTGTTACATTTCCCTGAGCATTTAAACATTATTAGATTGCTTTTAATATTCAAAGCTAATGTCCGCTTAACGGGTAAAACAAACGAAGTTAACAGAAGTGGATGAAAATGGCAAAATTTTAAAATATCAGGGACACAAAGGGGAAAAATAAAGTTTTTGGATGTAAACAGCAAAAAGCATCAAAACTCAAGGACGAAAATGGCAATTAACTCTAAGTATTATTGTTATTATTATTAATAATATTATTGTTGTTTTTGTTTTTGTTTGTTTTTGTTGTTGCTGTTATTATTAATAATATTATTATTGTTATTATTATTAATAATATTAATATTGTTTTTATTTAACAATATTAAATAAACATTAATTTTTCATTTATTTATTTAAACAACTTAAAAATACATAAATCGATCAATAAAAAATAACATAAAACTTTTATTTAAGTTATCGTCTAATGTTTATTTACTACGAGACGCTTGATCAAATGCTAATTCTTCATCCGATATGCCAGAAGATACTCCTTCTTCCACCTCTTCATCGTGTACTTTAGCTTCGAGTGCAATTTCATCTTCGAGGCTTGTTTGGTCTTGTATACGATCCATCGCGTCTAAGTGATCCTTTAAACAAATGCACATCTCAACCGCTTCTTGAGTTAGTCTTGTTCTCCGTAATGAGATTACCCTGCCACTAAGAGAAAACGCAGATTCCGAAGCTACCGTAGAAGCTTGGACGCTTAGTAAATCACGGGCCATAGCGGAAAGAATCAGAAATTAAGATTCCTTTCCTTTCCACCAAGCCAAAATATCGAATGCACGATAATCTTCGGTAGTCATAGTGGAAATAAAATCCGTAGCACTATATCTACCGAGCTCACTTGTTGGGGTGTTACCCCTTTGTCGTTTAGCCGTCACATCCCGAACAACATTCAACATGGTTATAACCGGGTCTTTCATCGAGGTACTAGCATTTGAGGTTGATTCTCTTGGTGTGGTTATATTTACGTTAGGCCCATATCTATTTAAATAAAAATTATATATTGTTTTCAAGCTTGCATTAAAACTTTTTTTGGCATCCCTTGAAAAATTGGGGTTTTCGTCATGCATATCTAAATTGTCATTTATCTCGTCTATCAAACATTCAACCCCAGCAACATTTAAAAACGGATTTAAAGCGGCGGCACAAGTAAAAACGGGTGGTAACTCCTCAAAATATTTTTTAAACTTTTCTTTCATTGGTTCTATCATTTGTGTAAACATATCATTTTTATATTGAAAATTTTTAAAATTCAAAGCCATGAAATATAATTCTTGAACCACCGAATAACTAGTGGGATAATAAACTCCCGATAATTTTGTTGTTGAGTTTTTAAACACCTCAAGAAAATCGGATAGACTTTGAACATTTTTCCAACCCGCATACGGAAATGGGTCGGCTTCACCATTATCCGAAAGACTATTATGAAAAGCTTTCAAAGTTTCCTTTTGTTTTAAAGCACAATTAAACATGTGACAAGTCGAATTTCACCGAGTAGGTACATCCCAATTAGGACCTAAAAATACGGAGTCCGTATCCTTACAAAGTTTTTTATAATCTTGATATCTTCTTTTACTTTTTTTATAAACGTCATGTAACATAAATCGAAAAGCTTTAATAAAGTTATCAACAAATTGCATGGATAGACCGTCTTGCACTACTAAATTAATAATATGTGCAACACAACGAGTATGGAAAAAATCACCGTTTGCAATCGGAAGATATTTTAATTTTAATTTTTCAACCGCGGTTGTGTTGTTGGAAGCGTTATCAAATGCCATTGAAAAAATTTTATTTTGTAAATTAAAAGTAGTTATTACATTATCCAAAAAGTAAAACAAAAATTCTCCGGTGTGTGGATAGGGAAAAAGATCAAACGCAATCGTACGTTTCATCAATTGCCATGATTTGGGATCTACCCAATGAGCGGTGACGCAAAGGTACGATTCGGGTAAACCGTGTGGAGCCGACCAAACGTCACTAGTTAAGTTTACACCGGTATTTAAATTTTCAAATAATACAATTAAATCATTTTTTGCTTGCTTCCATAATTTTAAACAATAACGTCTAAGGGTAGTACGACTTACATGGTTGTAACGAGGTTGAAGCGTCTCTCGAATTAAGTTGGTCAAACGAGGATTGTCGAAGTGACTAAAAGGCAAAGCTTCTTGAATCACGAACTTCGCCATTCGATCTCGAACCCTATTAACGTCGTAATTAAAGATTCCACCGTCTCCACCTAATTGTGTTTGTTGCGAATCCGGATTACTTTTCAACGACTTACAAAACTTCTTGCTAATGTGTTTGCTTAAAGTCGTGTTAGAATCTTTCGCAAGCAAAGCTCCACAAAACTTGCAACGAGCCTTTACAGACTCGTCACTCAACTCAACCATGTCCCAATTGCACCATACATCCATGTTACGATTGTGTGGAAGAACACGAACGACGGTTGGAGCGTTGGACGAACTTTGACCAACGGAAGATTGTGATTGAGGCATAACAAGATTCAAGACAGTGAAAAGTGTAAAACGAGAGAGTGAAAATGTAAAACGAGAGTAAACTAGAGTATTTTTTGCGTTTTTTGCGTATGTTTTTGCGTTTGAGAGTTGGGTACTCAATCAAACCAACCCACACCTATTTATACTACCTTAGGGGGCAAAAAAACAAAAAAAAAGGGTCAAAAATGAGATCCAACGGCTATATAGCCGTTAAAAACGGCTAGTTTTTTAAAAAAACCCGAAAAACGGTAAAAACCGGGTTGGACCCGGGTACAATCGGGTCGGGTCCGGGTTGGGTCGGGTCGGGTACGGTTCGGGTTCTAGAAAAATATAAAAACCCATAACCGGTTCCTACCCACCGGGTATTTTCGGTTCCAAACCGGGTACACCCTATACCGGGTTGTACCCGGACCCGGGTCGGGTTCGCCGGGTCGGGTCCGTACCCGGTTTTTTTGCCCAAGTCTACCCAGAACACAACAAACATTTGCCATTTGGTAATGTCAAGATGAGGTAGTCCATAGTCCATACTCAATACTCAATATGCTTTGAAGAGGGCTGAAAGATTTGGGCCCAACCTAAAATGACTACCAATAGGGAAGCAAGTTGGCTGTTTCTCTGTTAGCTAGAAGTAGAACCTACAACTCCTAGAATTGAAGGCTTTTCAACCCTTGCATATGTTCGGATTCAGGGCCCAGATTAATGGCTTCTTCTAGGCCCAACTAAAAGAGCTTAGCGGCCCAAGATAGGTCTAGAATCGAGCATTCTGTAATCATTAAAAATACTACAAGCAACTTCTTACTCGAAGCATCCTCTGCCATGTACTTGAATACAAGATTTTTTTTTTTTTTTATTTTTTTTTTTTTTGTATATTCAACAGTACAAACACAGAATCAAACATATCATTTAGAATGTGGCCCAGACATATGTAATCGTCAATTTCTTAATTTTATTTGCATCTTATTTGCTCCTAAATCCTAGCATGGGTGTGCACAGAATTGATAAAACTTCCAGAGTGATTTGGATGAATTGAAATTTCTTCTAAAGTCCAACCCTTCAAACTTTTCTAACATGTTGAGCTAGCTTGCATGTCATATCGCTCATAGATTCTCCACTCGTGCATGAAGGTGAACATAATATTTTAATATTTGTTATGATTTTCTTATTTTGTATAGCTTGGATAGTTTTCTGAATCAAGTGATGATCTTTTCAATTAAAAAATAAAAAAACTTTATGTAATAGTAACTAAGTTTTCTAAGTGTTCCACTAGAATTACTTAAAGTCTTTTTTATCGCTTTAAATTCACTCAACATACACTATGTGTTCCAATTCTAAATAATATTTTTATAAAACTTTAATTTTTAAAATTAAGTTAGGCAAATGAAATATATATCAATTTTGGTTTCTAATAAGTGCAGAAACTTTATAAATCAATAACAAAGTTTCAAAATTGTAAATTTTACATTAAATTGTTCAAAATAAATTATTAAGATTGGAGTGCATAGCGAAAGTTAAGTAACTGTTTAAATAGTAACTAAATTTATACATGTTAAAATTCTCTAACTTTATTTTTTATCTTTTACATTTAAAAAATATTACATAAGATTGGAGTACATAGTGAAAGTTAAGTAACTATAGTCTATAGCGATACAAAAAAAAAAAAAAAAAATTAAATGACTTTACTAGAACACTTGAAAAAGTTGGTAACTATTCTATAAATTACCTCTAAAGTATTTTTATTCTGCAGAGGAAATCTTCAATCGGGTATGATAGAAAGATTTCAATACAAACCAAGATCTTATTTTTTGTATATAATTTGTGTAAAGTTGTAACCTAAAATTAGCTTAAACGATTCCTAAATATATATAAAAACTTCAAAACGATGTATGATCTCCACTATCAATGCTCAAGTCATAATGGAATGCTCTATGAAAGCTGCCTTGGCGGATGATGATGATGATGATGATGATGATGATGATGATGATGATGAGGAACCATCGCAACTTTTCATCAAATGACATGACTGTTGAAAGTCATAATCGCCATAATTGTCAAATATTCGTAGTTTTATCGGTAGCAACAAAATCAAACCATTAATAATAACTTTACTACCGAGATACAATTGCTAGCAACCTTAAAGTTAGCACCAAGGTTCAGGGTTGCTACCAATCTCACAGCCACTACGAACCTCCTAGTTAGTATTGGCCATCACTTAATGTCGATCATAAGTTGATATTGAAACGATAGTTGCTACCAAGTGTTCTGAAGCAACTTTTATGTATAATTTACATATCAAGTAATTTATATCATCAGCGGGGGATTTACCTTGAACCTCATGTTGCAAGGGAAGCTAATCCTGGACCTTGTTGTCTAGGGGACTTTTATATTTTTTAGAGTTAATTACACGATTGGTCCATGTGGTATACTCATATTACAGTATTGGTCTCAACATTGAGAAATTACAGGTTTGGTCCTTACTGTTTACCAACTCGTAACACAATTGGTCCCTAGAGTGAATGACCATAGGTTTTTGCTGTTAAATGGATGTGAATTGACCATTTTACCCTTGAACTAAAATACAAAATACTTCAACTATATTATTAAATTTATGTGGGACCCACATATATTCACCAACATCATCATCAATTCACCATCATCATCAATTCACCATCATCAACTGATTCAAACGACCACACCACCGCCCAGAACCATAACCCACACCACCACTTACCACCGTAACCCAAACCACCGCCCACCACCATAACCCAGACCATCGCCACCATCATAACCCAAACCACCACCCACCAATCACCATCGTCAATCAAATTGGTCTCACTATCTTCGATTTGAATTCTTCAAACGAAGATGTTATTAAGCCACACCCCAATCTGATTTGAGATCTCCGATTGGTGATAGTGGCGGTTTGATGATTGCTTTCCGGTGGCTGGAGAGTGCAACCGCCACCGATCGGGGTCGATTACTTATGTTGATGATAGGTGGAAGTGCAGCGGTGGAGAACAGTGAAGACGAAGGGAGGTGACGGTGGAGGTGCGGCTGCGGAAGTGCAGCTGCGGAGGTGCAAGGGATGATTGTGGTGCGCTGTGATGGTGCGATGGTGTGCCGGCAGTGATGCTAAGTGCAGCTACGGAGGTGCAGGGGATGATGGTGGTGCGTAGTGATGGTGCGGTGGTGTGCCGGCGGTGATGCTTTGTGATGGTGCGACTATCTTCACGATAAATGATACTGTGTGTGTGTATACATCATCATCATCGTCACAATCACCGTATCGTCACCCGCCATCACCACCATTTCAAACGAAAACTCACTAAAATAAACTAAATTAAGTCTATTGTTTAATACCCGAAACCCGACCCGAACAACCCGTTACCCGAACAACCCGAAACCGATTAAACCGATTGTTATTCGGGTCGGGTTTCGGGTAGACTTTCAATTTTAAAAAACCCGAATAACCCGAACCGAATAACCCGAAAACCGATTAAATAACCCGATCAACACCCCTAGTTCAAAGTCCATGTTAGATCAATCGCTTCTGCGTTGCTATGGAACTAACTTGAACTAGTGTATACTTTATGCTTGTAAAGTTTACTATTTTTAATTCTTTTTTCTGTTGGACTTTCTAATGTCATCCAACCCATCATGTTTTCGATAATGAATTAAGATCTAGTTTAGCACTGATTAGTCCAAACTGGTATGGAACTCGATTTAAGTGTTATACATTGTGTTTCTTAGTTTTACTATTCTTATATATTTTGGTTTTGGTCTGATCTTGATTTTGACTAGTTATTCAATCCTATATATTTTTATAAGAAAATTTAAATTTTAATAATTTAAACTATTAAGCATTGGGCGATAAAATCCGTACTATTAATTTAACCGCTATAATAGTCCTAGTAATATAATTATCAAATAATTATGCTTAATTTGCTCTTGATTTGACTCTCAATAACAATTATATATGAACGTGATTAAGTAACATTCAAGCAATATCTAGCGAAAATAAATGCATACAAAGCGTGAAACTATGATAATTGTACTATTGTAATTACCACTGTTAATAAAAGTGAAAGTTAAGATTGTTACAGATCAAATTAATAGTATGATTATTATCTATCAATAAGTAAAAGTTTGGATTAATGAAATCCAACTTGCCTTTTTAAAATAATAAATTTACATGATGAAGAATGTTCGATTAAACTTAATCATGTTTCAATAGACTTTTTTCTTTTATATATATATATATATATATATATATATATATATAGAGAGAGAGAGAGAGAGAGAGAGGAGAGATCCTAAGAAAACCACAATGTTATGAAAAAACTAGAGAAAACCAGTGAAACCGATCATATAATTTATAAATTTTTTATTACTACCCTTTCTATATATGTGTAAGTATATATAAATAAAGGTATGGATCAAATGAAAAACCGTAGCATGGTTTTTCATATACGTCACACATATGTTACGTATACGTAACCATTTTTCATTCGACATAGTGTTACGTATACGTAAAACTCTTAATTCTTGTATGTATGCTCAACATATATGTATCACATACTTAAATAACATTTTAACAATTAAAATAACAAAAAAGTTATGAATTATGTTATTGGTTTCTGTGGTTTTCTTTGATTTTCACATAACTATTGGTTTTCTCATAAATCCTCTCATATATATATATATATATATATATATATATATATATGTGTGTGTGTGTGTGTGTGTGTGTGTGTGTGTGTGTGTGTTTCAGTCCTAGGCCTTTAGCTCTTTACAAAGGACTAGCAACATATATATCAAGACGGATACCATTGTTAAAAGGGTCAATTTTGAATCAAATAGTTAATTAACTGATATGAATAACAATCCCACTAGTCATATATAGACGAGTCTTAAATAAGTGCAAAACATAGATTCGAATTCAGCTTGGTTTTCTTTTGAGTGATTTGTTGCTTTAGTTAATTTTAAATTGCATAATATGAAAGAGACCACATATTTTTGCCATAGATGGTAAATAACATATTATTTGTATAAGTAGGAATAAGTAGGAACTAGTCAATTTAATTTGTGCTTTACTTTCACGCAATATCAACTCTTGTTTACACTCCAAATATTAATATTCTCGTATAACTTATCTAGAAAATGGAATACCTTTACTTTTCAAGAGAACTTGTCCCGTAGGATGGAATATATACATGCCACCATCACTTATCCCAATCTATAGCCGCACTATGCATAGCATATATCAAATGAATGGTAACGTATTATCTTAGCATTCGCATTGTGATGTTTGGTTCATGGAATTCTTAAATAAAAACATACTTTTAAAAGTTATAACCGTCTACAAAACTAGAGGAGTTCGAGGGTTTGTTGACCCTTGTGTCGAGTAAATTTTCTATTAATTAAGTATGAATCATCATTATTATCTAGTAGTTTGATCCTCTAAATTGTGGCTATAGTTAAAAAGTTATTGTCACTACTGTAGAATTGAGTACCACATAATGCAAATCAATTCGCTAAATCAGTTAAAAAGTAAATTAATTTTACGACATATGTGTTGCAAACTGGTCACAAATTTGGTTGAAAAACTAGTGATTCAGGGTTCAAGAGCAAAACTAATGGTTGCAGATGTAGAGAGATTGTTTTTGTTGCTACTATCTGTCCTTTCAGTCGCAAAACATACTAACGGCAGAGTATTTGTTTTATTGTTTTTCCTATCACTAATTGGTTGTAGAATGAACAATAGCGAAGGACTTTATCCTGTTTTGGCGATCACAAAGGCTCTATATGGTAGTAGTGTGTTCCATGACCGTCGATAACCCATCACTTGTGTTCTTTTACAAATATAATTATTAGCTTATGCAAAGCTATTAAGCATGATTATTAAAAACATATTCTTAACAAAAGAATACGGTTAAAGAAATTAGAAGAATCTTTAAAGAAAGAATCATATCATTTTAGTCTTTTAGAATCAAGTGAATGGTGATGGGCGTTGCTTGATATTGAAGTATTCTTTTTTATGGTGTTAAGTTTGCTTCCTAAGGAACATCTTACGTATCTCATGCAATATGCATATGCATGCCCCACTTTAAAAAATATGCTTTTTATATGATATTTTATTAATAATATTATCGACATAATTTACCGTTTTCTTTTTACTAGATCACAATCTGAAAAAAAAGTGCACCTTCTTTTGCTTGTATTCAACTAAGGCCATATTATTGCTTGCTTTTGACTCAACGCGCAATGTTTTGAAAATCATATTAGCTGTCAATAAGTAACACCTGTAACTATTTATCAGTTCAACTATCAGTCGGCATAATCTCCAAAGTCAATCAATCATTGATGGTTTTTTACTGGTTTTCTTTAAATTTTATCCGCTCTACTGGTTTTCTCTAGCTTTTATCTGGTTTTCAAACCATTGGTTAAGAGAACGCTACTAGAAAAATCGTCATCCTTAAAGCTGTTTGCTAAACCGATAAAATATGTGGCTTGTTTCTTTTGAAACAAAGTCAAAATCAAAGAAAAGATTTTGTAAGCTATATATATATAGAGAATGAGAAAAAACTATATGGCCAATATGACAAAAGTTTACTTAGTTTTACCCGAAATCATATGTTGGCATGTTTTAAAATATTTTGAGTGTGACATTCAAAACACATTCTCGCTTCAGTATACGTGTTGTAAGCAGGTATAGACTTAAGTGTTTGTGTATAAGGGTCAAGTGATCTTATATAACTTGTTTAGTGTTATTTAGTATCGGGTATTTATTTTCTATTTCATAATTCATCATAGATATTCAAAGAATGATCACCGAGTAAAAATGAATCTTAGGCTTGGCATTGATTGTAAGAATATTAAGTCAAACATATTTAACCTCAAATATCAAATGCTTCATGGTCTTCATTATTCGAATTGAGGCAAAAAAAATATATATATATCAAACAACGTGTATATTGAATTCAAACCGTGATTTACACATGCACAGGTTAAATTATACAAAAATGAAATCTGTTTGTTTTTTTCTTTTTGATTTTCATGTGAGACGAATAGACATTATATTTTTATCATTTTCTTTATAAAAAACAAAAAAAATTGTCGTAGTTAAAAATCCATATAATTTTTAATGTGGAGCCAGTTAGTATAAAAAGTGTAATTTTCGTGCGAAGCATACGAAATCATTAGGGTGTGACACGTGTCTTTTGAGAGCGTAATTTCGTTCAAACCATAATTACGCATATAAGGTGGATAATTACGCAACTTTATTCATTATTACGCAAGTTATATTAATAATTACGCAAGTAAAAATTACTCAAGTTATAAATAATAATTACGCAAGTTATATTAATAATTAAACAAGTTAATGATAATTACGTAAGTTATTTTCATAATTACGCAACTTATTTTCATAATTACGCAATTAATAACCACACAAGTTACACGCACAGCAAATAAACGTTTTTAAAAAATGTTGATTTAAAAAAAGGTACAGCAAAAATTATACTCAAATTAAAGAGAATAAAATGTTTGATTTTATGATATATTTTTTAAATACTGTTTTACAAAATGTTATATGCGTTAAAAATTTTTGAGGAATTTGAAAAAAAAAATCAACAATTGTATGTTATTTTCAAATCTACCACTCCAACCCCTTACTTGCGTAATTATTCAGATCTCTAATTTGAACCGTTAATTACTTAGATCAAATGTTGAGATTACTTCTTACACTTCGCATAAAAACAACACTATGTACCGTAATTTTTTCTTTTTTAATATAGAGTAAATTGCAGTTTTCATCCCTGTGGTTTGGGTATAATTGTCATTTTCATCCAAAAAGTATTTTTTTTTGCATTTGGCTCCCCAAGTTTTAAAAAAAGTTGCCATTATCATCCAAAAACATGAATTTCACGAAAGAAATTTTATCAACAACAGTAAACATAGATTAGGATTTTGTTTTTATATAAAAAATAATATAAATACCCATTTAACGATGAATATTTAATATTTTAAAATAATAAAACTACCATTTTTGGATGAAAATGATAATTTTTTGAAACCTTAGGGAGGTAAATGCAAGAAAAAACCTTTTTGGATGGAAACAGCAAACATAACCAAACCATAGGGAGGAAAACAACAATTTACTCTTTAATATATTAATTACTAGGTTATATATCCGTGTATTACACGGGTTGAATAACAAAAATATTAAATATTTATTGATGATGAGTAGGAATTGTAAAACATTATTTTAATATAACATATGATTAAATTTACGTATGGTTAAGTATTTTGATTTTTTTATTATTTTTAAAACTTTCATTTTAAAAAATTGCTTTGAAATTTTTTTATTATTTTATCAGTATTTTGTTGTTTAAAAACTCCTGATTTGCTTTAAATAAATGTTCTTTTATAAAACTTTTATTTTATAAAAAGATTGAATTTAAATATTTCATAATTTAAAAAGCTTCATTTTTTTAGAAAATCATAGTTTTAGAAAATTTTATTTTTGAAAAAATATATTTTTTAATCAAAATACTTAGTTTTTATTTAACGAAAAAATATTTTAAAAATTATTAATTCAATGACTTGAAGTTATAATAGAGAGAGAAATAGAAATATACGAAAATTGGTTACTTGACTTTTAAAAAATAAAATAAATATTTTAGGCGGGAAAATAATTGAGGGAAGCATTGTAAGAATGTCATGTGTCCCATATTGTATAGAATTATTAGTATAGATAAGTTTTCAAATGATTGTAACTCCTATTTACTTATCTCGGAAACAACAAATACTAAATATAACCATGTAAATAAACAACAACCCAACATATTTATTTGTTTGGTAGGGAGAAACCATGGGGTCTCTCCTTTTGACCAATGAAGGTGATCGATCAAGTTTATTATGACTACACCATCACATCAAAAGCTACATCTTCTTCCCGAAGGAAAGCACCATTTTAGGCTCCAATTAAAAAATTGCTTTTGGTTTTCTTTAAGCCAATAATATCTTTACAATTATGATTAACTAAAGATTATAAGTAAATGTGACAATAGCAAATTGAATAACCTTTTTGGGTTGTATCTTATATCTAATAAATCAAGTTAGTGCCTCGAGGCTCGAGCATTATGATTTAACCTCTTCATTATTTAGAATTATGGTTACGTTTTAAGCATTAAAATGTTATGAATTATTAAGAGATAGTATTTTAATAATCATTAATATGCAACCAAACAGCCCCTTAACGTATAGTGTAAATTAGATACATACGTCTTCTAAAAAGAAAACGGGCTTAATACCATAAGTTGTATTTAACGTGTATAACCTCCTAAATCATTTTATTGTAAATATCTCATTGTATATTTTAATAGAAGTTAATTTATCACATTTTTTATTTTTTTCTAATGTGTTGATCAAAATATAATGGCGGTTATGTTTTGAGGTTAAAATCCTTCACAAAATATAGTGTACTAGCTTTTGTAAACCGGTGAATTACACGTGGTTGAATAAATACAATATTAAAGATGATAAAAAATTATATATTATAAAACGATAATCTAAGATAAGATATTATTAAGATTACGTATGAGTAAGGATTATAAGTAATAAAACAATGATATCAACTTTTTAAACTTTTGGTTTTAAATTTGTTTTTTTTCAAAAAAAAAATTTTTAGCATTTTGTTTCAAAACAAATTGTATTTAAAAAATG
This sequence comes from Flaveria robusta, assembly GCA_025506415.1. NCBI lineage: Eukaryota > Viridiplantae > Streptophyta > Magnoliopsida > Asterales > Asteraceae > Flaveria > Flaveria robusta. The sequence goes on from CM046475.1 coordinate 27,185,726, forward strand.
TGTCTTTTTAAAAAAAATTTATTATAACTCTTAATTTTAATTATTTTTTGTTTATAAAAAAATTACTTTTAAAAACACCAATTTTAAAATGTTTCGTACTTCTAAAAGAGTTTGATGTTTTACAAAAAAAAAAAAATTTATTTTGTAAAAATTTGTTTCTTTAGACATAACATTAATAAAAAATCTATTTCTTAGTTTATTAAAAAACTATTTTTAATCTAAAAAAAGTTAAATAATATCATTAGTGATTAAGGTAATTATTTAATATAAAAGAAAAACGTGAAATTTTTTATGAGGATGAATGTGTTGTTGGCACGTGTCCCACTAGTTATTTTTTTATTAGAGTAGCAAGATATATATTCTTTTTATTTTTTTTATAACATTGAATATATTGCGACCGTAGATAATAATTATTGAAAAGGGTTTTGGATTCTCAAATAAATAGTAAATGAAAAAGTTGAAAGAGTTCAGTGTTGGATCGATGCCCCTTTTATGTCATAAATCCATTATTTGATTATATTAGTTGCAAAAGCAAAATCCATTTAACATAAGAAAGATTATCAAAGCCAAATCAGGAAAAAAAAAAAAAAAGCATAAGCTATTGAAAGTTTCAACAAATAAGTTCTATTAAGTAATTAAGCTCATGATGAAAGATTAATAGTATACGTGAACGGTGAAGAAACCAAAAATTTCTTGTGGATGGGTCGGTATAAATTATTTTTTTAATCGACATAAACGAAGGGGTTAAACTCATATTTTAAAAAATTGAAAAACTTAGATTTTACAATGAAAAAAGTGATAGAAATCTGGTGACTAGAGTTCAACAAATCACTTAGACCCCTTGATTTCAGTGGCGGAGCTTGAAATTTCTCGTACGGGGGCGAAATCAATTCTTTTTAGGGGGGCGAACTTGATATTTATATAAAAATTTATACTACCTGGCCAAAAATTTACGCTACCGGACCAAAATTTAAAACAACGGGCGAAAAAAACAGGGGGGCGGCCCCCCCCCCCCCCCCGGCCCCTATAAAGATCCGCCCCTGCTTGGTTCCGACCCTCCATCAACAAAGTGCTGCTTTTGACTTTGTGTATAAATACATATATTTAATATTATTAATAGCATGATTTGATATTCATGTTTTCTATAAAAAGATTAATTAGCATTAAACAGGTTGAATATATGCCCACAAAACTTAAGGGGTAAGTACTATTTGAAAAGGATGTTTTAAATTGACCAAAGTTAACAAAAAGTTATTTCTTTTATATACTTGATTTTATATCTTTAGGGTACCCTTTAATTCCACCATTGCTATATAAAGAGACCAATGTTCCCTCTTTCCACTCACTAAAACTTTTTCCTTCACCTTCACAATATTATTCTTCCTAATTCCAAGTGTTAGTTTGCCATACAACTAAATGTCTATCGAAGAGAAGAAGCATGAAGAAAATCCTAATTATGACATTAAAGATAAACTCGGTTTTGTTAGAAATGGAGCCATAAAATTGCCACCAGGGTTTCGGTTTCAGCCCACAGATCAAGAGATTGTGTTTCAGTATCTGCTTCGCAAGGTCTTCGCATGCCCGTTGCCTGCCTCCATCATTCCTGAAATCATTGACATTTGTAAATTCAATCCTTGGGACTTGCCAGGTTTAACCTCATATTCAGTGCTAAGACATTTTTTGAATATGTATGGTAAATAGGCTTTACTTTTCGCATATTACATATGCAGAAAAGATGCATAGCATTGAATGCCAAATACCACATGAAATAATAACTATGTGGTTACTTGACCCTGAACCTATCTACGAACCCTAGGTCCACTCATGCTTATCAAAATTAGAAAAACCAAAACACCTTAACCCAGTTTACATTATACTTAATTTCGTCTTAAAACCAAGAATATACTTAACTATTTTGATTTCAAATGTGTTAATAGGGGATTGGGAGCAAGAAAGATACTTCTTTAGCAAGAAAGAGACCAAGTATGGACATGGAAATAGAGTAAATAGAAAAAGCGACGACGGATATTGGAAGGCAACTGGTTTTGATAAACATATCACTAGATGTTGTAGCAACAATCCCATTTCAAGGAAGAAAGATATGATCATGGGGATGAAGAAGACACTTGTGTTCTATAAAAGCACGCCTTCGACCACTAGAACTCATTGGATCATGCATGAATATCGCCTTGTTCACTCGCTTACATCACCAACAACCACCTCCAATGAAAAGGTAACATTCTTGAACTTAATTGCCATGTAAAATAGCATGAGAAAACTCGTTTAAGAAGCAAAAAGGGAATCATTCTTGTTCTTACGATTTTGGTTTTGATTCAACTTGCAGAAATATTGGATACCAATGGGAAATTGGGTGTTATGCCATGTGTTGTTGAACAAAAGAAGTCGAAAATCAGTTGAAAATGATTATTTGAAGAAGTTGGATTCACGAGAACAACTAACTAGTCATGAAAAGTTTACTAGAAATGATGTAGTTTTGATCAATTGTGATGAAGCTAGTTCATGTTCATCATCTTCATCATGTGGTTCTAGTGTGGTCACTCATGAAGTGTCATCAAGTAGAAAACCATGAAGAAACTAAAATTGTATAGTAGTAATATTAATAATCTTTTTTCCCAACCTTACTAATGTATTGATCATTAGTTAAGTTCTATTTGGTCTATTGATGAGAGATATATATTTTCTAATTGCTTAATTGTCAATTATATATAAAGTTAATTAATCTTTTCTAGCTTGTTTTATCAATGAGTACGGTTTCGATAACTTATTCGTATCTTCTCTATGTTCGTACGTAAAATTTTAATGTTAAGATGAGCACTAGAGGAGACTAGATGAAAGATTATTAATATTAATTATATGTTAATAATTCACACGTTTAATTTCTGATACATAAAATAAACATTGATTTGAAGTGATTATACATTTACACTTATGATTCACATTTAAATTACAAGCGTCAACCTAGTTTTAAAAAGTCGTTTCTTAATGAGAAAGCAAAGAAAGAATAACAAAAACAAACCACATGTCAAAGAGGGATAGAAAAAATTATGTATAAGATTTACGCTTTATGTCAAACGTGAAACAAGTGCTCGACCAAAAGGCATTTGGTTAATTGGTTCACATAACACTTTTTAAGGGAATTAGAATCCTTTAATAAAATTGAATTTCAAAATACGGAAATTAGAATCTCTTAAACAAAATAGAATTTAATGGAATTGAATCTCTCTACTCTAATAAAAGGATAAATGAGGGGGACACGTGGCAGCATCACATTCTTTCTCATCAATATTTTCCCGCCTATCTTTCTTAATTAATAGTTACTATAATTACTGATAACATTATTTATTTTTTATAGACTAAAAATCATTGTAATAAATTAAAGAAATGTTCTCTTTATTAATGTTATTTATAAAGAAATGAATTTTTATAGAATAAATTTATTTAAAACATTAAAATATTTTAAAATTGGTGCTTTTAAAAAGTAAAATATTTATAAATAAAAAATCATTAAAATTTGGAGTTATAATGATAAAAAATTTTAAAACGGCTTGTTTTGAAACAAAATGTTTAGTTTTTTTAAGCAAAAAAGTTTATAAAGTTAATATCATTGTTTATTACTTATATCCTTACTAATACGTAATTTCAACTATATCTTATCTTAGAATATAGTTTTATGATTAATAATATTTTATTTTATTTTATTAATTTAACCAGTGTACTACACAGGTTACTAAAACTAGTTTTATATATAATAACACTACATTTAGGAAATTCTTGTATTATGCAGATTGAATAAATAAAAATATAAAAATTACAATAAATTTAATTAATTATAAAATGATATTTTAAAATAAGATATAATTGAAATTACGTATAATTAAGGATTATAGTAATAAAATATAAACTTTTTATTGTTTGTTTCCAAAAAAATTAAACATTTTGTTACAAAACAAATTATTTTAAAAAAATATCAGTTTTAAAAATTTCTTATTATAACGTTTAATTTTAATTATTTTTTATTTATAAAAAATTTCCTTTTTAAGAACACCAATTTTAAAATAATTTGTATTTTAAAAAAGTTTGATGTTTTAGAATTTTTCAAATTTTATAAAAATTTATTTCTTTAGAAATAACATTAATAAAAGATCCTTTTTTTAATTTTTTAAAAAATTATTTTTATTCTAAAATAAAATTTAAATATTATTATTAGTAATTAGTATAATTAATTAATAGAAAAGAGAAACGAAAAACTTTTGATAATAAAAAATGTGATGTTGTTACGTGTTTTCTCTTATTTACTATTTTATTTAAGTAGATTTTGCAAGTGGATAAACAGTGGTTTGCAACATTAATGCAGGCTATTACAAGAGTTTATGCATCTATTCAAGTGCAGGATGTGTTAAATAGACACCCCATGATTTTAAATCAACACCTCAAAATTTCTATACGTGTCGTGTAGCCCCATACGCGTCGTATGGGGGGGGTCGTATATGGCTATATGTGTCGTATAGCCATCTGACAGCCCCCTAAATTTTTCCTCGTAGTCAGTGTCGAAATTCGCTATACGCGTCGTATAGCCCTATATGTGTCGTATAGGGGGGTCGTATAGGGCTATATGGGGCGTATAGCTCTCTGACAGCCCCCCTGAATTTTCCTCGTTTTCAGTGTATTCGACCGTATACGCCGCGTATGGACCCATACGCGACGTATAGGAGGGTGTCGATTTATCTGGATGGGTGTCTCTATAGTAGGACCCTTCAAGTGCACATGACTTGAATTTATATCGTGTATATTGGGGAGGGTAACTTAAATATCAAACTGCTTGAGTCAACTTTTTGTTGATTTGGGTTTTTAAGTTTTTTAATAGTTTATTTTATTAATTTTGAAAGTTAAAATTAACTTCAAGTAATTTTTTTCTCTTATAATTACTTTAAAATATAATCTATTCATAAATTTTGGATATACCGCTATGACGTGTTTATTTTTATATATGTTTATATTTTAATTTTTTATTTTTAAATTCACTTTCGTGTTTTTAACTTTCATTTTCTCAACAACAAAACATATATATATATATACATACATATATATTACTAAGCCGCCGTATCACGCGGCATACTCTCTAGTCTACAAAAAAGTTTGTAATGTGTGATACATTAACCTATATATTAATTTACGAATGAGATGAACAGTGACATGAATTTAAAAACGAAGTAAAATGAACAGTGCTTTGGTAAGGCGGTGACATCCTCATCTAAGAAGCCTGACACCCCACCTTCCTATTTTATTCTTCTTTTCCAATCCACTTTTCCAATCCACTTTTCCAATCCACAGATTCACATCATGCTTTCAATTGCAAATTTTAGAGAGAGAAAGAGCAGTATTGTACATGTTTTGTTGCTATTGGTACAACTATGGTTTGCTTATTTCTCCCTTTATATATCACTTTAAGAGGGCCGCCTAAGACGCAGTTGTGGGTGCAGATGGTGCTGGCCTTAGTGATGGGAGGCGGTAACGGTGGCGATCTGGTTGTGGTTGCCGGCGAACGCGATGCCATGGGGTTTTTTTGTTCTTGGTGGGGTTAGTGGTTACGGTGGTGTGTCCGGTTGTTGCCGTCGATTCACCTGTTGTGTGACGTTTATTCGGTCGGTTCCCCTTTACAAGGGCCGCGCAAGACCCCGCCGGTGGTATCTATAGGCCACCTTAGGTGGCATCTGTGTTGCGGCCACGACCTCCGGTCATCCGACAACTATTTTTAGCGCCGCCGCCACTTACCTCCGCCTTAGAACTATCGCCGATGACCTGTAGCAGCCGGTGTCAGTCGTCATTTCAGTGATGATGAGTGTTCCTATGTTTTCATCTTTTGCTCAATGATGATGTGAAGGCCACATCTGAGAGTCGTTTTGGTACTAGATCTGGTGTTTGTGGGTTGTTTCTTTAGGATAGCAATACTCATGCAGTTTGTGTTGAGTTCTATGGTCCTCTGGTTGTTCTTTGCTTAGTGATGTTGAGTTTTTGGTTTGTATGCGCAGATGTGGTGTTCATGGGTTTAAACCCTATTTTATTCTGAAGTAAAGAAGTTTTCTCCTTCCCGTTGTGCTCGATGATGATGTGTTGGACACATCCGAGAGTTTTTTTGTTGCTAAATAGTTTGTTTGAGTTCTGTGGTCCTCTAGTTGCTCTTTGCTCAATGATGTTGAGTCTTTGGTTTCTATGTGTAGATGTGGTGTTCATGGTTTTAAACCCTAATTTTTTTCTGAAATGAACAAGTTTTTTTCTTCCCTTTGTGCTCGATGATGATGTGCTAACCACATCTGAGAGTTTTTTTGTCGCTAAATCATGTTTTCGTGGGTTTTTATTTTGTAATAGTAACAGTCAACAGTCTATGTATTAGGTTTTTTACTTTTTTTTTTTTTTGTTTTGCCTGGATGATGTTCAATATTTGGTTTTCAGATTTGCTTTTGGATTATACTTTTTGAGGTGTTCCTGATGTATTTTGATTGATGATGACAATGATGAATTGATGAAGATGATGACGACTTGATGATGATGTTGAGCTGATTGTGATCGTTACATCCGTGGTTTGATTCTGGTTTTCTGTTGGTGATAGCTTCGGGTGCTAATATTTTGTTCATCTAAAACATTGTAAAACTTATGCATCATTGTTTATTTTGTTCTATAGATGTTATGTATGTAAAAGTAACTGTTGTTTGGCGTTGCACCGGCTTGCAGCCACAACAACTCACTTTTTCTGAGCCTTTTTGTTACCAATACCGTCACAAAAATGATGCATTGCGTTGTAGAGTTGTTGATCGACACTATCGCAACACGCGAGGTTGATTACCACTAGTTTAGTTGATAAAATAATCATGTTTTTATTAAAATGATTGGAATGTAGTGGCGATAACGTTGGTGACGATTAAGGTAGATGAAGGTAGGGTGGATGTGATAGGGAATAGTAATTGGCATCGTTGCGATGGTCGTGGGTGTTAAGATGATGATGGTGGTGACAATGGGATCAAAATTTGCTCGATCTTTTGATTGAATTATTTTGTTATATGGAATGAATGTTTAATATCTTTACTAAAAAGAAATTTGATAGAATTCATTTCGATTATACTTTTTATCTTCCAATAAAATATGTTCTCTTAAATTTCTTATTTTTATTTAGAAAAACATACTATAAGGTCAATGTTTAAAGCTCAAAAAACCAACGTTTTAGTATCCAAAATTACTTGATTTCCTATTATTATTGGCATCACAACAATACACAAAAGAACTAAATAATTTTGGCATGCCATCACTTAGTGAAATTAATTAATTTATTTCCACATATATATATATTTCAACAAAAAATTATATCAATAAAATCATTTTCTACCTTGAATACTTTTATTTATATTTTCCCAGCTAGTAATCAGGAGTGGCCTGAATCACAATTTACAAACAAGCTAGCAGGATCGAGCTTGAGTTTGTGTTTATTCGATAGCTCAATAACCCTTAATGATGTAAGCTCGAACTCATATATTGTAGAGGAATCCTATTTTGATGATTAACACTTGGACAAACTGAGAGTCATGTAATGTTTTCAAATTGAAACAATTTGGGGGTTCAACCCACATGCTCAATTGGATGAAACTCGATCTTCAAGAACAAAATATGGATTTCGAGTGAAACTCAGTCTTTACAAAGCTTTAAAAGGGATATCTGAAAATGTGTCTTACGGCTATGCTAGTTATATCTATATGATATACAAATTAAAACATTATCTTTAACTAGTCTTTGATCTCGCACATTACTGTTGTCTTGGACGAAAATGCAATGTGCTAACGCTACCTCAATACCACACTGATTACCAAAGCTTTATCGTCCGTTTCATACAACATAGTACAATCATCGATACGAAGTTTGATATCAAGATTTAGTAAGCACCTCTATTGTTGTAAAAAATATTGACATTTGTGATTGCATCACCACCAAGGCTCATACACGTGCACGTAGTCTACTTATCACGTTAACATCATCATAACCACTAACCTAACGTTATTTTTTATAAACAAAACATTAAATTATACGATTCAGAAATGATAATTCGTTGTGACTACAAATCGCACGTTTACCACGCCATAACAACATATTTAACATTTTTTCCATCATCATTGTCTATCAGACTTTAGCGCACACATATCACGTAACTAATAAAACCAAAAATAATGACATGAACGACAAACACCCCTGAACCCTAATCGAGATCATCTAATGAAGCAAAAAAACTAGGGTTACGTCTTCCAAAAGTGTCTCAGGGATATGTTGCCTCGTCACCATCAACAACAAAATCATCCACCCAACAAAACAAACTTCAACAACAATCAAAGAAAAAAAGGTGAAGTAAACAGTGGCGAACCAAAAAATTTTTTATAAGGGTCGGAAATTTTTAAGGGTAGTTTATCTATCACAATATAATAATTTCTTTGGGTCCAGTTCGGATCCGATTTATCACCGAAAACCATCATTAAAAGCAGTTTCTAAACCCTTGTATTTGCGCATATATATATATATATATATATATATATATATATATATATATATATATATATATATATATATATATATATCAAGAACCTTATTGAAGCAACTAGTTTGAAAATAATATTAAAACGACTTCAAAACTTTTGCATAGTTGTTAAGAACACCACTTAGTCTTTAACACTGATGATGTTCAAAAAGTTTGAAAAAATATCGGTTAATGTAAATATAACATTCCATCCCTCATATCTTGAAACCAATATAAATTTTGCTTGTTCTATTGTCAAGAACATCTATCTCGATATATTTTTCTCTATTTTCATCCTACTAACTACTTGATTATTTGAGTGTTGAAGTACTAAAATTCTACTTGGTTACACACCTCGGTTAGTGAGAAAATGTAGTCCGTCGGACTGTTGGAGTGTCACCGGTTCCCATTGTAGTTCCGCCCCTTACAATGTTTTGAAGAAAATCTTGGTCCTTCTTTAGTTTTAAAAGTTTAAGAGGGGCAATTACAAAATTTTTTGAGGAACGGTCGAGATTTTTACGTGTATTAACACTATAGAAAAAATTTTAGGGAAGACTAGGTAGCCCATAGAAGTAAAGTATCAGATCGAATGGTAAAAGTTTAATAAAAAAACAACAGAAATTACGTACCTACATACGCAGTAACATGAATATTGTTTAAAGGTTCAGAAAAAGAAAAAAGTGAAAAAACATAGTAGCAATAAATGCATGACAACCATTATTCGAAAATCAGAAAAAAAAAATACCAAACAAACATAATGATGTAATGTATATAGAGATTACTAAAGAAACCTAAACAAAATAAGAAATACATAACAACTTGTATCACGCAAAATGGAATATTTTTGGTTATAGTACTCATCTTCACAAAATAAGGTTGGTTTTTTATTATTTTAATAAAAAATAATTACTAGAGGCATGTGTCAAAATCATATTCTTTCTAATCAATTTTTTTCGCTTCTATCTACTATTAAAATAGTTTTTGAATAAATTTAGAAAGAATTATTTTTATTAATATTATTCTAAACAAAATAAATTTTTTATAAAACAAGAAATTTTTTTGAAACATCAAACTTTTTGAAAATCACAAAATATATTAAAATTGGTGTTTTATAAAGTAAAATTTTTATAAACAAAAAGTAATTAAAATTGGAAATTATAATAAGAAAGTTTTTAAAAATGATATTTTTTTATTACATTTGTTTTGAAACAAAATTTTTATTCTATTTATAATAGAAGATTTTAATCGTATCTTATATTAAAATATCGATTTGTAATTATTAAAATTTGATTTTATTTAATATTTTTTTATTTAACCCGTGTAATACACGGGTTTATTAAAGCTAGTTTAATATATGTCGAATCCTTTGAGCCGTAATATGTTTTAAGTCTATAATTATAATTTTTTTTAATATCACCATCTAGATTTTTTTTTGAGAGAAAATCACTAGATTTTGCATCATCTTTACTATAACCAGCCATTACTATAACCCACAACCTAGAATATCAATAACATAATCACCAACTAGTTTCCAAACATATGAAAGACAATTTCTCAAGATTTGAATGTGATGCACACGGGTAAAACAGTAAAGATTCCATGAAGAACAATATCAAAATATTTTCTTGGAACAAAATCTTGTAAAAATCGAAATTGTTTCGATCGGCAGCCACATGCCATTCTTCATCTAATATTTTAATCTAATCTTTTGTTTGCACCAAAGTAGCTAAATTAGCAAATATTGTTCGATGGTCAAATCCATTAAAAGCGACGTTTTAGGTTGAATTTTGTAATTAACTTTTCAATTTCACACATGTAAACAAAGTTGAAATATTTTTATTTCATATAAAATCAAGGTTATGGCTGGCCATCTTCCGGATAGACGATCATTCAGAGTACAAATTTTCAGAGGCTTAAAACAAATTTGCAGTTTACATATCGGATGTTGATTAACATAATTAGAAAAACTATAAATAGTAGTACGTATTTATTCTATAGGAGCCCAATAAATTAATATGCATTCTAAAACTCAATAACATGCTCTAGAGGGCGCAAGATTAACCCAATTAACCCAGTTAAGATTAAAATTTTAAAAATCCTATTTTATTTAGGTTTATATCAAATAATTTTAACTTAATCGACTGTCGATTACACCGAATCATCTGCACTCCATTGCTTTTTTAGTGAATCATTTTTACTTGGCGCACAAAACCTTTAAAATATGCCCGGTGGCCCTACCGCTGGCCACCGGCCAGGTGTCTGCCTATCGCTCATCCACAACAATGGGCACATGTTCCATTATTCTAATTATATTAGTTCTATCAAATTATGTTGTTTCATTAGTTCATTGTTATTTACATTACATGCATCTAGCTAAGTATCTACTATAATTAATTCTATCGTTTCAGTGCTGGTTACTTCATCGGAGAAGAAAGGTATTGGCGGAAGAGCCGATGGGGGTGGTAGACACTGGAGTTGGGATTATACAATGAAAAATTAACAAAGGTGGCTACGTGAAATAACCACCGTAGACCAATACTTGATCTTTCTTGTTAATTTGTCATAGTTGATATTTCTTGTTGATTTGTTATATAGTTATTCTATTACTAACAACTTTACTGCAATTCCTTTATTCCTTATAATTTTAATGTTAGCGGTTATTGAATTTTGTTAAAGTAAAACATATATAAAGAATGAAATCAATGATCCTTATCTTAAATGGTTAAGGTAAGCTACCTCAAGATTTTATAATAACCCTAAAATGTTACGGTTTTTCATCAACATCGAAAAACAAAACCAAATTTATTAAACTTACCATACTCATGATCTAGTTGCATCATAGGCATAAACAATTGTATATAATATTATCTTTCAAACAAAACTGAGACTCATATAAGCCGTCACAGCCTTCAGCACCCATAAATGGTGAGGTTTACCATAAACGTTCTAATACCTTCAAAATTTTTCACATAAAATACTAACCTTAATTAGAAAGTACAGGATTAGAAATGATATTTTTAAAGGTTTGGGTTTTGACCTTGGTTGGGGATCGTGACGAGGAAGCCTGACGGACCACCATAAGCTAGATTAGGGTTTTAATGATTCTAGGTTGCATTGCGGACCGTTATGCTACCCTATAATGGTCCGATACGTGTTGCCCAAGCAAAACCCTCTTGTATTGAAACATGGCATGCTGACGAGGATCGAGAAGGTGGCACATGTCACCCTGGAGTGGCACGTGTCACCCTGGAGTGGCACGTGTCACCCTGGAGTGACACATGTCTGATAACGAGACTCTGAAAGCAACACGTATTGACATGTGTCAAATTTTGATGGGTTAAGAATCACACCGCGGATCGTGACCAACCTGGGTGACGGTCCGCGATGCTGGACCCGACCAGGCTATAAATGTATGCATCCATGTAAATGAATTTTCACATCCAAAACATGTTTCTTTTGCCACTTGTGAACCAAATACACTTATTATACCCCGTGACGCAAGTGTTTTACCACGCTAAGCTCATAAATTGTTTTGTGGTGTTGTCAAGATTTTAGGAATCATAAGTCGAAGTTCTAAGCTCTCTAATTAAGGTGAACGTATTTCCTAAATTGACTGCTATGTCTATATGCACAAATGCTTATAAAATGATTTCAAACATGATGAAATGTGTGTTTATAAATGATTACGTTCTTATAAAACCAACATGTAACTATATTAAATTTATCAAGCAAGGGTTTAAGCGACCATGACATAGTATATGTATATCGATCGAGAATACATGTATTAATGAGGTACTATATTTAATGCCACCAATACAGCTGAAATAATTTTAACATCAATGAACCGGATGAATTCAGTGTGTACCAGTTACCCGGTATGGGACTCGTCAATAAATAGCACAACTACAAAACAAAGTTTCTTAATGATTATTAATATTGATTATGGTGTTTTGCTATTGCAAAATGTATGATAACATGATTCACCAACTTTATTCGTACGTATCATTTTTATATATCTTCAGGTAAATGATTTGCATGAGTTTTTTCAAAAAAGATGTATGTTATAAGTAAACCCAACATCTTTGGAACATCCATCAAAAATGAGAAAACCTGTTCATTAGACTTTGTGTATATATCTTATATCGTATTCATTCAAAAGTCTATTGTTTTCTTTGTAAGTTGTTAAGGATTTCATAAATCATTGCTTTTGAAATACATACGAGGGTTTTAAATCAACCCCAAGAGTTGAAAATACCACCTGAGTGAGGATATGGTAATTTGATTATTAGATCATTTGATTAGTCCCTACAATTGATTATCTTAAGATTTTTAAATAAAATATTTTGTTATGAAAAATATTAATCAACCAATAGTGTTGATTATTCGTAAAAGCATTCTGAAAAGATTTTCGTTGATTCTTTTAAACTTTGAATAAATTTAAAATAAATAAAGTTGGGACCCATTACATGATACCAATCGATCCGCTTCATACGCTCGAGGTGTCCTAATCCCAAGGTGTAACAAATGTTGAATAATCGATTGAACCTACATAATAAACTCAAGCACCTCTTGGACGAGCCAAGCATCAAGTCAAGCAGCATATTATACTATATATTAAAGAAAAACCAAACTATACAGTAGCAAGGATCTTAGTGTTATAAGCCATTGAAGAAAAAAATGACACATCTAAAATGAGAGCAAGCTCATCCTCACCAAGTGACCAACATAACTAAAAACCCTAAAGGTTTAATGAACATCATAACTGAAAATCCCAAGATCAAAAACCCTAAATGGTGAAAGAAAGACAACCATTTAAATTATAATCAGAGAGCTCTCTCTTTGTCTGTATGTTTCTCTCTCTCTCTCTCTCTCTCTCTCTCTCTCTCTATAGGAGACCAAAGTGAATCATAGAGGTGAGCCAACAACGAAGCATAAGACGGCTGGAATTGGCCTCTGACAAAATGGAATTTTTCTCCTTCTTTGTTTCTTTTTGTATGAAGCTTAAAAGGTATTGTTTTGGCCAAATGAATCAAAGATGTGAGCCGATGGCAAAGTCTAAGACGACCAGAAATGGTCGTTGACAAAGTCACGTCTCTTTCTCTCTCTCTCTCTCTCTCTCTCTCTCTCTCTTTCTCTCTCTCTCTCTCTCTCTTTCTCTCTTTTTTTCTCTTCATTTATCTTTTTATTATTTTAATAGACAAAATAAGATTAAAATGAGGCAAGCATAAAGCTTAAAAGGCAAAGGTGGGTTAAATGTTACAAGACATGAAACTTATGTGCTTAGTGTATTGTTTGGTTGTTCTTTAACATATAGTATAGTATAGACTTAATTTCATGGTTGGTCCCTGTGGTATGGCCATATTATAGTATTAGTTTTAACTTTTGAAAAATTACATCATTGGTCCTAATTGTTTGCCAAACCGTAACACCATTGGTTCCTAGAGTAGATGGTCGTTATATTTTTTTTTAAATGCGTGTGAAATTACTAACTATTAGCTTTAAAAAGAAAAAAATAAATGCATTGGGTACAATTATGGGTCCCACACATTTTCAAGCTGCATCCCCACCCCACCCCACCCCATGGCCCCACCCCCGCCTTATCATTCCGGCCTCCTTCCGAACTTCTGACCTGATAAGCCACCACCCGCCACCATCCACCGTCCGTCATTTTCTTCACATCTCTAATCACCATCGCCACCGTCCACTACCAACCTCCTCTAAAACCATCGCCGGTGACAACTTCCATCACAACCAGGCCGGGACAACCCAGAACATAATTAGATCTATCAGAATGCAAGTCTTGGTTACAGCCAGGTAACTTCATATCTATGCCAAGCTATCATTCTTTTTTCCCTCATTGATATACCTATTAAGCTAATATGCATACAAAAAATTCAACAATGCTGAGTGAGTTTTGTTTTAAAACTTTAAAGAAACTCTTTGGCGTATTAGGCACTTGAAAACCTTTAACTTAATCGGATTTAAGTCATCATTACATTGTACATATAGCATCTTTGTCATCTTTCATACTTTAACATTGTACTATTTTATTTACTTTATCTTAACTATGAGCTAGTACGAGTACTAAGCTCCTTTAACAAGTGAACATACATTAGGTATAACTTTTTTAGCATGTGAGATTACACAAGGCAAGTCTCTTTTAGCGGGTGAGAATGCACAAGGCATATCTCCTTTAACGGATGAGAATGCAACGAATGCAAACTCTTATTAGTACTTGCAAGACTTCCTGTACGTTGGGCCCATTTACTTTCTTTAATTACTGTTATCTTTCTTTATTTTCTTTATAATCTTTTCATAATAGTAATTATTCATTCATACTTTATCATAATCATAGTTTTGCTTAACAATTTATCCTGCATAACACATCATCATCAATTTCCATAAATAATAAGTATCTATGGTTCTATACAGTAAGTGTAGTCCATCAATACTACACACTTCATATCACTTTAACATCTATCATCATTCTATACCAAGTATAGTCACATAGGTCAATTCATAAGCTAAGCCAATATGTTGGAACAAGACAAATGCGGATAGCTAAGTCAATGTGAATGACCAAGTTAATGTGGTTAACAGTAACAATGGTAATGTGGGTGACTAAAGTCAATGCTGGTGAACAAGGCCAATGTGGATAATAGTAGCAGTTGGATCAATATGAATTAACTAACCTAATGCAGGTAATAGTACAAGTCAATACTGGGGAACTACATGTCCATCTGCATTCAATCACACTTAACCTTATAAGTTACCATGTGGCAACAATCAATGCTAGAGAAACAGTAACTTATCCATATTGTGTAACCAATGTAGACAATGGTTCAACCTATGTGGATGAACAATATGCGCATCCGCATTCACTATATTTAGAATCTTTCTAAGGCAATGGGGCTGCTATCATTGATGCTGGTAAAAGTAACCATGTGCATTAGTGGTTAATGAGGGTAACTTTAATCAACCAAATTAGGGACTAATGCGGATAGTGAACTATCACTCACATTAGTCTATACATTTTATCATAATCATGCATATCATCATATACCTTAAACTAGGGTTCATGCAAAGTCACTGTTCATCATGTCAACTTTAATAAAAACATATAAAAATGATGACTTTCATACTTTAAATCTTTTAACCTTTAACAAATAATTCATGGTATGCATACTAACCCCGAAATGCATAAAACAAGTAAAAGCAAGGATCTAAAACTCACCTTTTGCATGCAGAACATGATGAAACCCTAACCCAAGAACGAACAATCAAGATCTACACATATGCATGTAAAGGTGTCAACTTTATATATCAAATTTGTGTATAAACACCCAAACAACATAGATCTTGCCTTGATCTATTATCCTACATGTAAAAATTGATACATTTGCTTGAAATCCTTAACTTTCTCTCTCTAAAAATTGTTGTTTTCTCTCTAGGTCGTAAGTTGTATAAGAACTTGCATCGGAGCGGCTCCCTTCCTATTTATAGGAGGTTTTAGAGTGTCAAACTTTCATTTGCCAACCTTTAGTCCCTACTTTTTTTCAAAACTTTAAACAACCCCTTTTTTACTCAACAGTAGGGTTTATTTAAAATCAAGATGTTACATAATCACCGCCGATCGCCAACGCTATCTCATTGGTATCCATGATTTCACCTGAATTAGGTCGTAGTTGCAGGTGGGCGGCTAATAAAACGCCATTGAAACCAACACAATCCACACCCACACCAACATATTCGCTTAAATCAAATGTCATTGCCAACCTAAATTGAAGGTTGCGAGACCAAATCAATGGCAGTAAGGACACAACCAACACATTTGAGTTCTGCAGCCACCATCGACCTTCAGATCCAACAGTGGTGGTGCTTTGTGACCATTGGTGTTTTGAAGATTTCATTCAATTCAATTCATGCTCCACTGCTTGATCTCTAATTGATCATGGAGGCATTAAGGGAGTTATGTCATTTGATCATGGAGGCATTGACGGAACTATGCATTTGTGGAGACTGTGGTGATGATGTTGGCAATGACTGTGGTAGGTTTATTATGGTGGTCAGCATGGTGGTTGGCAGTTGCGATCAAACAGTGGTGGTAGGTTTCTGGCGGAAGATGTAGGAGGTACTGGTAAATTCATTGGTCGAAGGATAATAGAAACATATCGCATGAACCAACCATGTAATTAAGTATATGGTTAATTGGATCAAACTTTTCTCCCAATAGTTGCTCAAGAAGGGTATTACAATTTTTTTAATTATTATATTAAATGACAATTTCTTATATAAATTAATATAATAAACAATAAACAATATTTGAAATTGTTAATATTTTTTATACTATTGAATGGAAGTGAAATGAACCTGCATATCATAAACTACTCTCTCCACACTCTCTCAACACCAAATTTCCAGAAGAACAATGGCGGAAGTGCAACCACCGGCGGAGGTTCCGGCCAACGGTGGCGGAGGTGGCGGAGATTCTGTGAACATCCCGCCGGAGACCGTCGCCGGTCCGACTAAACGGCAGCGAAGACCCAGCGTCCGATTAGGTGAAATCGGAGATCAACACACCTACGATAATCACAGAAGAAACAAACCACAACAATGGAAATACTCTTCAAAAGATTCAAAAGCCACCAAAACTCGACAGCTAATGAATCTATCTGGGGATTATCACGAAACCCTAGATGCCGGAAACGAAGATAAAGGTAATAATAATAATAATCATCATCATCATAATCAGAATAATAATAATAATAGTAATCAGTTGGATTTTGTTGCGATGGGTGGATGGAAAGTTAGGGATTCGGCGAAAACGAAAAGGGGATTTCCGATTTCGACGAAGAGGGTGAGATCCAATTGGGGTTCGAAGATCGATGAAGGAGATGAGAAATTTGAAGATGAAGATGATTACGATGATGCTGATAGATACTCTGATTATGATCGTGATGGGTCCGGTAGTCAATTGAAGGATCAAAGTTTGAATCTTTCGATGGATTATGGTAACAGATCTAGAGATAGGGATGGGGTTAGGGTTAGGGTTTCAGATGGGGTTGAATTGGATGGTCCTTCTGACACTGAGGGGAGAAATTGGAATAATAGGAGTCCTGAAAGGAATGGTGTTAGGGTTTGGTTGAATCAGTTAGGGTTAGGTCGATATTTTCCGATTTTTGAGGTTCATGAGGTTGATGATGAGGTATTGCCATTGTTGACATTGGAGGATCTTAAAGATATGGGGATAAATGCGGTTGGATCGCGGCGGAAGATGTTCTGTTCTATTCAGAAGCTCGGTAAAGGGTTCTCGTGATGGTTGTTGATGGTGGGTTGAAATCTTGAATCTTGAATGTTGAATTGAAGCAGAGCATTTTACATAAGAACAATGCAGCCATCAAGGAGGACTGGATTAGAAAATTGGATCATGACAGAATGTGTGAAACTGGTTTGACCCTTTTTCGTGTACTTCAATTGTAGCGATAAGATTGTTTTGTTCTTTATGCTTTCTTGGTGATAATGTTCAACTTCAAGTGATGTGAAAATTATGGTATATAGATGACAGTTGATAGTAGAAATATCCTGGCTGATTTCAGAAAAAAGTTGTTATAGATTATATATTATAATTCCATACACTAAGAAATCTTTGAGATTTGTTTTTGGTTTTTGTATGCTCTATGATTATTTCTAATGGGTATTGCTTATTAAAGCAAATATTTCATGTCTTTATGCATGACCTTCATTCCTATGGGTTATAGCTTATGTTTTGATTGTGCTTTAGCTCACTGAATTAACATTCTTTGGTTCATCCCCCCTGCAAATACTTTACTGTCAATTAATGACATTTTTTAAAGAAAATTTTCAGCTTTTTGTATTTTGAATCTTGCATTGTTTGCTTGGTTTTAAAAAGGCACAAGATGCTTCGAGGCGTTTAGGTCTTGAAAGTTTATGCCCACAGCAAGAGCTCAAGTGCGTGAGGAGTTGCCCTATGTACAACCAAAATTCGTATCTATCTCATCTTTTTTTTAAGTAAATCATTCATGATTTATGCATCATTTTAGTTGTTTTTACATATCAGCCTCCTACAGACCCTAACTCTAATCAATTTGACCCAGATGTGCATAAAGCGCCGTCTCAAGCCCCTGAGGTGTTTTCTTGATGGCGCTTCTTAGAACCAAGAATGTTAGTAAACATTAGAACATTACAAGGCCGAAATGCTGAATGTAGCGTGTTGTCATCTGGTTAAGTTATAATCTTTAAACTCATGTTATAAGGCATGAATTATGCTTCATAAAGTTGTATTGCTTCTTCTGTTACTGTGTGTATGACAGTGTGTGTTTTATATAGCAAATATATAAAGAAAATTGTATTGATGTTGATTTGACCCATCTTGAAAAGGTTGGTTTCTGTTTCTACTTCTTTTTCATTTTTTGTAGATGTAGATTTTATTTAAAATGCATACTTTCTGCATCTGTTTTATCTGTTTTATGTTGCTTTGTGTGTTGGGACCAAAAAGGATCATGATTGGGACTTGAAAACATTATCAAAATTGAATATTAAGGTGAATAATAACAAGAGGCCACGTTTATCACCAATAATTTTCACCTACCCATGTGATCATTGATTGGTATCCTACAATATCAGATCATATTCATTTGACTCTAATAAAAATAATAATAAAAACCTTGCTTACGTCAGGAGGGAACAACCATGGCTAGACCTGCAAAATGTGCCTTTGGCTCTTACTCTAAGACCATGTTTAATGCAACATGTATGTATAAGTTATTGACAACATCACTCTCGTGTGTTTTTCTCGTGTGTTTTTCTTAGGTCGTGCCTTCGGAGAGTCATAGCGGTGGCATATTCATTCACATTGTGACTTTTTGCTTTGAGTAAATTACGGTTTTAGTTCTTTTGTTTTGATGGTTACAACTATTTTTATCCAATAGTTTAAAAGTGTCTAATTTAACTACTGTAATTTAAAATCTAACATAATTAAGTCCAAACCGCTAATGTCATCCAATCTTTCTATGTTGATGTTTGTGAAATGACAAAAAATGTCCCTCTTGATAAATGAAATTAATTAATAAAATTAAGTTTATTTTTGCTCCCTAAGGTTTGACAAAAATAACTATTTTCATCCAAAAGATTGAAAAATCAATTTACCTTCAAATGTTTCATAATTTGTTTTAATTTTAGTCCAAAAGTTTCATCATTGTTTCAACTTGAATCCAAAATAATAAAACTTTTGGACTAAAACTGAAACAACTTATGAAACTTTTGGAGGTAAATTGATGTTTTTAATCTTTTGGATGAAAATGATTATTTTTGTCAAAACTTAGGGAGCAAAATTAAAATTAACTCTAATTAATATTAAACTAACTAATAATAAAATAATATATTAAATAAGAAATAAAAACGCATTCTACTTATACACATTTATAAAGGACGGTGGCAAATACCATCGGTCAGGATTCCCTCTCAACTATTTTTATTAACAGATTTAACCCCAAAACATTTTGTAAAAATTTGAAAAATATCACTTTGACCTCTCAAGTTTTTAAAGTTCTTGGTTTACTTATGTTCAATATAAATTAGAGTTCGTCTATGTTTGAACATAATCAGATATGACCCGGGTCAAATATTAAAGTTTGTGTGCTTAACTTTATATATGGTTTAGGACTATCTGCGTTTTGATATACGTCTATGTTTTAATGTAAACTTTGTTAAAAGATTAATTGAGTCAAATATAAAACGTTTGCATGCTTATTTTTATATACAATTTGAGTTGCTCTACGTTCCGATGTAATTTTTCTTTAAAAACACGTCCGGTCAAATATAGTACATTTTTATTTACTCTACGTTTCGACGTTAATTTTGTTCGGAAACAAATCGGGTCGATCATAAATAATATTTTATCAGGGAGCGTACGATGTTGCAGCAACTCACGACAGGTAAAAGGCTAGTTTTATATAAATGAAGAAGAAAACCCAGTCTCTCTCTCTCTCTACCGGTGGAACATAGCCACCACCATCGTCGTCATCTTCTCCGGCCATTGATTTTAACCACCAAAAGAGGAGCTGCCATCAAAGTTAGATTGAAGCCCCCGCCTAACACCCTCTTACGGTGACGCTGGTGAATGGGGTTACGGTGTCTTTAGATGGTGATTATGGTGGGTTTCTTCTTCTATAGACACCGATGATGCTTTTAGATGATGACTATTCACAATGTGTCTAATAGAGTGGTGGTTGTGTAAAAGTGGGGGTCATCGGGCAATGCTCTAATAGTTGGGGTGGGTGGACCCATTATGTATTTATATATTTTTTATTCAAGTTACCATTTAATTCATTTTATTTAAAATTTAATGGTTTAATTGGAAGGATTTAAGTGTTAGGACTCAAATGTAATAGATTTTAAACCATAATGATCAAACTGGATATTTTTAAACAATTAGATGAAAAGGATTATAATCATCACATTACAGAGGTTAACACTGTAAATAACTCTTTTGCTTTTTATCCCCCCTCCCCCTCCCTCCCTCCCTCCCCTTACATCACTTCACATTATTTATTTAAGTGTGGTGGCGTGAGATGACATGGTGAAAACACTAAATGCTGGAAAGGAGAATTGTGGTGTGTTGAAAGCATTAACGATAGCCTAAGAGTTAAGAGTAAGGTTCTTTTAAATTTAACCCCCCCAATCCTCCCCCCCCCCCCCCCTGGCGGGACCATACTATCCGAGTGGATTTACCAGGTATATATGTTTTTTTCTCGAGCTTGGTATACCAAACTCAAATTTTATCTTCTCTTTCAAGGCTTCAAACCCACTGTATCCAACTCCTCCCTTTTTCATACACACTACCGGCTCCACTCCTATCTTTCTTCTCGTCTATGTCGATGGCATCACCATCACCGGTCCTTCCACATTTACCATCCAAACTTTTATCACTTCTCTTGCCATAAAATTCTCTCTCAAAAATCTCGGTTCATTTTCTTATTTTCTTGGAGTCGAAGTTCTTCCTCATTCTCATGGCATCCTGTTGTCTCAATCCAAATATATTTTGGATATTCTGAATTGAACTAACATGATAGATAGTAAGGTAGTATCAACGCCAATCACGAGCTCAGAAGTTCTCACTTCATATCAAGGCACACCATTATCTTCTCCCACTAAATACAAGGTCACAGTCGGTGCTTTAAGGTATTTGTCGATCACTAGACGTCATATTGCCTTCATAGTGAATAAGTTATCACAGTTCATGCATGCTCCCCTTACAACTCACTGACCAGTCTTAAAACATGTATTACTTTATCTACATGAGACACTTCATCATGGTTTGTTACTCCAACGTCAATCTCCCTTACAACACCATGCCTCTACTAACGCTAATTAGCGGGTGACAAAGACACGTGGCGTAGTACAACGGGCTACATTGTCTATCTGGGTTGTAATCCTATCTCATGAAGCTCTAAAAGTCAACCTACGTCTGCCAGATCCTCAACTGAAGTTGAATTTAATGCAGTCGCATTCGCTACCACTGAAGTCCAGTGGCTCACTTCCTTACTGAATAAGGCTTCAAGTCAGATTGCATACCCACCATTTATTGTGACAGCTTGAGTGCTATTCACTATTCTGAAAATCAAGTTTTTCACTCTAGGATAAAACATTTGGCACTGGATTTTCATTTTATTCGAGAAAAGGTACAAGACGGGTCATTACAAGTAACTCATATAGCTGGAGACGATCAACTTGTTGATGCTCTTACAAAACCACTGCTTCGGCCCAGATTGCATCTCTTAATCTCCAAGACTGGCCTTGCTAATCGACTGTCCATCTTGCAGGGGAATATTAAAGATATCGATAATGTTGATGATAATGATCATCCCTCGCTTATAGTTCCTATTAGTTTTATTTGTTTGTTGTAATCATCTATTATTTAGATTAGTTTGTTTCATCCCTGTAACTATATATTGTGTTCATTCATATTAATGGAATTCATTCAAAGCTAATAAACTTTTTAGCCCCAAGCAAGTTGCTTCACTTAACTTACTTATGGGCCGGCCCTGTATGCATGTGTAGTTTCTAAACATGTACATGTGCGTATTTAAAAAATATTTTGTTAGTATCATACATGTTAAGTTATAAAGTATAGTAGATTTTGAAAATATACTTATGTGTAAGGTATAAACAACAATAGAATACCTAAATATATGAACACATGTAGTTGAAAAACAAAAGGTTGTTTCTTCTTATTGTGCACATATGTGTATAAGTTTGCTTACTTATTTCTTAGTAAATATACATTGTTAATTTTCTGTTTTGTTTAACATGCGCTAGAAAGTAGAAACATAAAACCTTATATGGGTACACAAATAATTTGGATTGGGGATTTGAGGTTGATAGCAGGAAGCAAAAACATAAATACATAAAATAATTTGGATTGTGGTTTTGAGGTTGATAGTAGGAACCAAAAACATAAACACATAATTTTGTGAGAAAAACTATGCAACGAAGATCATATTAAAATTTTATATGTAGTTAGCGGATATGCTATAGTAAAATACCTTTTTCTACATATGGCAATTTCATATGAAAGGTGTTTTAATTTTGATTAAAGAGAAAATTGCATAAATGCTCCTTATGGTTTGACCATATTGTATTATTGGTCCCCAGCTTTTGAAAATCGTAAAGTTAGTCAAACTTTTGTGTATTAATTGTAAATTTGGTCCCCAGATTTTACAAAAGTGCAAAGTTAGTCCAAACTTTTATGTGGGCGTCGCACTTTTGGTTCCTAAAATTAAATTTAAAAGTTAGTTTAAATTTTATAAAATGCATTAAAAATGAATTAATTTAGTGCTATGGACCAAACATGCAATGATTACACAAAAGTTTAGACTATCTTTGTAATTTTTAAAGTTTGAGAACTAAACATGCAATTTGGTTAAACCATAGAATCCATTTATGTAATTTTATCTTGATTAAATGAAGTTTTTTCTGTTTGAAAATAGATTGCACTATTTTATTTATCTAAAATCCTAATATTAGTAGTCAAGTAATCATAATTATTATATATATAATAGCGGATTAAAATTAGAATCACTAAATATATAGGAATCATTGGATTCATTGTTGGTCTATGGGTGTTCAGTTCATTGGAATTCGATAGAATTGGAATTTGAATTACATTTTTAACCTATTTGTTCATAAAATTTGTTAGAATACAAATTTAAATGAAATGATAACACGTTTGGTTAGCGTACAAATGAAAATGAAATTAAAATCATTTCCTCAAGTTTCTTTAAGTAAAAGAATTTAAGAGTTCTTTTAAATTCTGAAGATTTAAACCAAAGGCGTGGAAATCTCCCACTACCTGCACTATCACCACCACCCTTACCTTAGCCGCCATCATCATCTCATCTACTGCCACCGCCGCCGCCAATGTCACCACGATACGACGGCTACCACATTTCGACTTCTTTAACAAATAGCAAGTAAAAAATGACTATTTTTGTCAGTCAAATACATTACAAATTCCAAATCCTATTCCTTCGCCAAAATCAAAATTCTTAAGATTCCATTTTCAAAATCCTAATTCTGTCCCATTCATTTTTTTTAACTTCATGGATCACACACCCTTCTATTTACTTAACAATTCTTCAAACCTAGGTTACATATATGTAAGTGCCTATTTTGTGTGGAGACATTACAATAACATTGATAATGAATATATTTATATAAACTTGTTATATACAAGTTCCTTTATACTACATATACATACATATCACACAATACCATTCTTTTTGTATTTACAGAATGTTTGATGTGCCTTACTAGATAATGACCGTGAGAGTGTAACAAAAGCTAGCCTAATGTTATTTATATCGAGCATTCTCGATGCCCTTCACAATACAAAACTGCTTGCTTAGCTTTCTTTGATTGCCCATAGTTTACTTAGCAGGAGGAGCAGCACCACCGGTGGTAGGCCTAAAAACAAAAACATCGTTTCAATATTTCATCATTCAAGAAAAACATATAATAGTCTATTACCATTGCGCTAGAGGTGTTAACATGATAGAGTTAGGTAAAGGTAACAAACATATAAAAAAACAAAGAGGTTCTAGTGCCCCTCAAAATGGATCGGATCAGGTTGAGCCAAAATATTTTTTTCTCCATTATTGATTTTTTTTATAATTATTTCGCCAATATGATTATTAAAAAGTAAAAACTACATTATTGTGATAATATTCCATTTTCCCTATATTGCAAGAACAAGTCATATACTTTACCATATCTTCTCAAACCAAACAATGTTTTAAAATTCAAGGCTACTAAATATAACGGTGAACCTATTTTAATGCTTTTTTCTGTTTTTTTTTTTCCTATAATTGTTCATCTCAACCTAATTTCATTTTAGTCTGAACCCAAACCGAAGTGATATTTCTTTAAAATGACCCGTTTTAACCTGGTCACATTTTCACCAAAACTCGTGTTGACCCGAACCTGGCCCACCCGTTTTTCAAGCTTAGATAAAACATAACCAAAATCAAGTAATTCAAAAGTAAACGGAGAAGAAACTTACAGCCCAACAAAAACTTTAAAAGCATCATAGATTCCCCATTGTGCTCCAGTAAGAGTCCCAATCATAAATATACGAAGAGGAAGACCACGAGTGAATAGACCAACCAAACCAAGTTTCTTAACAGCCTGCACCATAGATTTTAGAGGTCATGTTTAAAAGTTGTAGTTAACCCGCTTAACCCGTTTAATAACACGCATAACATGACCAACCCATCGACAGGTTAATAGGTCGAGCCAACGAGCATATAGGTTTTTAGACACGACACCACACGTTTGTGACCTGTTTATCAAAACAACGTAGTTTTATATATAATTAAGGGTTATGATATTTGGTAATGTGTATTTTATCCTGTTGATTGTGTATCATTATCTCTTGACCTTATTTGGTAATGATGTCAATAATCCTGTTAAACGTGTCATGTCATTCGTGTTATTGAACTGATTACATTAATCGTGTTAAGCATGGCTTGTCGTTTGACCTGCTTGTTCAATACACAAGTTTCTCATTTATGGGTATCATTTAATCATTTTACAGATAAAACTGTTTTGATGTAAATATAAATTTATAAGCTTTTATGCATTATAGAACTAAATGTATTTACAAAAAGATATCTTTATACTGTACTTCATAATATTACATTGTGAAATGTTTTACTTTTAGAACACAAAATCTTGTTTTTTATGTTTGTGACTTTATAAATTAACATAAAAAATTGTGGAGATACTTACATCACCAGCAGTAGCTCCTTTAGCATTATTGAGAAAAGAAACCAAATTATCAGCTGGATGTGAGACAATGGCACAAAATACACCAGCCACATAGCCACCAGCAAAGCTCACTCCAAGCTGCAGCTGTTTGCTACATTGGTCCTTCGGCATGGGGATCACATACATGTACAACGACTCCACAATCTTTTCAAAAGATGCAAATTTCATCATTGTATCTGAAAATGTATACGATATAACTCCGTCACTCACCCAAGTATTATGTTGATGTGCCAATTTGGTATATTTACTTATGAAAGTGTTGACGTGAGTTGTGTTCTATCTCAAACGGGTCAAAGCAAATAAGTTAACAAAAAAGGGAACGAGGCTCTTTTATTTCCTATTGGGGAGGGGTTTCCTTTAAAATAGAGGAGCCAATTTTGACCCATCTACCTTGAGTGTTTTTCAGCTCAAATGGGTCAAATATAATAATTTAGCTGAAAGGAAAACAGGTGGAAAGTTTTTAGAAGTCTCCTTTTAATGCATACAACCTTATAAAACCATTCTTATTAAACAATATGTTACTATTGTAATAATATTTATTTAAAGATAACTAGCACAAAAAATACCAGGAAGGAAAAGAGTTAATGGGCTAACCCAACCTGATAAATTTCAACTCAAAATTATTTTGACCCATTACCCAGCCTGATAGCAATGAAGCCCACCCTTATATTGCTAACCGTTAAAAGTCCATAGTCGTTGGATTTCCAACGGCTAGAATTCATCAATATGGGTCGGATCAGATCGATGAAGCGAATAACACGAGTGGACTGTGGATCTATGAATCTGGGAATGCATAGGGTTCATGTGGAGCTCCATGATGGAGGATGACAGCCATGTAGGAGTTTAGCACATCAGATTACTAAGTAGTTTTCTTTATTTATTCCTCTACATTAGAACGCAGGCAGGTTAATAGCATCCATATGTACTGAATGTTTTAATCAGTAAAGCATGGTGATTCTATGCTAACACTTTTTTTCGCTGTGTTTATCTCGTGAGATTAACCAGTACCATTTCCATTGCTAACACACATTTGGCTTATTTGTGTGGTGTTCGTTAGATCCTATTTAAACTAACCTTAGAGTAATAGAGTTGTGTGGGCTAGCCCTATCGAGTTCTAATGTGGTGTTTTTGTATCATGGGCGTTAATTAGTTTCTCCTACTTCCATTGGATTCAAAATACCCAGTCATAACCAGTTTGCTGCCTATCACAGCCTGTATAAGCCACCCATCTTTTCAGCTATACTTTGTAACTGAAATTTAGCGGCAGTCAAGTTATAGAATAATTACTAAGATATGTCTCGTATCTCAAACAAAATACCAGAAGCGGTTCAGTTATGAGATGGATTCAGATGTGATCAAAATGTATGAATATGAATCATTCGACAGACATTAGCCGATCTCATGATCCCACTTGGCATTTGTCGTCCCCAAAGAGGAGCTAAACCCTTGAAAAGCTCAAGGGTTATATAAAAACTCAAATGTTTCAAATGATTAGCTTTGGTAAGTTACCAACTTACATGGAATTTGTCGTCCCCAAAGAGGAGCTAAACCCTTGAAAAGCCTGTAATAGATAAAAGGTCCTATGAAAACCAAATCTTTCTACTCTAATTAAATAGTATTTTGCGGTAACACGTGGCATCATCATATTCATTCTCACCAAAATTTTCCGTTTCTCTTTCCTATTAAATAATTACCTGAATTATCAATAATATTATTTAAATTTTTTAGAACAAAACTAGTTTTTTAATAAATTAAAAAAAAAGATCTATGTTATTTTTAAAAATAATTTTTATAGAATAAGATATTTTTACAAAACATCAAACTTTTTTAGAATTAGTTTTTTTAAAAAGTTAATTTTTTATAAACAAAAAATAATTAAAATTGAAATTTATAATAAGAAAAATTTTAAAATTGATATTTTTTAATACGATTTGTTTTGAAACAAAATATTTATTATTTTTTTTTTTAAAAAAGTTTTAAACCAAAAGTTAAAAAAGTTGATATAATTATTTTATTACATATTGTTCTTACTATATGTAATTTCAATTATATTTTATCGTAAAATATCTTCTTATACTAGATAAATTTTTATTATATTTAATATTTTATTTGTTCAATCCGTGTAATACACGGGTTTACTAAAACTAGTATTTTATGTAACCAAATTCTAAAATTAACAATGTCTTCATAACCGGACTACGGACTGTCTAGTTGAGTACTTCTAAAAGCATTCATTTGGGCGGCCTTCAAAAAAGGTCTCATTTCAAAATATTATTTAGTGATTAATTTACTACTTGAGGCTTCATATTTTGTTTATTCCCACATTTCATATTTTATGAACATTGGCACATTGCAATTCACACTAAAAGATTAAGTAGTTTGTATTTCTTTATAAATTAGTTATACATATAATTATTTATAACGTCATCTGGTTTTTGAAACCAGTCCAACAAGTGGACTAGTAAGGACCCTAGTTCAACAACTGGTCCAACTATGAAAACATTGAAAAGTAGTTAAAGGAAAAAATCATACCCAAACACACCATCCGCTTTAACAAACTTTGGAAGGCCATCTGACAGACCTTTAGCATATCCAGGTTGTGTTTGAACACGAACCTTAACCGCCTCAAATGGGCAAAGAGCAACATCAGCAATAAATTCAGCAGATGCAGAACCAGCAAGGAATATTAATGTTTTATACTTAGTTGCATACTCAGGACCAGCTATATCAGAATAGGTCTTCTTGAAGAATTCATAAAACCCAAATTTGCAAGCACCCTGTGCACTGTAACCAAACAAAGTTGGAACCCAGCCCCTGAAAAATCCCTTCATTCCCTGCTCCTTGAGTAATACCCCAAAACCGGAAGAAACACTCTTGTACTTTGTCGGGTTTATCTGAAGAATGGATGATGAAAGATTAAAGATTAAAGTGCATATATTAAAAAGAATGTAGTCAAATGGTAAGACATGGATCATGAGCCATTTCTTCATAACATTTATCTCATGGGATAGAATATTTAGTGAAATTTTACTGGATATGTTTGTTTGTTTACATATTAAATGTAGCCTTATACAAAGCAGTGGAACAATTATAAGGGTTGCACTTCCCCTCTTTACTATAGTTAATTAGTTTCTTGCAGCGAATTGTTATTGTCTATTGTGAACTACTGTTTTTACCTTTCGATATAAGAAACATTAGTTTCATTAACATTTAATGTAACTGATGACCTATCAACAAGTAACCGGTGACATGGCGATCACATCAGCAAAAACAGTACATTACGGCTGGCTTGGCATAAACTGTTTCCATGTCAACAATTAACCACTTATAGGTTAAAGTCTACATCAAATGGTATAGAGATTGAAGTTTGTTACATTAAATGTAAAAGTCATGGTTCAAAGCTAATTAAGTTGTATTGCATATAATGATAGTTTGGTGAAAGTTGCATGCATTTTGAAGTGATAAACCGTGAACTCCGATGCTTATACTTTACACATAGTCATGTACATAGATAAAAGTCAACATTATGAATGCAATAGAAATCATGTTCATCATGATAATGTAATTTCTAAAATCACCTAAAATTAATCAAGTAGCATAACTGCATAAATTAAGCAGCAGCATCCAGAAACCATCAACAGAATTCATATTTATTCTTCAATGCGTAGTTAATGCAGACAGAACGTTCCAGAAGTCATCACTATTCACCATCACACCAGAGTGATGAATAAGATGGCAAATAGAATGCACATTGAATGAATTTCAGATGTATTTCGTTCATAATTTAGTTTACTGTTTACCGATACACTTTACTCCAACAAATCATCACTAACAGATATCGAATACGAGATGGACGAGAATTTAACCTGCATATTACACTTGACGAGATCCAGCGGAGTAACAGCCATATGCGTCAAACCACAGCTCAGAATACCACCAGCCGTACACGCTCCATAATAAGCCGGAGAAAACATCGCGATCTTACGCGGCTCGCTAGGAGCCGGAACCACGAAACCTCCATTCGCAATCGACGGTGATGACGCAACCACCGGCGTAACCCTAGAAGACGCAAATGACTCCCGTTGGTTCACCGCCACATGCTGCAAATCGATGAATCGTTTTGAGGAGTAGAGGAAGGTAGGGATCAGAGATTGGCGTGAGTTATCCATGACTTTGTGATTGTGATTGTGATTGTGATTTTGATTGTGATTGTGGTGGAGATTGTTGTTGATGATG
Source organism: Flaveria robusta (assembly GCA_025506415.1). Classification (NCBI taxonomy): domain Eukaryota; kingdom Viridiplantae; phylum Streptophyta; class Magnoliopsida; order Asterales; family Asteraceae; genus Flaveria; species Flaveria robusta. The sequence goes on from CM046475.1 coordinate 27,215,880, forward strand.
AAAATAGTTAGAGGTGAGATGAGGTTAATGGGAGGGAGACTGTTAGGGTTTGGTGAAGGTGGGATTAATGGTGGAAATTGAAGGAAGAAGATGATTCAGAGATGCATGCGTATTTGCAGGGTGTTTCGCTTGTTGCCCGCTCGGCCTTTGAATGGAAATTTTGATGTTCTTTTACAATTTTGCCATTTTGTTAGTATCTGAAATAACATTTAAATTTTAAAAATTCAAATTATCAATTATTGGTTAATAATAATTTATGTTATTAAACATTTTCAACTTTCATTTTATTGTCAACAACAATTGCAGTAATATAATTATTATATATTTACACTTGATTTGCTTTTCTTTTCATAATAATATTTATGAACGAAATAAAACAAACAGACAAGTTAAATCGAGGCTAAAATAAATACAAGTCAAATGTTAATGTATTATGAATATGCTTGTGGGATTGCCATTAGTAATAAATATAATAGTTGAAAGTGTCATCGATCAAATTAAAAGTATTAATTATTATCGGCTAATAAATAAAAATTTAAATTATTAAAATCAAATTTGCCTATATAAAGTTATACATGATTCAATTCCAAGTTTGACTTAAATTATTTGCGACATTGATTGCCTCTAAGACTACTCAATGTCATCCCGGTAGGGAGAGTGGTGAATAAATGATGAAACCTAGAGGGGGGGTTTGGTTGGAAGGAATGGAATGGAATTGAGAAACTAGTATAATTTAAAAGCAAAATTATGTTTAAGTGGGTAATGAAATGTAAAACCCAAGGGAATGTTTCACCTCAAATTCCCTTGGTTGTGGGATTTCAAATTCCCTCTCTAGGTGGAAGGATTTTGAAATCCCACAACCAAGGGAATTTAAGGCGAAACATTCCCTTGGGTTTACTTTTAATTGCTCACTTAAACATAATTTTACTTGAAAATTATACTAGTTTCTCAATTCCATTCCATTCATTCTAACCAAACGCCCCAAAGAGTATTCACTAAACAACTGGGAGAAAACACAACAGAAGACAAAAAAAGGTGCTCGGATAAAACTAGAAACACCCCCTAATTTCAGGAAAAATAGGAAAATTTAGGGAAACTCATTTCCCCGATTACCACTCCGTGTCCATTAACAATATTGATTTTAGAGGAAGTCGTCCCATTTTTCTTGTTTTCCCCGTATGACGCATCACAACCACATAACTTTTTTATTTCCTCTGTTTTTCTTGGTTTTGAAGTGTATTCTTATTTTTATCTTGTTTTTCTCATATTTTTCATGTGTGTTGCGTGTGTGGTATGATACAATCTATGTAGCACCGGAACGGGTACGCGCGATGCGCGATGCAAGCGCATCACGTATGCGATGCGTTTAGTATTAAAAAATTTACAAAAATTAAATAATACATAACGGTATTCATATAGTTAATATATATAAACATACAAACATACTTATAAGACATTTATTTATAATTTAATAAAATATATGTAAATAGAAAAACACACTTAAAAGTTATACAAACTTACATATCAAACAATTTTATCCACTGCAACATTGGTAAAGACGAAAGTTAAAAAATTAGAAAAAGCAAAAGTTGTTGCCTATTCAACCAATCAAAAATAGACAAGTTTACTTACTTTTATTATTTAATTTAATATTTAATTGGCTTCAAGAGGTCTCTTTATATGTTTTTTCTTTACTCTTTCCTCCCTACAACTCATCTTCTCCAACTCATCTCCATCATGAAACCTGCAACTTAACATCTTCAAAACTTCGTGATGTTTCAAAGAAGCAACTATCTTACTCGAACTCAAGATTAAAGCATTTTGCGCCACTGCACCTTGGGAAACTCCACCGAAACTCCCTTGAAACGTCCCGGTACGATACCCCCGAAACCGAAGCGCGAATAAACGTTTCTTAGGTGTTTCGTACGCGTTTCCACTTCCACCAAGTACCCGAAACAGGTACTGCAGGGTTTGGGCCGCTTCGGTGCTTAAGAGGGTACAATTGACGAACCACAAACTCATTTGGTGAATCAATATAAATCCACTAATTTTGAATTTTGATGTATACAAGTTGACTAGGTGGTACTTAAAATTAAAAGTTAGTGCTCAAAAATAAGAGTTCAAATATAAGTTACTATCACAAAATATTTTTTTTTTTTGCATGTATTTATACTTTTTAGTCGACTTAGCTATAATACACGTAATTCTTATATACGTAAATCGAATCAAAATAATGAAAACAACATGCAAAGGTTGAAGAATCCATAAAAATTGATGATCACATCAATAATTAAGATTGAGGGATGACAAGAATCCAAGATTGTCACATTCGGAGGTAATGAAATGAATAGAAACTTTGAAATTCCTTTGGTTGTGGATTTCAAATTCCCTTTCTAGGTGGAAGGATTTTGAAATCCCACAACCAAGAGAATTTGAGGTGAAACATTTTCTTGGGTTTACTTTTAATTGCTCACTCAAACACCATTTTACTTGAAAATTATACTAGTTTCTCATTTTCATTCCATTCCATTACTTCCAACCAAACGCAGCCTTATACACTGTTTGAATGGCCAAATGCGGAAACTCTATATGTATTGTTGATGTTTCGATTTAAATCTAATTTCATTAATCATAAATATTATAAATTTTATTATCTTTCTAAATAAATTTATACCGTATATGAGGATATTGCTCTATTTAGTTTGAACATAAATATGATTTCAAACATGTTACAATAGTATGTCCAACTACTACTATTACTTATCTAAATTTCCATACTATGTTGTGTTATAGCCTCTCGTACTATTAATATTATTTGTTTATGTCCATAAGAAGCTTATGAATTTATTTTTGGTTATCTCTAAATTGTTGTTACCTAAGTACGTTTAACTGTGAATTTCTACTCCCATACTAAGTAAATTCGTCCAAAACATATTGGTGATGATAGAGGCAAAATATTTCTTATGAAACCAACATCTCTCATGTTCATGGCCGTTGTAGGATTTGCCTAGGGTGTTATAATCACCCCTGGACTAATCGTCCTTCATGAGATTTGCCCCACCATCTCATTCATGGATGTGAGATTTGCCTAAGATGTCCCTCTAAACACCCACGGGGACTTACTGGTAGTCAATGAGGTTTGCCCATCATCCTGAATGGCACAGGATTGGCTTTGATACCATTTGTAACATCTGACCACTCAAACCACAGGTATTGTCCATTTTGTCCACTAGGAGCTCATGAATTTGCTTTTGGTTGCCCGGGTTAAAACTTTCTAGAGAGGTCACCCATCCCTGAATTGTTGTCACTTAAGCACGCTTAAACTGTGGAGTTATACTCTCATCCACAGTAGTAGCCCAAAATGCATTGATGATATTAAATGCAGGACATTCCTTACGAACCCAACATCTCTTCTGTTCACGGCCAATCGAGATTTGCCTGGGGTGTTACAGTGACAGATTATAACTTTTTGACCCAGTTCAACAGATCTATACCTAAACCGGTCAAGTGCTCGTGGCTTGATAGTTGGTAGACCCACTTTAACTCTATTAACTTCGAAGTTCTCCATAATAAAAGAGTATTTTACGTAAGAAGACAACTTCATTATTATTAACGCGTCATCCCCTCTTCCACTGCATGTAACCACCCACTCTTCATGCAGATACCTATATCTACATGAGGTGCTCAAAAGGCAAAAGGGAGATAATACACCACTACTACATGAGGTGCCTTCATGCACATGTTGTTTAGAGATTTGATTATGATTTTAATTTTTTTTCCATGGATTAGTTACAAACATTTACAAAGAGAAATAACAATCATTAACTTCAAGGGTATTCATTACTTGTTATTCAGCGCATATTATTCGTTTTGAATTAGTCTTTCCTAATATGGGAAAAATCATATTATGTCTCTAATAATTGAATCAAACACTATAAACACTTGAGAAAAATAGGCACCTTTTTTACGCATAGTTGGCATACAATTTTTTTTGGACAATGCATTATCTCTACATCATACATGAACACCGTATCCCTACTATACATTATACAAAGAGAGTGAAAGATCTAAATCTATCAAAGAAACATAATTTGTTTTAGCATCGTTGTCTTATTTCTTGCATTGTGCCTAATTACGAGTTATTTTAAGAAGTCTATATTCAGGTTCAATATCATTTTTCAAAATCCGTTTGAATTTATCACTCTTTTTCAATAGATAAATTCAACTCATCCATATATTCACCTATCAAATTCTCCTATCAACAAACTTTTTATTAGCACCTGCATAAATTGAGTTAGAGATTCTAAACAAACAACCCTACATCATTTTCAATCTTTTCCATAAAAAATATAACAAGATCAATGAACAAATTCTGCTATTATTTATTAAATTTTACCAATATATAAGCATAGTGGGTTCAACCCGATGAATATTGCTACATATGCATCTTTTAACAAACACATCTATATCTTATTACATACACGAGCAAAAATTTGCTAAATCTATAGCATATGTGTGTATGGCCAGATTTTTTCCTAATGAATTTAGGTAAGAGTTAAGTTCAATTTTACTGCTTGAGATTTGTTAAAAATAACAATTTTTCTTCAAAAGATTAAAAACATCAATTTATCTCCAAAAGTTTCATAAATTGTTTCAATTTTAATCCAAATGTTTCATTAGTTGTTTTAATTTTATCCAAAATAATGAAACTTTTGGAGTGAAATTGAAATAACATATGAAACTTTTGGAGGTAAATTGATGTTTTTAATCTTTTGGAGGAAAATAGTTACTTTAATTAAACCTTAGGGAGTAAAACTGAAATTAACTCTTTACGTAATCATAAGAATAACAAGAAAAGATTATTATAGTATACACCAAAAAGAATTTAGTGATAATGAGCTACTTACTCCAATATGTATTCTTTCGAAACACAGTTTCTTATATCTGAAGATGTACAAACCTACAAGGGTTACATGGTGGTAAGTCTGATTTTCGTATATTAGAGGTATTAGGTTTGAATTTTTCACTGATTTCTCATCATAATCTTCTGAATGTCACCTGTCTTAAGCGAACCACGATTATCTAATTATGATCTAATTATGTCAGTTAGCATTATATTCATAAGTCTCATGAAAAAAAGTAATTGATTGTCATGGTAAAAGACTACACAATCTAACCACTTGATACTATCACACATAAACCTAGGAGGGTTGAACATGCTACCGTAGTAGCATTTATCACTCCATAATTATCAAGCCCATAAAACTTGCAGGGCTAGATTTGTCAACTATATGTAAAAAAAAATAAACGCCGTTGCCGGGGATCGAACCCGGGTCACCCGCGTGACAGGCGGGAATACTTACCACTATACTACAACGACATTTTTTGCTATTACATCTCAACAAATCTACTTAAAATATTATCACACGCCGTTAACTATAACGGAAAAGTTGCTTTTCCACGAGTACATCACACTCAAGCCGTTTCAACTCCATCATTATGTCGGATCTCCGTCAAAAAACCCAATTCCACCTCCTCCGATCTCTCGGTGCTCATTTCTCTCCTCAAATTCCTAATTATTGCACCCCCAAAATCTAGCAAATTCAACAAATCCTCACCAATTTCATCGATTTTTTGCTGTAATTTGATATAATTTGATACACTTGTGTTTGATTCACTCAAATGGATCGGAAGCGGACGGAGAGTCCGGTGTACACACGGCAGTGGAGCGGCGGTTCCAGCAGCACCGGTTCATCGTCTCCGGCGAGGTCTCCGGCGCATCCGCAGTCAAGGTTAGGTCAACCTTCTGGTTATTCAACGATTAAGAGGACGCAGAACGTTGCCGCGAAAGCGGCGGCGCAGCGTTTGGCGCAGGTTATGGCGTCGCAGACGACGGATGATGATGATGAGGATGATGATCTAGGGTTTCGGTTTGCTGCTCCGACGTCGTTTGGGAATAATAGTGGGAGTAATGGTAGTGGTAATGCGTTGTCTGGTGTTTCGTTTGGGAGACCGAATAGATCGCCGTCACCTGCTGTAAGTCAACGCAGTTTGTGTTCTTATAGTTTGGTGTATGTGATTTGCATTTCATCTAGTGTATGTTTGAGTTAGAGCTTCAGATTATTACTTTATTAGTTCAATCACTTTGTTGAGACTTTAGAAGAGAGGTAATTGATGTCTAGATTTTTTTTAATTATACAGTGTTTGATTAAGCTATATAGCTCTTGGTGTATGTGGAGTTGGAGTCTTAACTAGAGTTTAATTAGTGTTCTAAACTCTTCATGAATAAGCTATAGAAATGGCGTTTTTCACCAATAATTTTAAAGTCTTTTAGGAACGTTGTTGATTTAGACTGATGAAATGAATTGTTTGATTTAGAGTTGCATGCAGTAAACACCTAGCCACTTAATCTAGCATTGTATGATCAATATACAGATCCCAGCTACTTCTCATTCGTAGTCGACTACTGGAGACCACTAGTAGCTAAATCACATAAATATTATTATAAATGAGGATCCCAAGTAAGCAAATCCTATTTCACATTATGAGCTTGTGTTGCTCGAAGAACATTGGTCGGTCTTGGTAGGTAATTAGTACTACACTTTTATTTTGAGTATTGCGTATTGAACTAATTCCTTTATGATGTTATATGCTTTTTGTGGCCGGTGTTGATGTTCCAATCACTTTCTTATGATCCTATGTAGTTAGGTCGGAACTTTATGGAGCACACTCCTACTAATCGCTCCACCTCAGCAGGAAGACCATCAGTATCTGTTCGCACAGGACAAATTGTGCCACCTAGTAGACCTTCTTTGAGACACCCTGGCCCCATCCCACCCTCAATAGAACCCCCTTCTAGCCTCCAACACAGAGAAAGAAGGTAATAGATGCTTTTCTGTTTATCTTTAGATATGTTTGATTAATGAATGCCGCATAAGATTAATTATATAAATGATTAAGAACTGCGAGCTAGAAAGCAAGACAATTACATAACGTATGTGGAAATGAAAGGGAACTCAGGGGATATTTAGTTTTATACTTGCCAAAGTAATTAGAGGGAGTATTTATTTATCGATTGTAAATTGTAGGTTTACACCAGACAGTGGACGTGGCAAAGATATGGGAGATCAGCATGAGGCATCTGCACTTCGCGATGAAGTATGAATATGTTATCTAAATTTAGAACTTACTTGTCGACAACACAATAGTGAATTTGTTATATATAGTTATGATCCTTAATGGGCTTACTGATTAGGATGTAAGTGATATACTTACATTAACATGAATTTTACAACTCTTAGTTGATGTAAATTGGAACTTAATTGCAGCTTGATATGCTACAAGAAGAGCATGACATTGTTATAGATAAGGCGAGTTCATCCTTCTGGTTTATTTATTGACGTTAATCGCATATATAGGTAATTGTATAACAAAATAATTATATTTCTATTTCAGCTTCGGCGAGTAGAGGAAAAACGTGAAGAAGCAGAGGCCCGGGCCCGGGAGCTAGAGAAACAGGTATGCACTCGATTTTTTTCTCAAACAGTCCACTTTGAATTTTGAATTTTGATGTTTTATGGCCTGACGACCTCAAGGTTAAGTTGGCTTCTATTTGTTTTGATTATACATATGATTACATTCATTTGCAAAACTTGCATCATATAGGTGGCTTCTCTAGGAGAAGGGGTATCATTGGAGGCTAAATTGTTGAGCAGGTAATTTTATTTTATTTGAGAGCATGTCATATCATTTTCTATGCAAAACATGTAGAAAATGATACAATATGTGTTTTTACAGGAAAGAAGCAGCAATACGCCAAAGAGAGGTAAATTAAATACAAGTTTAACAACTAAGTACACATTAGGGATCATGTATAGATACCCACTCAAGTAATTCCTGCTTAACTTGAATATAAATCAACTTTAGAGGCCACTCAAATTTCAACTTTGATCCCAGTAAGAAGTTTGTTGGAAGACTGAAAATTACAAACGTCCCCTAATTTGAAGCTTTCATGATGTCTTGAGTTGTAAAATGACAAGAGAATTCTTTTAAAATATGTTGTGAAAATGTATCTTGAGTTGATTTTCTAGAGTAGATTGAGGGCCATTTTTGTCTTTTTTACAGCTCTTGATGTTACAGAAGGTTTAATTTTAAAGGGAATTTTGTCGTTTTACAGTTTTTTTAGGCAAGTTCATTTGGCCCAAATTGGCATCAACGAAACCAAATTGATACATGGGAGCCTCTAAAATTGTTTTAGTAGTTAGGTGGCCTTAGTAAAAACTTCTAAATACTTGTGTGTCACTACTATAGATCATCCATTCAAAATTTGTTTAAGATTTTTTTTTCGCCTTAATGGAAACATGTCTACAATATTTTTTTGTTCCAGGCTGCTTTAAAAGCTGCACAACAGACGAAAGATGGAAGAGATATAGAAGTTTCTAACCTTCGTGCAGAACTTGAGGTAAATACCTGGTAGTTACGACTCGCTGTGATGCTGTTTTTTCTTGGATATCAATTTTTGTGGGCATCTTACCCCTTTTTCTGTCTTACGAATCAGAAAGTAAAAGATGAGACCGCGGGTGCCATGGAGCAGCTCAAGGAAGCTGAATCTGAAGCAAAAGCTCTTCGCACAATGACACAGAGAATGGTTTTGACTCATGAAGAGATGGTAGGCTTGATTTTTCCATGGTATTTTTTAGAAGTGGCAACATAGGCAGATTGGATGGGCTAGTTAATGAGTTTGGTTGAAACAGTTCACTTTTTAGAACTGGTCAAAACATGCTGTGTCCAGCACTCCAGCTGTCCTGTCAATGCTCTTTTTGTCCAAACTAATGCTTTAATTGCCATTACCTATACACTATAGTTACAACAGTAATTGAACTCTTCAAATAGAACGATTTGGGAGGTTGTATGCATTAGGAAAGAATTTTTACGACTTTCACACCGTTTGACCATTCAACCATGTTGATCTGCCGTCCCAAAAAAAAACCATGTCGATCTGTTTCCCTTTTGGCTAAAATTTTTAAATGACCATTTGACGTGTTGACCTGTTTGAGATAAAACTCAACCCAAATTGGCAAGATGAGTGGATCAAGACTCTAGAGAATTGGTTAGGGGGCATAGCAGGGGTCAAAACATGCTGACCTGCAAACATTTTCATCGTCATTGTTTAAATTTTTTGTATATACTAATGCGTCAGTTGCTATTACGTAAACTGTCATTACAGTAGTAATTGAAATATTTGAATAAGGATTTAGGATGTTGTATACAATAAAAATAAATATTAGACAGCTTTTAACTCGCTTGATCCATTCCAACTATTTGACCATATTTCCTTTCAGCTAAGTGTTTTTTTTAATATATTTTTTTTAATTTGGCTCATTTGAGATAAACAAAACTTAAACCGACTCGTTCACTAGTAAATGGTTGAAATCTTGAAGTCTAGTATTTCTGACGCTTTGGACTATTTACTAATTATTTTAGTTTATGTTCTTTCTTTCAATTCTTTCAGGAGGAGGTAGTTCTAAAGAGATGTTGGCTTTCTCGTTATTGGGGTTTAGCTGTACAATACGGTAATCTTCTTGCCACATTTCATGCTGAAACTGATTTGTGTGCTCTGTAATTCACATTTCAGTACTTCATGCTTGCTATGGTACCTTATATTCTCTTGGTTTTTAAGGTTTATGTGCTGACATAGCGGGGTCAAAGCATGAACATTGGTCATCTTTTGCACCCCTGCCATTTGAAGTTGTCATTTCGGCTGGTCAAAAGGCAAAGGAGGAGTCTTGGCATGGTGGCAAGTTCACTTACTCATCATCTATTGGTTGATTACTACAGTTTAAATATACATGCTAGAGGTGGCATGATGGGTGGGATAGGGTTATGGGTCAAAACATGTTTGGGTTGAAAATGGGTCATCTATAGTACAGTTCGGCTTGATCCGCAAATGCTTTTTACACATGTTCTTAGCAATACATAGGGATAATGGATACATAGGGCACCGAACTATTAAAAGAACTTTAGAGGCCACCCAGGTATCAGTTTAGTATCATATATGCCTACTTTGGCAAAAATCTTGTTGAAAAGTTGTCATGACTAAAATGCCCCAACATTTAAAGCTTGTCACTTTTAGAGTTGTATAATGATAAATATACCATTGAATCTACTCATATATTCCCGACAGTCAATCTAGAGTTTTTGTTTTGAGTAGATTTAGGGGCGCTCTTGTCATTTTTACATCTCTATATGTTAAACTCTAAATAGGGGAATTTTGTCTTTTCATAATATTCCAGCAAGTTTTTCCCTAGACTTGACATAAACTAAACCAAGTTGATACTTGGGTGGCATACTTGCATCTAAACTTTTGAATACTTGGGTAGCCCTGGCCCATGTATGCCTTATCCTAAGCTAAATAGTTATCACCTCTAATTATGATTGAGAACTCATATTATTATTATAATAATCTCAGTTCTTGAATAAAGCGGTGTAGGAGGTTGTATGCACTAAAATAGACTTCAGACGATTTTCAACTTGTTTGACACGTACCCCTTTTAGTCAAAATACTTAATTTTACCCGTTTGAGATAAAACACAACCCAATCGACGCTTTATAAGTTAACGGGTAAAATCGCCACCATTGGCTGAATGGCTGCAATTCTTTTTAACCATGTTATCATGCATGGAAGCAGGTGCTGATGATTCTGACAGGAGAAAACTTGTTCGTGATATTAATGACTTAACTGGGGAAGGAAATATTGAGAGTATGCTTTCAGTTGAGATGGGTTTGAGGGAAATGGCATCCTTGAAGGTCTATACCAAACCCTAATATTCAGACTAATGAATGTTGGTTTAGTTGATTTTTAATTTATTTAATTCTCAAAATGTCATATTTGAACCTGAAGGTAGAAGATGCTGTGGTGCTGGCAATGGCCCAACAACGTCGTCCTAATTTAGTGCGCCAATCTGTTCCTGGTATGACCCACTTTTTAATGTTGCGTGCTTTAAGACTGAAGTATAAATCTCATAAATAACAGGAAAACTATTGGTGTTTGGATTTGTGTAGAAATTTCATAATTAACAAGCATTAGTTACATGGCTGATAGAGTGATAGGGGTAGGGTCGGTATGTGATTTGCTTCTGTTGTTTGAAGTTGTAACAATAAGATAAGTAGTTGTTTAAGACATTGGTCAAATGTTTGAACCTAAAGTATTAAAATTTAATTTCATCATCTATAATAAAAAAATCTATATATTGTTTTAGTTTCTTGCTGTAAAAAAGCATCTGTCCTCTATTTGAATAATTATCTTTTTCCTATTATTATGATCATTCAAAAGTGAAGTCTATAAAATAGAATGGAATCAAGAGTAAGCATGGAAATTTTAGTTTTCTCTCAAATACTCTAGGACCAAATAAGTGTGACTTTAAATAGCACTAATCAGAAACTTAGTTTCATAGTGCACATCCAAACCTTGCACCTTTACTTATTTTGTATTCATCAACCATCTGATCATAATCAGACCAAAATGTTTACCGTCTCCCATTTTCTTGCAGATCCAAAATCACCGGGTGATACAAAGTTTGTGGAGGGATTCGGTAATGATTTTATTTGATGTGCTTTGACAATTTAATTATGATCTTAGCTCTTTTATACTTTTACATGTTTGAGCACAATGGTTCAGTTTTTAAGTTTTAACAGCATAATATGCATGCTTTGCCATTTTATAAGTAATTTAGTTTATGTTTTAAGTTTTTACCAACTTTAACTGTCCCACCTATATTTCAGAGTTGAGTATTGAAGAGGCTGAAGATGTTTCCTTCAAAGAGGTTTGCTTCTTGTTTATCATCCCATTTCTAATACCCTTCCCCCACCAATAAATAAGTATGAAAAATGGCGGCATAAATTATCACAATCCTTTATATGTGTATTCATCAGCCACATTATAAATGACATCAATCAGGGATAGTGGGAGGTATCTATAAAGGTTTTGCCGTCTCACAAAGTAAATTCTATATACAACTTCTTAAAATGGCTTTATGCCAAGTAACTAGGTTAAATATTGTATAAATATAGTTTTTTAATCATACAAAAACATTAATAATTCATAAAAATTTTAAAAAATGGTTGAAAGTGATTTTTTGGGGAAACCTGATTCGACCTCACCTGTTTTGACCCAGCAATAAACTTTACCCATTTTTTACCCAAATGACTATTCTCCATAAACTAAATATGAATTTGTCCTAGAAAGTTGCTGCCTACGTTAGTGGATATTCAGGCGTCATGCTTAGAGGTGGCAATTTTGAACCATTTTCACCACGAAGGTGGCTTAGTTGTTGTGGACATGCATCATAAGGCACGGGTCCAGGGATAAAGTCCTATCCCATGTTCATGATTTACCTGCCGTGTTAGCCATGAGACCCCCTCCAAAAAGAATTCAACCCATTTCTTATGAATAGCTAGATTTGGGAGGGTTTATGAGTTTATCCCTAACAAGTCAAATGGGGGCAAATCAAAATTTACCTAAAATGAAAACAGCTCAATCGGTTTGAAAGTAAGCAAGACGCACAATATTAACATGCAATTTTAAGGGTTTTAGACATGTTTTAGGCTAGTCTAGACATGTTCCAGGCCATTTTAGATGCTTCCGTCCAGTTTTAAATGTTTCAGACTAGTTTTACCAGGAATCTGGCCAGAATGTGCACCTGTTAGCCTTGTTGGCACAAGGCGCTTTTGCTTGGGTGCCTAGGGTCGTTCCTTGTTCACCTTTGACTACTATGCTTACAACACTCTAGATCTTTTAATTTTCAAAATCTAATTTATTCACGTAATAAAATAGTATTTATAGTTAGATTTGACTTATTAACTACTTGTCAAAATGGGAAAAATGTTTGTACGCCAACCCATAACCGAACAGGCCAATTTCAACGTGCGTTGATCAAGTGACGAGTATCCCATTAAGGCTAATAATTGTGTTGTTCAGGCTTGGCTTACATATTTTTGGAGAAGAGCGAAAGTTCATGGTGTAGAAGAGGATATTGCTGAAGATCGACTTCATTTTTGGATAAGCCGTAGTGCAACATCTCCCACTTCTCATGATGCTGTTGATGGTATATCTTTTCTAGCTTTCCGTAAAATAATTAGACAACAAACATGTGTTAGATATATCGCTCAACCCCATCAAGCTCTCATATTATTCCTCTTTTACTTTTCTTCTATGTAACACGATATTGTAACCAGAGGAGTATAGATCAAAGGTGAATAGGCTTCCAGAAATAAAAACGAATAATACCTACTAGAATTGACTATATAGGCAAGTTTGGTAATAGCATGGTTGAAATAAACCAATATTAACCCAAAAGTTTATGCGGCCAACCCTACCAGCCTACCCATGGGTAGGTTTTACCCACATATCTAGTGCTTGTGATCATACACTTTTGATTACAAACACAATTGCTCAGAAAGGACAAACCATGGGTGGGTTAGCCCACTTATACTTTCTTATCCTTTTAAGCTTTTTAGTATAATAGTTAGTTTTGATTTCAAAAATAATAATATTACAACAATAATTTGGATTTTTGAATAATATGACTTAAGAGATGGATGCATTAAAATTGTGGTTTGCCACGTTTTTCTTTTAGCTAAATATCTTATTTTATCTGTTGAAGTAAAAGACAACCAAATTCCACCAATCGATAAGTATTTTGGTTGAATTTTCTATGAGGTTACCATCATCGCATTTACCTCCTTATAATGCATGGGAGCAGGACTATTGAGGTTTAGCTTAAACCTGGGTGTATAAAGAAGTAGAGCCGAGCCCAAGGTCGTGTAACCTCGAGCAACCTCAAGCTCGATATGTGAAGCTCGTTTATTAAAAGAGCTCTTGTATAAGCTCAGGATCATGCTCGTTGAAGCTCTAATACATTAGAGTTTTTAGCGAGGTGACCTTGAGTAGCTCACGAGCGGGCTTGTTTACACCCTTAAATGTATACATATGTGGTTATTAGAGGTAGAAATAACAATCCGTTTAATTATAACAGTGACTTGGGTACAAGTCAAATAAAGACAACTAGATTCTAGGGAACTTCCAAAGGGTTTAAAAATTGCTTAAGTTTTTTATGCATGCAACCTTTTGTACCCCGATCATTGTTTTTAAAATATAGTTTTTTTAATCATATTTAACGTAACAACTATTTATAGTAGAAATGAACAAAAAATGCTTGGGGATCCACCAACCCGACCTGGAGCCCTTAAAACGCAATATTTATTTTTATAATATTTTGTATTTCCTTTTGGTTTCTTGCAGTTGAACGCGGGTTAACAGAACTGAGGAAGCTGGGGATAGAACAACAGCTCTGGGAAGCTTCTCGCAAGGAAATCGACCAATCATCTTCATTACCAGTTGAGAATTCAAAAGATTCTGCAGAAGATGACGCCTCTTGATCTCGAGGGTCCCATTTAATTCCTTTTTATTTTATTATTTTTTCCCAAAAATTAAAAAAAAAAAAGAAGAAAATTTTGCTGTTTGGTGTTGATATACGGAGTATGAATATATGCAAATGTTTGTAAAATAGGCTGGATGGTAATGATACAGAACCATAGATATATGTAGTTGCAATATCTACAAGTCTGGAAACATGTTCATTTGTTTGAACGAATTTGTCATTGTTTGTTTAGGACTTCTTTGAACAAAAATAGATTTATTTAATAAGTAATTAATGGGTTTTATTGCATCATTATAGTCCTAATTTTATTCTGAAAATACGTTATGATCGTATATGATTGTAAGTTTTATTTTAGAATGGCTGCACATCTAATCCTTCTTCAAAATCTATATCATTGTTCATCAAGTTACGTTAACACTCAACCTTAGTTTGAGACTTGAGAGACGCCACTAGTATACACAAGGTACCATAGGCTACAACCTGGTGTTAAGTCTAGTTCTTTAAAGTGTTACTTTAATTTGATTTATATAGTTTTGTCAGAACATATTCTTCCCTTCTTTTCTACCTCGAACAAAGAACATTGATATTGGTTTTCACCGTCTGTGAAAAAGTAGCACAGGTGAAACTCCATGTGCATTTAATTTCAACAAACGATTAGATTGCACATGTTCATAAAACCGCTATCAACTTAAATATTCATGTTCTTATGCACCAAGAGAGGCTGGCCACTACCCTTGGCTTGTGAGGGACTATTATTATAACGTATTGTAATTAGTTAATAGTTGATGATAAGGTATAAAAACTCACATGAAACACTAATTTAGAATACAATTACAATCATTCACAATCACAATTATTCTTTATACATTCTTCTTGTTTTAGTTAGTACTCTTGTGACGGATTACCGACGAGCTTGTTACCGCAGGATTATCGATGGGTTTTTCTCCGGCCAAGGTCATTACTTCTCCGGTAATTTTCATATATGCGACAGAAAAACACAATCTTTTACTAGTTTTTTGACGTAGTTAGGTCTGTGGTTTTATTATATTAAAATAATTTTTTATTTAAATGTATGATGAACTTCTATTGCTGATTCTATTTTACTAAAAAACACTTTAAATTTTTATTTTCGGCAATACAAATACCATAAATATATAAATTACATATATTTTCTCAAATATGATTACAACTTCTCGAATCACTAGCAATTGAAATAAGCCGTCTACTCATGGGTATAGCTACAAGACAACTACCTTGAGGCTTGAGGTGCTTAGGTTGGATAGGTTGATTTCGGAGAAGAAGCTAATTGATCATGTTGTAGTCGACTTTGGTTTGATTTGGAAGTCACTAAAGAATATCACATCCTTTAGAATTATGTTAGTGTTGTAATAGAAAATGACTGCTATCGCGAAAAGTAAATACACTATGCAACCAAACATTTGTCATTATATTTACTTATTAGGTGTGTTCGGTTTGCAGAATTCATTAAATTGAAATATGATGTTTGGCTTGTAATGGAACCATAATTTGAATGAATTCACATATTGGATTTTTTTTTGATAGATTCTAATTTCTTTCAAATTTAAAAACATTTGTCATGATGCAATATACAAACTTTATCCGGGAGTAACTTCTTCGACTATTAGATTAAGAGACTTATTTGACATAAATTTTTGTTAATGATTTTAGTTTCAAATATTATCAACGGCCTTGCTGCAACACACATGTTTGTATTGGTTTTTTAATATAAAATTTAGCATGTTTTATTTTTCTTACGTTCAATGTGTGAGTTCGCATAAACATTTCAATGTTAGCTTTATTTACGGTTTTGTGCCCCGCCTGGAACGTGAGGTCCTTGATACTAGTTAAGTACCTTTAATATATAAAATTATAAATTATAAAACAAATTATTAAGTTAACTATATTTTCTTTACCATAAATTTATAAGTACAATTATTAATTCAAATTATACACCACACTAAAAACTGTCCCATAATATTGTAAGTATAATTATTATCATTTCAAAGTTAGAAAATTATAATCAACGGCATTAATCCGAACGTCTAATCAAACGGTAATATTATTTTAAACGGTAATATTACATAACGTGGGATATTATATATACACTTTGATGTTTCATCTTCATTCTTCAACACAACATCAAACCCTAATCCATTCCATCTGCAACACAAAATCGAAGCCTCTGAGGTTCAATCGTATTGAGTTTCACCACCAACTATGAACCCTAGGTACTTCAACATGAGATCAAACCCTATTCCTTCTTCAACTCAAGATCTAACCCTAAGCCGTTGAGTTTCATCAACAACTATGAACTCTAGGTTACGCTTCAACACATAATCGAAGCCTGCGTGGTTCGATCAAACCCTAGGGTTTGAATCTGGTGGTGATATTATACAATGTGGGATTTGGGCGTCTTCTGGACTCAAGATCATATCCTATTACTTCTTCCGATCGATCGAAGATTATTCTGTGCGTTTTGATCGAGTTTCGCCAACAACTGTGGTTGTATTTCAGGTATTGTCTTCTATTTTGATTTTGTTGTTCGCTGGACGATTTCTGTTTTGATTTTATGTTAAATTGGTGCTAAATGTGTGGTTTCATGATTGTTATTGTAATGTTACGTTGTTGTGTGGTTGAAATCTGATATTATTATTGATTATTTGTTGGGATTGATTCCATTCTGGATTATCATTCTTTTTCAATTTTCCATTATCCACTGTTTAGTGGTTTGAGAAAGACCCTGATTCCAAGTATATCTTGTCACGACTTTTTGTTTACCTTTGACAGAAGCGATTTTATAGTTAATTTTTGTTTGTGGTTTTAGATTCATAATTAATTGTTATAAGGGTATTTTTGTGGCATATGCAACCTAAGTTTTCAGCCCCAAATTGTTTTTAGATATCTGTTTTGCTGTTTGCGGTTTGCTGTTTGCTGTGGTTTTATGTATGTATAGTCTGTCTCCTTTCTTTTCTATCTTTTGATGTTTACAATTATGTATGTTACTCTTCTTTTATGCTCTAAAATTTACCAAAAATTAAGGTTTCTTCTTATAATGTTTCATCATTTTTGAATAAAAATCCGACTTTAATGTGAAATATAAAGAAGCAAGGGGTTAGTTTGTGATGGCTTAGAGCCTATAATTTACTTTTGTGTTATTTGGATGTTGATGTTTTTCTAGAAAAAAAAGTTTAAGAGTAAATTTTGAAAAAAAAAATGAATGTTGTGCAAATTTTAGAATAGCGAGGTATTGTAGGATTTGCAAATAGTGGCGAGGTGCTTGAATATACTAGTTTTATTATGAAACAAAAAATGCAATAGTCTTTGTAAGAAGTGTATTAAATATGGTGTAGAACTAGGTGGGATTGCCAGATTAATTAATATTAAATACGGGTAAGGATTTAAAACTTGTTATTGAGTGGACATGGGTTGAGATTTCAAAAATGGTTTTACTTAACGTCACCAAATTCTTTGCTTTACTTACTCATAATCACTTATGCAATCAAATCCTTTTCTGTAGTTCATTTCAACTTACTCTAGTTTATATAGCATATAGTTTTACTCACCTTATACTCCACCAAAACCTTCTTTATCATCATTTCAACAAATTGTTAATAGAAACAAAATGCAGGCCTTTAGTTTTTTGTTAGATCTTTCTAATCATATTTCTTAAAAGACCCTAACCTCAATAAGTTCATCCCTTCGCTTTTCCTTCACCACTTAAACTTATATTGTGAAGCCCTTCTAAATAAAAATCAAATAATATAACAAAGTAATGCTCATGCACGAAAGTTTCTAAATTTTTTAGTTCTGCTATATATATCTCCGCATTAATTGGTATTGTTTTTATGAATTTATCACTCTACTTTCCACAACATTATGATTTTTGAGAAGTTGACCTTCATCTTCTCACTCTTTTAATTAGTAGTCAAAATTTTCTCGTAATCATTTTTAGAAGGTTTTTAACTTTCATCAAATTCACTCTTCTATCTTTTGTTCATCATTGCAGCATCAAATATAGATTGTTCTTGAGATTGATGGGTTTATAATTCCATCCTAAGTTATTATTCTTTTTCCATTTTCTCACTGTTTGTTATGTACTTTCGCTTCTATCTTCGTGATTAGTGGTTTGAGAAAGATTCTGTTTCTAAGTACTGTTAGACTGTTAGTCACACCTTTTTTGTTATTTTTATTTTCAATGTCAAAAATGGTGATAATTAGTTTTCTTTTTTTCTTTTTTTGATTCATAATTAATCATTCCAAGGATGAATCTGTGCCACATGTACTTGAGACTTCAATTCCCCATGTGGGTCCTTTTGTTCACTCTTTGTAAATGAATTTTTACTTTTCTTTTTGAATTATTTGTCTAAACTTGAGTATATGTTTTATAAATATAATTGAAATCAGAACATTTTAATTTAAGTTTTGTATGTTATTCTTGCACAAATCTAGACCACTTTATCTTATTTTTGAATTAGTTGTTCTTTTTTAGTTCTCTAAAACTTCCTCTCTTTTATGTTTAGTTATGTTTGGCTGTTGATATTTTTTATTTCAGAATTTCAATTTTCAGGCTTATTGTTTATATGCTCCACTAAATGAGAAAGCGAATGACAATCAAGTTGCTGACATTTTTGCCAAAGAAGGCTGGAATTAGCTATGGTATGTGTTCTTTCTTCACCACCATATTGTCTTTAGATTTCTATTTTCTTGTGGGTTTATGGCCTTGAGTAATGCAAAATGCAATATCATATACCATGTGTATGTCTGATGATTTTATAAAAGTTAACATATTAAAATGTAAGAACATAGAATAATTAGAATACAAATTAAATATATATTTGAGAATCGAGTGTGTGGCATCCACGTGTTGCTTTTCCTCTATTTTGTTTGTCTATAGAAGCCATGTTTCTTCATTACTTGGTACTCTGAAGCTCTAGTAATTATGCCCAATGGACTACAAAGTAGCACCTAATCCTCTAGGTTAGGCTATCATGAAGATTAATTCTACAAAATGGAAATACTTATTCACAATACAGATCTCTGCATTACATAGAAAAGATATAACAATTAACATCTATAAACTTACTGATTATATCATCAATCCAAATATAATCGCAAGCTCGATCATGGTGTACGTATCGAGTTTGGGGGGCCTCGCCTCCACCCATGAGAATGCAGACTCATGAGTCCAATCTGGCGAGACTAATGTGAATCACTACTTTCAACCCAACTCAAGTAGTCCCTCATCTACAAATGTTTAGAAACAATTTTATATCACTATCTTTGCTTATAAATTTGTCCCGGTCTTTGAATCTCTTCCTTCTATTTTTTCCGTCAAATCTTTCTGATAGTCCTATTAAAAAGGTTTCCCTAACTTCACTAGTTTCATTGCTTTCATTTAAACTTGTCCTTTAGGAATCGTCTCATCTTAAATTCTTTCTGTGGCTCATCTCAAAGGAGTTTAAGTTCATATCTAATTACTCAAGTTAATACAAAGTGTAGTTTTAGGCACTTTATATTGTGTGTAAGCCTTCTTCATCATCATTATAAAGTTAGGCCTTTAGTTTCTCTTTAAAATTTTCTAATCATCATATTTCAAATAGGATTCCAAAACTCATCAAGTTGAGCCATTCGGATTTCAGTCACCGTCATAAAATGCATATCATCACATCTGTCCACATAAGATCTCCAACAATTTAGCTAATCAAGTCGTTGAACTTTGGTAGTTCAATTCTCATCCGCACTTTTTAGAAAAAAACTTAATATTATTATTTTCACCTAGAAATTTCTCGTCGTCTTTGAAAATTTGTTTATTCTGGTTTTTTTCATCTATCTCTTTCTCCTCTTAATTTTCTTATCTTGTATTTCATCTCTTATAACTCAAAGTTCATATCTAATAACTCGAGTAAGTGCAAAATATAGTTGTAGGTAGTTAGTACTCTGCATAAGTCTTCGTCGTCATCATCTTAGCATAGTCTGTCCATTGAAACACTATTTATACTTATACAATCATTCTGAATTCTTAAAGTTTTGGCTCATGATTTTTGAAAGTTGTTTTGAGAATCAAAATGCATGTCTTGGTTTTTCGGTTAATCTTTCTAAACATCATTTCGATCAAGAATTCAAAACTCGTCACGTTCAACCCTTTTTCATTCACCCCCCTAAATTGCATATTGTCGCATATGTATTCGTAAACATTTAACAATTTACCAAATCACTTTGTCCAACTTCAATAGCTTTTTTCTCTTGCTGAAAGAGTTCCAATTTTTTTAATTTTACATTGTTTCAAATCTAATTGATTCTAATTTTATAAAACACATTTTCTCTTATATCTTTTTAACAACACTCTAAAATAAATTTCAACCTAATCAAATGCTTCATTCACTTTGAACTAAAATGATGTCGCAAGTCTGCCAACAAAGCGCCTATAGCCTAAGCTTAAGCCTAAAGTCTAAAAGTCAAAGAGCTCATTGCCCAGGGCCATAAAGATTAACTTAGCCTATAAAGCTCAAGGCCCATAAAGCCTAAAACGTATAAAGCGGAGCGCCCAAGGCCTATAAAGCTTTGAGCTGACGGCCTAAAGCATAAAGCCTATGGTCTAAGCGGAAAGCCTAACGTCTGAAGCCTAAAGCCAAAAGCTTAAAGTCTAAAAGTCTATGAGCCTGATGCCCAAGGCCCATAAAGCCTTAGACCTATAAAGCCTAACGCTAAGTCCTATAAAGCTTTGAGCTAATGGCCAATAACAAAAAGCTTATAGCCTAAGTGTAAAGCCTAAAGTCTAAAGCTTAAGAATCATCTCAGCTTAATTTCCTTCTTTCTTTTTGTAGCTCATCTTAAATGACTTTGAGTTCATATCTAACTACTCGAGTTAATAAAAGTGTTAGTAGTGTGCGTAATGAGCCTTCTTCATCATCATCATTATAATACTATTTTTATATCATTTTGATAGTGTTTCATCTTGGTAAAACTACTTGTACTTCTACAATGTCATATAGTTATGCGCATGATTTTCAACAAGCTGTGAAGTTGTTTTCAGGAACGAAATACACGCCTTCAGTTTCTTGTTAATTTTTTCTAATCATCGTATTCCAAATAGGATTCATCAAGTTCCCATGGTCAAATCTATCTACACAAGATGTCCAACAATTTAGCTAATCAAGTCGTTGAACTTTGGTAGTTCCTCATCCACACTTTTTAGAAACAACTTACTATTTTATTTTCAAGTAGAATTTTTTTGTTGTCTTTATCCTCTTAATTTCCTAGTGTTGTATTTCATCTCTTATAACTCTATGTTCATATCTAATATCTCGAGTAAGTACAAAATGTAGTTTTAGGTAGTTTATACTCTACATAAGCCTTTGTCATCATCTTAACACTATATGTCCATCTATTTATAGTTCTACAATTATTCTTAATTCTTAAAGTCATGCTCATGATTTTGACAAGTTTTTAGAATCATAAGGCATGCCTTAATTTTTTGTTAAATCTTTCTAATCATCATTTCAAAAAGTTTTTTAAAAATCATCAAGTTTAACCCTTTTTCCTTCACCTCCCAAAATAAAATATTTTCACATATGTCTTTGTAAAAACTTTAAAAATTTACGAAATCACTTTGTTAAACTTCAATAATATTTTTCTCTTGCTTAAAAGAGCTCCATGCTTTTTAATGTTATTTAAACACTAATTGATTCTAATTGTTGCCGAACACATATGATGTTAAATCTTTTTAACAACACTCTAATATAAATTTTAACCTGATGAAATGCATTAAATCCATTTACATTTGATATAAAATGATGTAGTAAGCCTGCCAACAAAACGCCTATAACCGCCTAAAGCCTAAAAGTCTAGACGCTCATTGCGCAATGCCCATAATTTGTTAATTGTAAATATGTTAAGATTAGTACCATTAGTATTAACCAAGTTAGTTCTGACCCATGGGCCTTAGTTTAGGGTTTTGTTCTTTATTTATAGAGTTCTCAACGGTAGATACATTTTTTTAGTTTTTATACAACACAAGTTTACATGGTATCAGAGCTAAGGCTTTAGTGGTGTTTCGTCCTGTCCTATTTCCCAGCTGTGTCTTTACTCCAGTCGCCGGAAAACATTGAACCTGTTTTAGATCCAACCAAGGTTTTGTGATTGTTCTAGACACAAGCTTTGGTCCCTATTTCCAGCAAATGTTCGCATTTGCGTCTTATTAGGTTCAGCTCACCGTCCCCATAGGATCTTTCAGCATACCCTGATCTACAAACCCGTAAAAATTCATGGCGAACATCGATGAAAGCACCGCCACAAAGTCCACGTGTCGCCTTCTGTTTCTCTGATTCCAGCCATTTTCCGACGAATGACATCTCATCACCGGCGCCCTTTCATTCATTGTGAAATTCCGGTCAGGTCGATGCCTTTTGTTGCTTTGCCACTATCCGTCATCGTCATCTGCAGCTGCTGGATTATGTATTTCAGCCACAAAAGTTACTGTTTTCGGTCCCTGAATAGCCCGATGTACTCTTTGTCACATCTTCTTTTATAAAATTGTTGCCTAATTCTATTGTTCATCACCGTTACCAGATTTCATAGTTCATCACCGTAGTTCTGTCGTAATCTTGCAATACCTATGACTTAAGGATGAGACCCTTGAAATCTTGAAGTGTTTCATTCTGAAGATTGAGAATCAATCTGATCACAAGGTCAAAACCATAAGATGTGATCAAGAAACAAAATTTAAAAACCACATACTTGATACATTTTGTGAGGAAAAAAGTATTTCAAGGCAATACAGTGCTTCTAAAACTTCTCAACATAATGGTGTTGCTGAAAAGAGAAATAAGACACTTATTGAGGCTGCAAGAACCATGTTGTTTGATTCTAAACTGCCCATCACCTTCGGGGCAGAGGCAGTCAACACTGCCTATTATGTGCAAAACAGAGTTTTAGTGGTTAAGACTCATGGTAAGACTTTTTATGAGCTGTGACACAAAAGGAGACCTTTCATTGGTTTTCTCAGATCATGAATGTCCTTGCACCATCCTGAATATCAAAGATCATATAGCCAAGTTTGTTGAGAAATCAAATGATGGATATTTCATTGGATACTCTTCCCAAGCTAAGGCTTATACAATCTCAGCATACTTCAAGTATGAAGGGTTCTGGTTCTGATTGGCTATTTGATCTTGATTTAGTTACCAATTGTTTTAACAAATCTTTTGAAAATGTTTCAGGATCTATAGGTAACTCATCAGTAGGAGATCCTGACTCAAGATTTGAGCTAAGAAAACCTATTGATAAAATTTCTTCAGCTCCAATGGTAATAAGCTCTGCATGTGGAAATCCAGTCAGCACATCTATGATAGACTCATTAGCTGATACATCTGAAGTGTCTACCAATTCCAGTTATCAAGCACGAAATTCAAATAAAGGGATTTCTAATGTAGGAGGAAATGGAGATGGTGATTCTGACCAAGAATTTTATGATACTGAAGACCTCTCCACCAGACAACATCAATAATGTCACACACTCATTGGATCAATCACTAGATAGTGAAATTTAGATCTGTCAAATCAACTTGCTGTGATTCCTCAACTGAGAATCCACAAGTCCCATCTCATCACAAATATCATTAGAGATGTTGAGGCTGGGGTAAGAACAAGAGGACAAACTTATAATACAAACTCATGTTGACTATACACATTAATCTTGTTGTCTAGATTAGTGTTTCCAGCTGCCTTTCAAAGTATGGCCGGTTGTAGATTGTAGTACAAAGTATCTCAGGTTCTTGTATTTCTATGTATGCTTTGTAACTCTTATAACAGAACTTGAGAGCAATATACAGCATTCTTGAAAACGATGTGCTTTGTTCTTGTGTTCTTTATTTTAAGTTCTTTGCTTCTAATTAGCCGGTTTCCTATTTGATCTTATAAGTGCTAGTCAGTTCACTCTCTAACAATCTGTGAAACTATTGCATTGACCTCCCCAACCGGTCCTTCAATTGGTATCAGAGCTTTCCAGGCTTTTGATTATAAGATCTTACCATCTTAAATCTACTCAGTTTTACAAAACACTTACTCAAATGGCAGATCTCTCTAAAGCTGATATGGAAACCGGCATAATGACAAAATCTCCACCGATCACTCCTGATGACTTTGATACTTAGTGCCAAAGAATAAAAGGGTTCATCAAGTCTCAAGACAGCAGGATGTGGAGATCTGTTGTCTCTGCACCTCATGTTCCATGCACACAATTTAGCAACTGCTGCTACTGAAATGTTTCAAAGGACATGGCTGATTATTTTGATGAATATTGAAAAAAGATAGATGTGGATCAGAAGGCCATGAGTGCTCTTCAAACTGCTCTTCTCAACTCTATCTACAGAGTTTTTAAGAAATGCAAGACTGCCAAGCAGCTCTGAGATGCATTTAAGCTGATGTATGAAAGGTCTGAGTAAGACAAGGAGAACAAGAAAGACCTCATGAAACAGTAGTTTGAGAACTTCATCTTCAAGATAGGTGAAACCATGACTCAACAGTATTTTAGATATGTTGAAATTGTGAACATTTTAGTGGATACTAGTGTTAAACTGGAAAACAGGGACATTGTAAGGAAGTTCATTTTCTCTCTTTCTAGAGAATGGACTCACTACTGTGTGGCCAGTAAGAGAACTTAAAACCTCTCAACTCTTACCCTTACTGAGCTGTATGGTATCCTGAGCGGTTACCAGATGGTGATGATCATGCAAAATCCATCTCATAGCTCATACAATACCCACAAGAGTTCTGCCCTTCATGTAATTGAAAGGCACAGTAGAGAACCTCAACATCATCTTCTCAGCTACCCTGACAACTCACAAAAGTACCCTTTCATCACCTTCCCGTAGACACGAAGGGATAGGTACATCCAATAAATCCCATTCCAAGAGGCAAGCTTTTTTCAAGCCTTTGTGTCTTCTGATGAAAGTTTAAGCAACTTTCTCTTCACTCTAGAAGATTTAGACTACATTTATCCAGATGATCTGGAATACATGGAGATTGTGCAGCAAATGGTTCTCATCACTCATAGAGCCAAGAAGTTTTACCGGAGGACTGGGAGAAAGTTTCCTAACAGTGAATACAGTGGAGAGTTTCGATTGCATAAAAGTAAAGTGAAGTGTTACAACTATAACCAAATGGGACACTTTGCTATAGAGTGCAAGGCATCAAGGACAAATGGTGTCCAAGCATAATCTAGACTAAACTACACCAAGGGAGCTTCAAGAGCTGAGAAGCCCAAGCAACAGGCTGTAGTAGCTGTTGAATAAGGAGGCTTTGATTGGAGTTTCCAGGTTGAAAATGCTTCTCCAAACCATGCCTTGATGGCTGATCATAAATAATTCAAGGTAACAGAACATCTTTGTACCCCTTAGTGCATTGTTAAAGTTAGCATGTATATGTCTTATTACTTGAAAGTAAGATCTGATCTTGAGTCTTTGAATATTTTAAAAGCTGATTTTAAAAGAGCCGAAAATGACTAAAATTAAAATAGAAGATTTAAAGAAAACAATTTCTACTCTTAAACATAAGCACACAAATTACAGGACACAAATCAAAGATCTCATAACCAAGTTAATTGAATGCCAGGCTGAGCTTGTGATCAGCAAAGCTAGAGCAGAAAAGTGTGTTTTTGAAGAGGAAACCTTTAAGAACATCATATCCTCATCTTTGCATGTCAAAGTGTCTTATTAAAACAGGCAGGGAGTGGAATCTAGTGAAATAGCTCATTCACACTCTCTATTATCAGTAAGACAGGCAAGATGTGAAACTAGTGAATATGAGCTACATTTTAAAGATTCAGTTCAAGAGAAAGATGAAGATAATGATGAAGAGAAGAGGGTGAAGGATGAACCTGAAGTGACTAAAGAGGTTCAATCTGAGAAGGGACACCATTCTCCTGTAGAGAAAAAAAAAGAGACAAAGATGGCTAAGTCTGCCAGAAAGAATTTGATCAGAGCAACTAAGAGAAAAGCTAAGAAAGTGCAGGAGATCAAGCCCACCTTTGACTTGAAGCAGAAACAAGTGTTCGTATCTGCTGATTTGAGGTGGTAAAGACTGCAAACTTGACTATGGATTCTAGTACCGAAGTCGTAGTTCAAGTTCAAACCATATTTCTCAAAGGAGTAATGTTGATAAAAGGTGCACCACTGTTGCACTACCTAAACCATCCAGTTACAAGAATAACCCTATCCCTAAAAAGCCTGCTGCATCATCTACAAAGGTGAAAAATGAATTGGAAAGTGATCTAGCTCAATTAGTCTATCAGAATCAGGTCAACTTACATGTATCGTGTATGGCAGTACTTATTATCTTCCTAAGGATTGCATCTACAATCCTAAAAGTACTGTCAACATGACCAAAAAAGCTTCTGAGATGAAGAAGAAGATAGCTTCAGAAGGAAAGTCACTTTCCCTCAAAAGCTCAAAAATGAAGGCTCGGATATAAGTAGAAAATTGCCTTTGAAAGAAATTTTGGTCTCTTAAGAAACTAATGCTTCCAACGTACTGAAGGTGGATGCAAAAACTTCCGAATGTTTAGTCTGCAAAACTTTCGAAGTTGTAAAAACTTTCGAAGCACTAAAATCTAAGTTTAGTATTTCAAAGATGGTATGAAAGATGAAGGAAGGCCAAGTGACTAAAGTTTTCTCGTCATCAACAGGTCAAGATCTCCAAAGCTTAAACATAGTATCCATAACTGTTGATTTATCTTCTGTTAATATTAAAGAACCCAAAACAAGCAAGTCTTAGGTCTCCAAATGTAACTAATCATCTTTTTCTGTGCATGAACAGCTCAAGACCAAAATGAATGTATGGATCATTAACAGTGGCTGTTCCAGGCACATGACAAGCAATAGCTACTTGCTGCAAGACTTTGAGAAGTTTGAATAAAACTACTTAGCGAAGCAAATTGGCCTCGGAATATTTATTCTTGAATAAAACTTCTGTTGCTTTAATGTCTCTCAAAACAAACTATAATTCGTAAGCAAATTTTCTCTAATTAAATTTCTTTTCAAAGCAAATTCTTGCAAATTTAAGAAATATCATCCGAAGCTAGAATTTGCTTACTTCCGAAGACAAAATAATATTTTTGAAAGATTTTCGATTTTCAAGAAAACTACCTTTTTGAGCATCTTTTTCAGAGGTGGGACCGACATTCGGATTTCAAAGTTTATCCTTAAAAATTAACTTTGTTTCAAATCCATGTCATATATATACACTCAACGGTTCCCCTTCGCTCACTATCTTCTTTATCTGTAAATTCTATAACCTTAATTCTCTCAAACCGACTTTGTTTTTATCTTCTTTCACGCAAAGCTACCTCAAAATAGCTAACTTTGATCGCAGAAACCAACCCGATTTCTCTATGCACTTACACAGGCAACACAATTAAATTGCTCTGTTAAACTCTGAGAAAGATCTGTTAAAGTCTAAGAAAGATCCTGGCTTCTCATAAGTTTGCCGCTTCTTCAACTCCATCCAACTACTTCACATTCCTTACCGTTGATCCTCCTCTATATGAGTATCAACTTTTAGAGTTCTAGAAGACCAGCTAAAAGATCACCATAGACGGGGAGAATGCACTGTCTGCCATAATGCAGGGGAGGACAATCTTTATCACTCCAGCTTTCACAAACACACCTCTTAAGCTGGATGATGCAGAAGGTGATTTGTCCTTCCCTAAGTCTGCTTATAACCATTCTTTTGGACAGATTGGCTATAAAGGGGATTACTCTGTAAGAACCTTTAGGAAAAGTAAGGTCTCCTCCCAATGGAACTACTTTATTCATGTTGTCATCCACAGTGTATCCAACAAACATGCAGGATGGGATCAACTTCCTAAATACCTTTCCTATATAGTCTATTGGATTGGATTATTCATAATTTGTATACACTAATTTATTTGCAAACTTGGACTGCTTAAAATACTATATGTTCCCTAGATATGTTTAGCACGTTTTTAACTGTGAACCGGGCACACAGTTAAGGGGAACAGGTAATGTTCTTAAATTGGGACAGATGAAGCCTGACATTTTTAAAATCATGAGCAAGCCTACTGTGGGCTTCTCAGGTTTAGAAACAACTCTTGTCCCAAAAATATTAGAGCTCATTGCTCAAGGTGACAACCTAGCAGCACCAACTAGTATTGAACTCACACCTTCTACTTCTCAGCAACCCTCACAGACAAATAACGATCACCTACCACAAAAAATTCAAACGAACCCTTACACAAGTTATTAGGCCTGTGTAGGCCCCATATCACCAACCATACAAGAGGAAATGGACACTGTAGCTATCACTTTCATTGAGGAGAGCAAACCACTCCTATCTCACCAATTATCAGTGCTAAGGTTACTTATTCTCAGCTTGATGAGCTCATAACCCCAACAGGCTTAGGCCTTCACTCAGAGTCTCAAAACTATACTGAACAACTTTCAGTGGACAGTTACCATCCCTAGCCTTTAGATCTTAATCAACCCATTCCCAACCTAAAATTCTATGATGATAAAGACATGGGTTTCAGTTAGTATCATGAGTCTCTCTTCTTCACCCTTGCTCAAGGAGAGATGAGTGCTCCTCCTTCTCCCATATTTAGCCCACATCATCCACCCCAAACTAAGGTGAATCTTCTTAAACAAGTTCAGGAGATCCATATGGAAGAGGCTCTTATTTCAGCAAGTGATTATATTATTAAGATCTCAACTATGGCAAACTAGCCCCTTGACACTTCAACTGAAGCTGTCATGGTGCAAGAGAAATCTAGCAGCTAAGAATAAAGTGCTGGTAATGAGGAATAAGATTTAGGTCCTATTCTCTCATCCCCCATGATTATTCTGAAGAAGATAAGGGGAGTGTGAAACTAAAGGTGCAACAAATAATTAAAACATGCACATATTTAGTCTCAAAAGTTAGTCACCTGAAATCTCAGGTGACTGCCTTGCAAATAATGGGTCAATGACCAACAACTTGAGATCACGGATATTAAAGGCAAGTTAGCTGATAGACCACTCAGACGAACTCAACTAGGTCCACAAGAACCTGTAGATGTGGTGACCTAACCTCCTGCTCACCTATGCAAGAGGGTGATACTAACAAAAAGGGGGAGAAAGACCTCACAATCACAAAACCTGAGAGTTCATTTCAGAGTATGTACATTGATGACTCACCACACTCATTTGCAATTGTCCATACTCAGCAACCTCCTCAAGTTCACATTGATGTGGCCACACTCACTCATACAACGCCTGTTTGAGGACGGTATTTTAAGGGCAATGCCTTCTCCACCCCATGATACTGAAAATGAAATATAAGGGTAGAGGTATGATTCTAACAGAAGAGCCCTGATACTGCATAGACTTCAGGGCAGCAAGAGGTATTCAATTTTCAGACCCTAAAGTATCATGAGAGTGTTCCTATAATCCATATGTCACTTGCTAACTCAAGTCAAAATAGGCAAGCTGACAGACTAGCTGAGAGGATTCAAGACAGAATTGTTGAAAATTTTCAACAGAGAAGAAGACAAGGGCTAACAGGCAATGTGATCGGTCAATTGAATGTTGAGTTGGACCCTAAGATTAGCTTCGAAAGGGAAACCTTGACTGAAAGCCCAGTGACAGACCCTGAGAACCTTGTCACATGAACTGATTCAACATCCTCTACCCTTAGTGAAGCACTAGCTGGTGAAGGAGCTTTACAACCTCTTTCTGACCAGAGCTTGAATGCTAAATCAAGCAATGAAAGCCAAAGCTCTCTCCACCTTGAGTTACCAAGGACTGTGATTGACAAATGGAAAAAGAAACTAACTCTTGAAGAGATTGAGGAGAAAAAGAGAGAGAACAAGAGGAAGCTAAGGGTAGAGAGTTAAGTGGGTCCTGAGGCTTCATGGAAGTTGCATTCAGAGCTACCCCCAGGCCAAATACTTAAGATGATAAGTTGACGGCAGCCAAATTAAACTACTTGGGTAATAGGAACTACAACATGGATGAACTCATCTCTCTTCCCTTAGAAGAACTAAATGAACTGGCAGACATAGAGATGTTAAACGAAAGAAAGGAAGCAGAGGATGTGTTGGGTTGTGAAGGCTTTGGGCCGAGCCGGACGAGGCTCGGGCCTGTTTTGCTAGGCTAATGATAAACAAAAGAATGGGCTAGCCGGCCCTAATTAGGGTTAATTAGTTAATTCTTGGAGCCTAAGTTATTACCTTAATTACAACCCTAATCTAGCATTATAAATAGACCCATGATGTAATTGTATTCTTGAGCACAATAATAATATAAACCCTAGTTGCAGAGTGGACGTAGGTCACCTAGACCGAACCACTATAATTCTCTCGTGTCTACTTTATATATATATTGTGTGATTGTGTGTGTTTGATTGCTTCCGCTGGAACCTACTCTGATTGTGATACCTAACAAGTGGTATCAGAGCCGAGGTTCGGAAACACACCGGGTTTACACACTGAACTTATAGAAGGTTGTTCGAGAGGGCTGTGGTATTATCGATTGTTGCTGGTTCGAGATCTAGGGCTGTCCGGGTTTTATTTTTTTTTTGGCAATTCGCGATTAGGGTTTCTGTCTTGAACCCTTGGGGTCGATGGTATTGCTCTTGATTCTGCAGGTGAAGTTACCGGTTTAGGTATCTTCTTTTTTAGGGTTTTATTGGAAGTGTGCTTGGCTTCGGTTAGCTTTGGTTCTTTGGCTTTTTTCTTCAAAGGTTAATCTTTTCTCACGGTGTTCATCAACTTCAGTTTCTGTTTCTTAGATTGTATTCGTTTCTCGTTTGCAATGGCTGAAGAAGGGAGAGTTCGAATTGAAAAGTTTAACGGGACAGACTTTGCTCGGTGGAAGATGCGAATAGAAGCATTGCTAGGTGAAAAAGATTTGGAAGTAGTATTGGAAGAAAAGCCGGCTACAATGAACAAAGCTGAAGAAGCGGTTTGGAACTCAAAGGACAAGAAGGCTAGAGGGGCTATTACATTGGCTTTGACGAGGAGCGTTGCATTTAACGTTATGCACGAAACCACGGCTCGTGGTATAATGACGGCTCTGTCAAATATGTATGAAAAGCCGTCTGCTGCCAATAAGGTGTTCTTGATGAGGGAGTTATTCATGACTCGAATGAATGAGGGAACTTCAGTTTTGGAGCATATTAATGATCTTAACTCGATCATGTCCAGGTTAGATTCTGTGGGCATGAAGTTTGATGATGAGACTCAAGCTGTAGTATTGTTATCTTCTTTGCCAGATAGTTGGTCTGGAGCTGTAACGGCTATTACTAGTTCGGTGGGGACTGATGGATTAACATTTGACGGGGTCCGAAACATTGTGCTAGGTGAGGAAACCCGCCGGAAAAGCACTGGTGGTGGATCATCTTCTGGTTTGTTATATGTTGGCAGGGGAAGGGAAAATAACAGGAGTAGTAGGAGTCGAGGGAGGAGTTCGTCTAGAGCTCGGAAAACTGTGAAGTGCTGGATTTGTGATGAGATTGGGCATGTTAAGAGTCAATGTCCAAAGCGTAAACAA
Source organism: Flaveria robusta (assembly GCA_025506415.1). Taxonomy (NCBI): domain Eukaryota; kingdom Viridiplantae; phylum Streptophyta; class Magnoliopsida; order Asterales; family Asteraceae; genus Flaveria; species Flaveria robusta. The sequence goes on from CM046475.1 coordinate 27,247,881, forward strand.
GGAAAATCTGGTGAGGTAAACACTGCTGCTGAGGATGAATGTAATGATGACACATTACTACTCGAGGCTGAAAACAGTGTGGACTCTTGGGTTATGGATTCCGGTTCTTCGTTTCACGCCATGCACAGCGGGGAGACGTTGGTGAATCTAAAAGTTGGCAACTTTAGGAAGGTACAAACAGCAAATGGTAATATCCTTGATGTTACGGGCATAGGTGATGTTAATCTGTTAACTCCATTTGGAACCTACCGGAACTTGAAGAATGTTAGGGTGATTCCAGCTTTGAAGAGAAATCTTATCTTTGTTAGTCAACTGGATGAACAGGGACAAGAAGTAAAGTTTGGTAGAGGTAAATGGAAAGTGACAAAAGGAAATATGGTTATTGCTCGTGGAAACAAGCGGGGATCGTTATACATGGTGGAAGTACTTATTGAGGAAAGTATGACCGTTCCTCAAAACAAAGTTGGGTTCGCTGAGTCAAAGGGGCAAAAGAGGGTTCAATTTGCAAGACTGAAGCCTGGTGCCAAGGTGATTCAAACTGAGCGGGATCGGAGGTCTAAACCAGGTCAGGGGTTTGGTGACAGTGGGAGCACGGGGCGTGTTTCGGGTACAGTCACAAAACAACGTTGGGTTGTGAAGACCACTACTCCGATTGTTAAATTCTCTCCTATGGATGTCTTGCTGAATGAGGAGAGTGTTGATGATTCTCGGGTTATCTCTGGAGCTGGTGGATCGTGCATACCAGTTGAGATAGAGAATGGGTTGGAGCTCGGGGGAGCTTCAACTGTCCCCTCATGTACTTGATGAGAGGGGGTGCAACTAGGGGTTACAATGAAGTCTTAGCTGATGGGAATTGAAGCTTGAAAGACTTTTGGATATGAAGAATACTTGAGTTACTGGATCTGGGGTACTTGGACGGCGTTTGTAGACTTGTGCAAAGCCTTCAAGTGGGAGATTGTTGGGTTGTGAAGGCTTTGGGCCGAGCCGGACGGGGCTCGGGCCTGTTTTGCTAGGCTAATGATAAACAAAAGAATGGGCTAGCCGGCCCTAATTAGGGTTAATTAGTTAATTCGTGGAGCCTAAGTTATTACCTTAATTACAACCCTAATCTAGCATTATAAATAGACCCATGATGTAATTGTATTCTTGAGCACAATAATAATATAAACCCTAGTTGCAGAGTGGACGTAGGTCACCTAGACCGAACCACTATAATTCTCTCGTGTCTACTTTATTATATATATATTGTGTGATTGTGTGTGTTTGATTGATTCCGCTGGAACGAACTCTGATTGTGATACCTAACAGGATGCAGCTTTGCTTCTCAAGATCAAGGAAAAAAGGAGATAGAAAAGGCTCTAGAACATGCTCCTTCATTTTTCCCAGTTCAAGAAATCCCTGAGACAGAGTTTGTGGCAACTGAACAACATTAGGTAGACGAGAAAGTAGACAGACAAAACATGATTAGCAACCTGAGTGCCACAGACCACTATCAGGCATCTGCATTTCTTCCCTTATCCTATAAATATGTTGAATTCGAGTATCTCATATAGCTTAAGCAACAAGTACTAAAAGAACATAAAGCTGCTAAAAGAAAGATGAGAGAAGAAGCTGCAAAGTTACAAGCCATCATCCAAAAGAGCCGAAAGAAGTTTGCTGATAGACAGAGGATGATGAGCTTCTTGAAGCTGTATGAATTTTACGGAAGGAGGCTTGGTTCAATGTCTCTATCCACAATGGATGAGCACATTAGGGTGATTAAGCAGAAGATTAAAAAATGAGAGCTTATTGACTTGCATTCTCCACCTATTGAACCTCCTCCTGAAGTTAAAGTCAAGATTGAACCAGAAGAGATAACACAACCTGAACCTAGAGCTGAGCCATAGTCAACTTCATCTTCTGATCCACAGTAGGGTCTTGATCCCTCTCCTTCTAAACCTGTGAGGGAAGAGTACCCAACTGAGAAAGATAAAACAGAACAATCTGGTACTGAAAGCCGGTCTTCTCAGTTACAGTTTGCAAAAAAGAATAAAAGGATGGCCAAGAGAAGTGACAAGAAGAAAAATAAGTCCAAGGCATCCACCTCCACACCTCAGGATGAGTCAGAGCATCCTGAGTTAGCTCAAGAAGAGGCTGCTCAACCAACTCCAATACAAGTAAAGCCTCTTGCAGTTGGAAGACCCATCCTGTCCTGGACTTTTGCTACAAATCCAGACAGATGGTATGTTATCAGAGACCAAGGAGGTTAAAATTTCTATTTCTGGCAAGACATGCTTGATCTTCCTATACATGATCTTTATGATATGAGAAGATACTATGAGAGTCTGAGGGATCCTGACCAGTTAACGAATAAAGGTATGGTCTTGATGCTAATGAGGACTGTCAACATTTGAGTATTCTTCTCTGTTTTGGTAGCATCAGCCTAGGGGGAGTTTGTAAGGTTATACTTGAAAGGCTGATGCAACTAAAGTAACCAAAAAGCTTTCTGCTTGCATGCATGTACATAGTAGAAGTTATTTCGAAAGTTTTACACTACTCATAGAAAATATTCTAAGTGTAAAATTTTTCAAAGTCAAAGACCAAAATCTTTCAAAGCTAAAGATGAAGTCTTCCGAAGCCAAGAGACTGAAGACTGATTTCCTCCGAATACAGAGAAGACATGCTTTCTCTAATCAACTTCTTCATAAAGCTGACCAACTTTCCGTTGCCACTCTAAAGACTCATCAACTTGTATAAGTCGGTGAAAAGGGTCATGCTTTAGTAAACTGTAGATTATGGTTTGGAGTCTGTAACTTTCTACTTTTTACCTTTTATCGTTTTGTAATAGATTAGGATGTGAGCTATGGCATGTCATTGATCTTGTTGTCTAGATTAGTGTTTCGAGTTGGCTTTCAAATTATGGCCGGCTGTAGGATGTAGTATAAAGTATATCAGGTTCTTGTATTTCTATGTATGCTTTGTAACTCTTGTAATAAAACTTGAGAGCAATATACAGCATTCTTGAAAACCAACTGCTTTGTTCTTGTGTTCTTTACTTTAAGTTATTTGCTTCCAAATAGTCGGTTCTCCATTTGATCTTGTAAATGTTAGTCTGTTCACTCTCCAACAATCTGTGAAACTGTTGCATTGACCTCCCCAACCGGTCCTGCAGACACTCTCTGTACTTGCTCAACAGAATAGAGATGAAAGCAGTAAATAACATGACTCCCTACGAAGCATGGAGGGGCAACAAGCCAACACTTCACCATTTAAGGGTGTTTGGTTGTGTTGCGTACGTGAAAGCCATGTCTAATAAAGTCACAAAACTGAGCGATCGAAGTACTGTTACGGTGTATTTGGGGGTTGAAGAAGGAACCAAAGGTTATCGAAACACGATGGTAGTAGCTCGTGATGTTGTTTTTGATGAAAAACGAAGTTGGAACTGGACTGAAGCCCAAAATAACCAGCCCATTACACAGGCTATTGGACTTAAAGTGCAGATCCCAAGTAACAGTGGGCCTGATCATCCAAAAGAAGTAGAAAACAACATTGGAGGTAACTCTATTTCACCTACTTTTAGTTATCTAGACTCACCTTTGTTGGAGTCTCCAGGTGTACAGGAGGTGCAAGACAGCTCATCCGATTATATGAATGATACTCTCCAAAGTTCAAGAAGTGAAAGATCAATTAATAGCTCAGATTACGACCACACACCAATTCGAGGCTTTCGTTCATTAAGCAACATCCATCAGAAAACCCATCTAATTGTAGAGTTATTATTAGTAGATGAAGAACCAGTATCGTTTGAGGAGGCCGCTGAAAATGAAGTTTGGAGGAAAGCCATGAAAGTTGAACTAGACTCGATTGAAAGAAACCATACTTGGATGTTACTCAATTGCCAGTGGGTCATAAGGCAATAGGGTTGAAGTGGGTGTTCAAATTAAAGAGAGATGCTCGTGGTCATGTAGTAAAACATAAAGCTCGTCTCGTCGCGAAAGGGTAAGAACAACAAAAGGTGTTGATTTTGAAGACGCGTTTGCCCCCGTCGCTCGATTAGAGACCATCAGATTATTGTTGCGTTTCCTGCGAAAGGAAAGCGACTTGTGCATCACCTTGATGTCAAGTCAGCGTTTTTTTAAACGGCGAGCTTAAGGAGGAGGTCTATATTGCAGCCCAATGGATTTACAGTCAAAGGAAAAGAGCATATGGTTTATAGACTGAACAGGGCTCTATATGGGTTGCGATAGGCTCCGAGAGCTTGGAAGTTACGGTTAGACAGATCATTTAGGGAACTCGGTTTCAGCAAATATGCATAGGAGCAGACAGTCTATAGGATACATAATTTAAACTCAATTTTAATTCTTGGTGTGTATGTAGATGATCTAATTGTTACCGGGTCAAGTGAAGAGAAGATTCTTGAGTTTAAAAGGAAGATGAAGTCAATATTTGACATGAGTGACCTGGGCATATTGTCTTATTATCTTGGTATTGAAGTCCGTCAAACCGAAGGTGGCATTGTTATAAAGCAGGAAGGTTACGCAAGTAAAATACTCAAAATCGTTGGTATGTCAAAATGCAATGCAACCCAGTGGCCTATGGATCCAAAACTACAGTTGACAAAAAGATGAGGATGGTAAATCGGTGAACACAACTGCATATAGACGCATCGTTGGCAACCTGAGATACCTTATTCACACACGACCCGATCTGAGTTATTCCGTTGGGGTGGTAAGCAAGTTTATGCAGAATCCGAAAGAAAGTCATTTTGCAGCCGTCAAACAAATTTTAAGGTACATCAAAGGCACAATCAGCTATGGTTTGAAGTATGGCAGGGGAGGAGACGGAAGAATATTAGGTTACAGCGATAGTAGCCATGGGACGGATGTGGAAGATCGGAGAGTTACCACAGGCATGGCTTTTTACTATTCAGGTAATCTGATAACCTGGTCATCACAGAAGCAGCGAACTGTGGCCCTCAGGTTGTGCGAGGCTTAGTTTATGGCTGCAACTTCGGCGGCGTGCCAAGCATTATGGCTAAGAAACTTGATCAGTGACTTGACAGGTAGAGAAGCTCAAAAGGTGCATTTGTTGGTGGATAATGAGTCTGCAATCGCCCTTATGAAGAATCCTGTCTTCCATGGGCGAAGTAAACACATAGATACCAAGTATCATTTCATACGCGAGTGTGTGGAACGTGAACAAATCCATGTTGAACCTGTAAGCGGGGAGCTACAGAAAGCAGACTTGTTAACAAAAGCCTTACCTCGGGTCAAATTTGCAGAAATGAGGACTCTAATTGGTGTTGAAGACGTGAAGACCCAAGTCAACATTTAGGGGGAGAGTGTTGATTCCAGTGAGTATAAACCAGAAAATCGTCCCAATTTTTGCTCCCTGTTTCGATTATTTGAACTCTGATTATCCAACAGAGTAGTCCCAAGTCGAAGAAGCTAACTCACTGCCTACAGGCTTTTGTTGGAGCTCTTTAAAAGGCACATTTTTCCATTGGCTTTGGGAGTTAACGGTCTGAAGTATCAAGTAAGATTCTTATTGTTTTGCTTTGATTTTTAATTTGTGGTTCTTAGAAATCAATTTTTTGTTAGCTTGGGTATGATGTGGCTTTTTTCTTGTCTTTTAACACGTTATTTGATGAAACTAGATATGCCACATTCTTGGTAGTGTGTGCTATTGTGGATCTTAGATGAGCCAAAGTTGATCAACCAACGAGTTGAAATAAGTGATCGATGGTTCTATCATTTTTTGGAGTATGCCACTTTACAATAGGGTTTTAACCTCAATAAAAACAAATAATAGATTTCAATATCATGTATATTACATTAAATTATTGAAATTCAGATGGTTATGATTTAACTGTTATCTTAGGAACTTTATCAGTCCATTCACTTAATAGGATTGCTTACTACTATAATCATTTCTAGGTCTGTCACTTGCGTACTTGTTAGGTAGTTAGTCATCAATTGGTCTATTTTATTGAAGACTTAATGATCCTTAAGGGTTTAGTATTGATTATTATTAGGGTTGAGCCCAAGAGTCTAGTTTAGGTTCTTAGGGTTTTTTATAAACTTTATTTAATGTAACTATAACATATTAATAATATTCAATCAACTCTTTCACCATTTGACATGGTATCAAAGCCTTGGGGTTGTTACCTTTTTCATATACGCCGCACCACCACAAAAATACAAACCCTAGCCGTCGCCACCGCGTTCAAACCCTAGACAGGGAGGTATGCTGCCGCCCTCTCCATTTTCTTAGCTTTTAGTTTTTTAACCTTTTTTGTTGTAAATAAAGATCCGTCTCGGTTTTAGATTCAAGTCACTTATCCTAAATCATTCTTTCCCACAAAACCCATATGCCTGTATCTCCTCTTTTTTGTTTCTTTTTTTTAGTTTGTTTTTTGCCGGACCACGATCCACTGCCACCGAGGAATGCCGCCTGGCCACGGTCACTGGCCTTTGGTATGAAAAACCATTGCACGACCACGGTCGCTAGATGTCATCTTGTTTCTTTTTATCTTTTTGGTTGGGATACCAATCACGTGATCATATTGCTACTGCCGCGCCACCCGGTGAACTACGGTCCGTCGTTGTGCCGCGTCCAAGACTATGATCCACCGGCGCGTCCTATGCCGTCGCCGCACTGCCGCATTGGATGCCCTTACATGATTATTTAATATTGTAGATTGCATTTAAGGATTTGGACTGAAGATTGCAAGATTATGGAAATTTTGGCCGAAGTTGTGACCGAGATCGAGACTATTTTTTATTGTTTTTATGTTTATTTTTTTAATTGTTTACAGTTTTGAGAGTCCGATTCTCTACCGACTGAGGGGGAGTATTAGACTATATTATTATTAGAGTTTAATATCGATTATTATTAGGGTTGAGCCCACGGGCTCGGTTTAGGTTTCTAGAGTGTCTTATATACTCTATATAATATAACCATAACCTATCAATAATATTTAATTCAATCTTTTATCATCTGACAGAAGTGTTGAGGGGCATCATGTTGATTAAGTGGTAAATGTTGTGTTAATCACCTTGCTGATTAGTATTACATTACAAAATCTGAGAGATTCATTCATATCGGATGATTTAGTCAAATTAGTTACATGGGTTTTAAACCAGGGATTGAAATAGATGAACAAATCTGCTAGGGACCTTATCTAATTTCTCCAGAACAATGATGGTAACAACTATCTTGAGGTATTTCTTTATCATTGTTCTTTTATGCGTTGAAATAAATTTTCTTATTCTTAGTTCAAATCTAATTTCATAATGATGCTGCCACTCAAAGATTTTACCTGTTGGTTATCCTCATCGCATGTATCATGACCAACCAAATATTCTACATGCGATGAGGATAACCAACAGGTATGAATTTTCTCACTAGCAGTTTGATTTTTGACTTTGAGATTAAAAGTATTTCCTTTTCCGTCAATATTTGACGTATCAAATCGGTACTAGCTAGGAAAAAGGGAAGCTTCCATTAGAATCAGATGGTGATTCAACACCTTTTTAAGACTACATATTTGCATCAAATGCAGAATACATCAATTCTAGACCCAATGTATATTTTCTATGCCTGCTACCAGTCCATTATGGCTGTATTCAATTCCTTGCTGATACAAAAAAACTTCACTAGATTCAATTCCTTGCTGATACGAAAAACTTCACTAGATTGATTTAATATTGTATTTAACTTGATGACTTTTTACTTTTATGTTGAAGGGGACGTTCATACACCTTTATTATTTTGACAAGCTCTTCATCGGCCTTAGATTGGCTGCATGGTTAGTTATGTATTATTTTATTGACAACTTCATTCGTCTATTTGGTAATGCTCTACATCTATAAAGGGTGAGGTCAATCGCATATAATTAATGAAATTAGCTGAGAAGGAAACTGATCTATTGAACGAAAGTGGCCAGCCTAATGTGTATTTTAATATATGAGACCTCTTATATTGTTTTATTGATAAAACTGGGAATAATACCCGAACATGCGTTGCGTGTTTTAACGACGAGTTAACCCGAGGATCAGACAAACGCACATATTCTGAATGCTACATTTCAATCATCATAGCCGAAAGCTGACTGTTTAATAGAACATCACATCCCAAACCCACATTCTAGGACAAGAGCGGCTAGCCACTTCAACTCCAAAGCAAAAACACACGAAAAACAGACATGAAACAAAAATAACTCTGAGATGCATAACACTACCAAGCCAACAACTTAACATGGTGAACATAACAGCTTAACATAACCGGCATAGAACCAAAAATGCATGCAAACAGGTTGACCAACATAACAGCAACACCAACACAAACCACCAACAATAGTCAGTTAGGATGCTCGGAGACTCAAAAGGGAGACCTCGTTGTGGCTACACCCTAGAAGAATGTCACGCCCAAACAACGAAGAGTTAAACTTCCTTAGCATCGCAGTTTCAACCAAATCGAGTAAATCACATCACAGTTTCAACCAAATCGAGTAAATCAGGCAAACAATCATTGTCTACGATCATATATATTCTTTAACGTTTAAAAAGCAAGGCAAAGAAATAACAGATGTATATCACATTTAAAAAGCAAGGCAAAGAAATAACAAATGTGCATCTCAGATGAGTCCCCACCCATCATCATTGATGATATAGAAAGCGGGCATCAATAAAGTTATGAAAACCATGAAAGAACCTAAGGGTTCAGTGTTTGTGGCTTTCAGCTCTCAGATGACGACATGTGTGCGGGGCCATTGTCATCGAGCAATTAATCAACAACAGACAAGCATTGCCACAACAACTGCTAGAGTAAACCACCAAAGAGCAAACATATCTCACATGTGTTCAAAAAGATCATCCGCCAACAAACATGGGTTCAATTGGAGCTTTAACGGCCCTCATGGGCTATAACCGGCCTGCATGTCGAATCAGAGAAGCACCGCTGAGGTATAGTAGGGCCACCATGTCAGAAACGAGCAACCAAAAGGCAAACCCTCTCACATGGCAGCAACCCCTCGTAACCCTAGAAAGTAAGGTCAAACACACCGGGAACCAAAGACGGAGGAAGAGACGAATACAAGGACCGTAGTCTCCAAGGGAGCATGCCGCTGGCGACACCCCACGGCAACACAACAAAGCTACCACCGCAACCGTCTCTCTCTCTCTCTCTCTCGAAACTAGTTCATATATAAAAAAAGCAAGGGCTCGACGATGATGGCCAAAAGTGATCCGAAGGTCTAGGTCAGCCTCATAGGCAACCAAAGACAATAAGGCAACCACCTCCATCTAACAAATCACAGGCGCCAGTTGCCGGCATCACAAAATCTTACATCGCTCTTTCTCTCTCTGTCTATTTCTCTCTAAATCTGTCTATAAAGACAATTTAATGAGGGGGGCGAATTGCAAAACTAGACAATTAGGTGGCCAAAACAATACACCCCGCATGCATGCTATTCCTTTTAAATAATTAGAGAATTAGGTTACTATTGATGTACCTGATTCGTCATACTAAATGTATACATGCATACAAAGTTATACTAAGTACATAGAATTTTCAGTTATGCACATGTTTTTTTTTAAGTCTTTATTTTTCAATCTGTTTAATACATGGGTAAATAACCTAGTTATAATATAAATAAATTTTACTTCTCACAAATTTTAAAATTGCAATCAAATTGTTAAATCCTTCCCTCACCCTCTCATAAAACAAATCAAATATTCAAAGATAAAACAAAACCTTTTAAAATGTTAACATGATAATAAGCATTTTGAGTCCCTCTAATAGAGATTTCAAGTATGATTCTATTGCACTAGTTTCTTTCTTTAACCCCATTGAGTTGGATGTCACAAATCTAACACAAATATGTTTTATCTCATCTCATTAATTAGCAGAGTATTAGTAGCTCTCGTGAGTTTAACATTAACAAGCTCTCGAGTCAAGATAAAAAAATATAAAAGACGGAACAAGAGTCAAGGCTACAAAACTATACTCTCCATTTAGAGTCAACATGTTTCTCCTTACATTCAAAAAGCTAGCTAGCAAAACACCTTTGTACATAATGTCATGCTCCCAATATAAACCTATATACAACCATGCTTAATATATATGTGTATATATTAATTATTATAATGAAAATAATACTATTATGGAGCCATGCATCAATATAACCGCTCCAGATTATCATATCATCAAATACTTGCCTCCATTTCAGAGAAGATTTTGCTCATCAGGAATTTGGATGCAACTTCAAATAGTTATTTGATATTTCAACTCCTGTTAACTGCCATATCCTATGTACCCCCCTACAAAATATACCTGTAAAAACCCGACTATTCGTATTAGTTCTCCAGTAATTTAATAGTGCGTATCCGGTTAATTTTGTAAGATGTTGACCGATTTTGGTCTGATTTAATTTTTTTTAAATGCTGATAGAAATTAGTAAAACAGAAAGAAGGGAGTTAGTTACCTAGATATAGTTATAAATACCCTATGCATGTTCGGGGCTTGAAGATGACGGAACAGCCCTGGCGTCCCTGCCAGATACACCTTCTGCAACCGATGAATTCTCCTCGCCCCTTGAATTTAGAGTCCCGAGATTCATTCGTTGAACCTCCTCTCTTGTATAAATAAATATCTTGCGGACCATGCCACAAAATTCCCTAGTTAAGAAGCAAATAATACATGGAAAAGACATTAGTGAGAATATTTAGGATTTGAGATGGTAGAGTAACGGGTAGGCTTGACCATTTTTTGTCCAAAATTTAACATTTTTCTAAAACAATTAGTGTGTCGAATATGACTATAGAAGTAGTGTTATTTCAATAATCTAATATTTTGAATAAAATGATTTAGGAAACCTTATGCAACTAAAATACACTTTTGATCCATTCAACAAGGTTCCCTAAAGTTATTCTTTTTGATCTTAAAATATGAACTAGAGGAGAGAAAATGTGCAGGAAGAGTGGGTTAGTTAACGGGTCAGGTCAGAACAACTTACGTCCAAAAGATCCAGATTTTAAAAATAATTATTCTGCTAATTGTGGCTATAAAGATTATATTTATTCAATCAGTATCTATTATTGAACTACTATTTATGGTTCCCTTCTTAACTACTTTTTTATATGACATGTTACATATGATACATAACATGAATTGACCCATTTGTAAGTAAATGGTTCAAGATTGCACATCTAGTGGTATGATTTGAAACTTTAGAGACACAGAATCAGTGACGTATAAAGGCTAAGTAATATAATCGATATTTTTGTAATATAAATCCTTACTGCCATGGATCATCTCCAACAAGCATCATATCACCCTCATCATCTGTGTATACAACCAACCAAGCCTTGTTGCGGGTTTTTAGTTCGCCGTTGAATTCAAATAACTCATCTAACGCAGCAATCAGTTCATCATAGTTGTTGAATTTAGTAAGATCCACGGACCTACCTAGGGCCATTCCTTGCTTTTGAACCTGAAATGAATAAAAATTGTGCAAGTTAAAAACACCAAGAAGATCTATAGGAGCATGTAATAATAAGCGATTCTTTTTTATCAGAAATCATAAGCGATTGGGTCAGGTTGACCTCAAAAACTTCCTTGCTCATGTTTCAAAAATATTCTTTTATATAATCAATGTGAAGTTGTGATCACAAAAACATCGCCGCTATACTAATCCAAAATCTTTGAATAAAAACGATAAGAGTCTTGAGATATAACAAAAGGAAGAAAGAAACAAAAACTTGAGGCCTTCAGCATATGATACAACCAGTACCTTTGTACAACTCCTAGTTGATACTCCCTGGACTTTTGGTTGTGGTTGGGAATTTTGATATTGCTTCTCAAGATCTTTACCGGTTGGTGAATTACCGATAACTTTTAGACCCGTGGACGGTTCGGATCTCTGCCTAGATTCAAAGGAAGGATATTGTTGTAATTTCAACTCTTGACTTGCATCTGAAGCAACCTTGTTACCTAGGGGGACACCAAATATTTTACAATTTCCATCTTCTGGTTTCCTAACCTCATTTTGCTGAACCAGTGGCAATTTTGGAATTTGTAGATATGAAGGAAGCGGTGGGGGCATTAGCCACTTTCCATGCTGCTGCTCGTTACCCCTTGCAATACCATGACCAGAATACTCACCAAAAGCACCTTTCATGGTTGAGCCCATTAAGTTGAGAGATAAATTGGAGGGTAGGGTTGACCACGGGTTTGACTGTATGTTGAATTTTACTTCGGTTTGACTTTGACCTGTAGAGGATCCAAAACAGGATAATAGATCAGTGAAAGATGATTCGGTAGGCCTTCCAAAGGGTAGCATCTTATCAATTCCCGCGTAACGTTGGGAGACAGATACGGGGTCGGTTTTGTCATTTTCATTTGTTATTAGTGAAGATGGCCATTGCACAGGCCTACCACATGAATCAGACTCGTTACTTTCTGCAAAAAGGACTCTAGATGTTGATAATTCTTGTCGTTGCGAGATCCTTGAAAATGCACTTGAAGGTGAAGGGTCTGCTGCAACAGCCCGTGATGAACCTATATTCAAGTTGGCTTATTATGAAACAATGGTTCATTTTCTAACATATTCGTCACGACTAAAGGTGGACAAATGGGCGTGCCAGACGGGTTCGCTGCCTCATCAAAAGGGTAGCCTTGTATGGTTCTGAAACCACTTTTGTCCAAAACTTTGTAAAGAGTAACTAGGGTGTTAAAATAATTACAAATATTATAATATATGATTAATAATCTATGTTTTTGTGTAAAACAGTGTATGCATTAGAAATAAGTTCTGAGCAACTTCTGACCCGTTTGATATGTTTTCTTTTTATCTTATTATTTTAAGTTTCCCCCTTTGACCCATTAGAGATAAACTAGTTCAGGTGTGTTGGCACTTGTGGGGGATTGGGCGTTGGTTGGGTATGGGTCAAACTGGTAATTGAGTATGTGTCAAGTCTGGTTGACCCAAAATACCTTTTGTTCAAACGTCCATTTGTAATTACGGTGTATTAAATATGATTATAACTAGCTTTACTACACCCGTGTATTACACGGGTTAAGTAAATAAAATACTATATATAATGAAAATTTATTAATTATAACAAGATGTTCTAAGATAAATATGATTGAAATTACATGTGAGTAAGGACTATAAGTAATAAAACAACGATATCAACTTTTAAAATTTTTGTTTTTACACTTTTTTTTTTTTTCAAAAATTATACATTTTGTATCAAAACAAGCCGTTTTTAAAAAAAATACCATTTTTAAAAATTTCCTTATTATAACTCTCAATTTTAATTCTTTTTGTTTTATAAAAATTTACTTTTTAAAAACACTAATATTAAAATATTTCGTCTTTTTAAAAAAGTTTGATGTTTTAGATAAATTTTTATTTTATAAAAAATTATTTCTTTAGAAATAACATTAATAAAAAGATGTTTATTAAACTGTTAAAAAACTATTTTTAAGCTACAAAAGTTAAATAATTATTAGTAATTAATGTAATTATTTAATAAGAGGGAGAAGTGAGAAAATTTTGGTTAGGAGGAATGTGATGCTGCCACGTGTCTCCCTAGTTACTCTTGTATTAGAGTAGAAAGATTTATATAGTAATCTAATATGTTGAATAGAAAGCTTTTACAGGGTTGTATAAATTAAATATACTCATTTCTCTTTTGAATTTACGGGTTTGACCCTCCACCCATTCATAAGTTAACAAGTTAATGTAGATACCTTCTCTTGTAAGAACAGAGGCATCAGGAGATGAAGACAACATGCTTGATCGAGGCCTTTTTTGTTTATGTACTAGAAGTGGATTTATTGCTGGAGTGAGAGCGGGCTCTATTTTCCAAGGTGAAACTCTCTCTGGACGAGAAATAGTCGAGGCTTCATCCCATCTCACCTATAAAATGATAAATAAAAAATAAAAAGGGCTAACATTGCATGACATATCATATGAAGTGAAAAATGTGATTTAGTAATACCTTCAAGCATCTCCATTTAGATTCAGGCCACGTATTAGGATCAGACTCTTCAATCCCAACTATGGTTCCAGTAAATCTACAGGATTTATCATGTCACCACATCCGGGTAACAAAATTTGGGGAACAAAAGGAAATCAGGTAAAACACTAGCACTACCTTTGTTCTGGAGCTTCTTCACCTTCAAACCTCATTTTGAATCTCATTCCTATGGAGTAATTGTTCTTGATAGACTTCATGTACTGATCATATGGAACAATGAACTCTGCAGGGCTAGTTCTAAAGCAATATAAAATATTAGTGTAAAACTGAAAAATAAAGACCGTATCAAACATAATTAGTTGAAATTTCAGACAATTGGTTTTTGTTTTAAAAAGTTGCATTTAGATCTGAGAGTATACTTTCATTGAACGTTTGACAAGAACACCAAGCGTTAGTGCAAGCCTGACTATTTACAATCAAGTTATCACTCTTTTCAATGTTGCATTAAGTGGTGGCAATTCTTACCCGTTTACTTATGAATGGGTAGATTTTGGTTCTGATTTCTCTCAAACAGCTCAAACTAAAACATTTAGCAACAATGAGAACGAGCCAAACAGTTCAACAGGTTGAAAATCACCTAGAGTCTATTTATAATGCTTGCAATTTCTTAATTATGCTTGCAACAATGAGCCAAATGCTTGCAACAATGAAAACGAGCCAAATGCTTGCAACAATGAGAACGAGCCAGTTTCAACCTGTTACCCAACCTGCGTGACCCACCCGTCCATCCTGCCATCTCTAATATTCAAGATTCATAATTTATCACATACCTAGGCTTGTAATAGACTGTAAATATTGTTCCTGTTTGGATAGCATGCCAAGCAGTCGCAAGGACGCCAAGATGCATGCTGTGACTGGATATGACAGATGATGGCACGTTTGCCTGCTGTCTCATTGCACGTCTTACCCCCACACGGAGCTCTCCATTTTCACCTCTATATATCATGTTTACTTGTCAGGTATTCAAAGAAGTAGATTAAGAGTTAAATGAAAAAAGGAAAAACTGTGTGATCCACGATGAGATCTGTTATTACCTTAGGAATAAAGGCGTCCCCAGCAACAAGCTTTTTAGAACTAACAAAGACACTCCAACCACTTTGAAGCAGATGCCTTCTTGGTTGGCCTAATGTTGACAAATTATGAGTTATACAAGCTGACAAAGGCAGAGGCACATCTGACTGAAAATTTTATGTACAATAACAAAACAAATTCCAAGTTCAACCAACTGATATAGATTACCAAACTATTGCTTTTAAACATTCTCTGCTCACATGGAAACTCCAAGATTAACTTTAAAGTACCTCACTTGTATATACATGCAATAGATACACATATCAAATTGTACAAAACCAAGGTCTAAAAGAAGCTGCTAATTACCCCGAAATATGTGCCTGAAACGCCATTCATTTCCATGCAAATCCTTTGCTGTCAGCTCCTGTGTTGGAGGCTGCCTTGACATATCCTGTCACAACCAGGTGGCAGATTTTAAGTATTAAAACCCAATTAATACTTTGTATCAGAAGGTAAGCTACTAACCAATGGGGGAAGACATTCATCAGCATGGCGTCTCAAAACAGAAAAGCCACCATGAGTACTTGTATCAGACGGTCAAAGTCTTGCAAAAAGAGTGCAGATGAAACCGAGCTTGCGCAGGCGGTGCTGGTTCTTTCTCAACAGCATTTTCATCTAGCTGTTCACAGATTCTCATCATAAACAAAGTTATTAACTAAATTATAATTATACAAATACCAAATGGGTTGATCACCAATCACTCTAGAGGTAAGACTGACATTAGGTTGTGGCATCAAAGTTATTTGGGCGAACACCTCATCAGTCTCTAATTCAGCCTGCGTACCCCACACCAATAATATTTATTCAAAAGAGCAACAATCAGTCAACCACAGATATCAAATTCCGTAATCTGAAACAAATCTACCTTCAATTGCACATTCATAACACGACAGAGGATCTTTGATGGAAGATTATACATCGTCATCTGCTGTTCTGCTACCTGATTGGTTGAAGCCTCAACCTAACAATCAGATAAACCATAATAGCTCCCTCAGATTATGAACAGACTAGAAACAATCATCAACAGTGACTATTTTGAAACTAGATTCACACAAATTTTAAGTAAAAAATGATAAAAACGGAGTACGACAGCTAAATACTCAAAAACAGGGTTGGCTCAACCTCTCATGGGACCTAAAGCGAATCCTAAAATCAGGACCTCTTCATGATAAAAGTAATTATTTTACTTACAGTTTACTATCATCACGGTTAATGCAAGAATAAACCGCAAACAAACTCGTCCCATTTTGTAACCACCATATTCGGTGATGTTTGTATTGACATATGAACGATTACACAAGTAAAATTGAGAAAAAAAAATCACTGAATATTTGGAAAATCTTAGCTTCTTGACCAAACATCTAGAACAAGATGATAACGCTCCTTAAGTTCATATAGCCATTAGCCATTAGCCATATAGGCTTCACGTTACCCACTTTACCCCCTTTTACTTCATCTCACCTATAAAAATGGTTTAACCCCTCTTAACTCTACCCCTTTGCTTTTTTTTATTTTTCACCCTTGTTAAATTGTTAGCCACCCCCATCCCTCCTCCTCCTCCCCTCCTCCTCTGTTATAGATGTATGTATGTATGTATATATGTGTGTACAAACTCTGATTAAAAGACGAGAAGGTTGGTAATCCATAATAACTCCTTCAGATTACGCACCACACTAGAAACAACCATCAAAGTGACCACTTTGAAACTCGATCTACACAAATTCATACGATTATGAAGTAAAAATGATAAAACTCAACACTACAGCTAAAACTCAATTAAACCTGTTTCTATGTGGTCCTTGAGGAAAGTAGAACACTAGGTCTTTCTCTTGAGGCACCGTACGAGCGGACCAGCACCAGCTCTCCATAACTCCTTGTAAAGAGCCGCATCCTCATCACCTACGGGGAAAAAAAAACGATTAATCAATCGACATCAAATCGGAAAACTAATTTACACATAAAAAAAC
>CM046475.1:27265045-27398726 GCA_025506415.1 Flaveria robusta
TTTTTTGTTTGATTTGAACTTATGTGAATCGTTTATAAGATCTTTTATTTTAATGGTTTGTTTGTTTGATTCTTGATTTAAACCCGAATCTATTCCGGTATATATTAGATCGTTAATAAAATTGGCCACTTTATTAATTTTTCTGATAAAGTTCTTTATGTTTTAAACCCTAACAAGTTTTAATTTTTGATACAAGTAACATTAAAGGTTTGAGTTTGTCTATGAATTCATTCTTGTTATAGAATCATATAATCTAGTTAAACATATCGAACGACGTGGTGTTTAGTTATAATTGATACTTCTATCGTTGTAACCTGCACGCTAAAATCCGAACCATGTGAGCTTAGAGTAGTGGGTTGACTCTAACAACAAACATCGATTGATTAGACATTAGATAGAGTGGATATCCAAATTGACGTGATGTCTAGTATCGATACAAATCATTAATTAAAAAGGGATCATTGCACCGTAATCGTAATAATCATAAGCCAAATCAAATTAAGAAATTACCTTGGTATTGGAATTAGTTTTCGTATTTGAATTACTTTACAATTTAATTAACGTTTTTAGTAATTTTTTTCATAATTAAAAACCACAAAAATATCAAATTTGTTTTCTTGCAGAACCTTAATACGACCTATATATATATAAATAATAATTTGAGCCGAACAGAACCGAGCGGACCTTTGCTCGTGCTTGGCTCGTTAACAATCTAATCCGAGTTAATCGACTCGTTTAAACCGAGTAGAAGTTCGAACGAACACTTTCGAGCAAATTCGAACAAGCATCAAGCGCGGCGAGTATTTGAACTGCCTTACCCCACACCACCACCACCACACCCCCACCTCTTTCGACGACCCCCACACCACGACCACCTCTGCCAGCCACCCCACATCACCGCCACCATCTTCCGCCAGGAAAACGACATACCCCTTTCATGTTCATCATCAATCGGCTATCACAAACAATAAAAAACCCTAGCCCCCACACCCTTGTTTTTAACAGAAATATTTAACGGTATTAGTTGATTGGCGTTAACTAAGACAAAATGAAAACCACAGGGAGTAAAATCGTTTTTTAAACATTTGGAGACAACCGTATTTTGCATCAAAACAGATGGAACAAAAGTAAAGTTACTTTTTAGTTTATTAGTTTGAGTTGTTAAGAAATGATGTTTGTGGCTTTAACCTTTTAGTCATCTTAAATTTAAAATAATATGCACATGGGTTATATAAGATTGAGTCAATTTATGTTGAGTAGTAATTTGTATAAAGATATGCATTAGCCAGAGAAAGTTGTTAGTTTGGTGCTTAGTAGAGGAACGGTGGGTGAACCTTGTGATTATTGCAACGTCTGACAATTCAACAAGAGGATAGGATTAGGCGATTAGCCTAGCTTTCGTAGCGTAGGTATGATGATATAGCAGTTATGAATTATATTTTTAACGGCCAACGAATAATTTTTAAGTATGGTTACCCGGTAAACCCATTGGCGAAAGGTCATCCACGCCCGCAAACACAGACAGCGCTGGTGACCCGGCTCGCCCACCATTTTAAGGAAAACCCACCATCCAAATGCCCATTGTGGTAAAGACCCACTTGAAACATATTGCACCTAGTGAGACTTCAACCCTTACTTTTATTTTGGAAAGTCATAAAATACCTACTCATAAACCAGTTGATCTAAGACTTATGGGCGGTTATGAATTATTACTAGGGAAATAAAAGTTTATGGTTTCCAATTGAAAGAAAGGAACAGGGTTGGGCTTATGTTTAACCTGCTTTGGCTTTTTGAAAGCAGATTTCAATTGGATGGCGGTGGTGACGCCATTGCTGGTGCGACTGCTACCTCCCTCCTCCGACGACTGCAGAAGCCACTGGGAAAACTTCTACCTCCGTCATCAAAACAAGGCAGGTATCATACACCTCCTCTAAACCAAAGATCATCTTTTAATGATTTTCTCTGATTCCCAAGTAACTTCAATTGTAGTTCTTCAAGGATCGCCATTACCTGGACAAGGATTGGGGCCACTTCTTTTTCATCATAACACCTCCTAACCCAAAGATCATCTTAGAGGTCACTTTCCAATTCAACTCCATATACCTCATTCCTAAAGTCTTAATCCTTCTTCTGCAGGCAGGTTGTGGAGCTGGCAACACCATCTTTCCTCTCGCCAACAAGTATCCTCAACTTTATATTCATGCTTGTGATTTCTCACATCATGCTCTCACACTTGTTAAGGTCCTTTCTTCTATCCCATCCACCACTGCCACTCAATTTTAAATCTCTATCCATATGTTTGTTACACCCTCCCTCACCATTACAACTATTTCGCTAACTTACTTCTTGCAGTCACATCCAGATTTTCTTCAACATCAAATTAATGTTTTTATTTGCAAATTGCTCAAGATAATCTTTCTCATCATATTATGCCTGCATCTGTTGACGTTGTCACCTTGGTAAGCATGTTCTTTACAACTTCTCCTTCTTTCCTTTGTTATGATATCTTCAATAACACTTCACATTTTAAGCAGGTTTTTACATTATCTGCAATTTCCCCTCAGAAGATGCCAATTGTGATACTAACCTTCGAGTGTATTAAAGGCACTCTTACACAACTTTTCTTTCTCTTTAGGGCAAAGGCTTATCATAAAACAACCTCTGTGCCTTTTCACCTTTTTGTGATTGATCAAGTCCGTCTAATTGCTCAAATAACCTACTCTTCCATCCCATACTTTAATTTAATTCTCCCCAAGCAAACTACACACAGTTAAGATATGCACATTTAATGTACTTCTTAGTTACAGAACACCAGTTTTACCCTCAAGTCCTTAACCATTTATTTGGACAACTTGCATGATCAAATGATAAGAGTAAAAAGAATAAAAATTGTAAATTTAACACTCCAATTTTGACAAGTGGACAATTTTTTTGGGACAAATGAAAATAGAATGGTGGACAATAATTTTGGGTTGGAGGGAACTACCAGTTCTTGTCGATTTTCTAAGCATCTTTTACCATTACTAATTATTTGATAAAAATCCTTCAGCTTTCAAATTTTTCTATGTATAGTAATCCGTATTGACTGCAAGATCAATATCATGAAGTGGAGATGATGTGTTGTTAACTTTGGTCATATGACTTATTTTTTATTTTATGGTCACATCTTGAAAGCTGGTTACTTGCTGTTGATGAGCCAAGGACTAACTTAGATTGAAATCTTTCAAAGTTTGAGGGTCTTTAGGGGTAATCAGGTAACCATAGTTAGGGGTGTTTGCAGTCTAGTTTGGTCGATTATGATGAAGTTTTTTTGGTTGAACTGCTAACTACATATACTGAAAATGGAAAATCAAACTGGCTGGGTTCATTGGGTCAGCCAGATTGGTCATAACTGTTTGGTTTTACAATTTGAACCTTTTCTTCTTGTATTAAAATTGAGTTTGTATAACCTTCTTAAATGATAAATATGGTTCATGAATACACACATATAACTGTATATACCGAAATGAAAAATATATAATAAAACCATGGTTGGCCGTTCCAAATCCAAGCCATCTGTGAGAGTTTTAAATCTAGCTTTTTAAACTGTAGATCATGGACCGAAGGGTATAAATATCAAACTGGTTGAACCAACTGATCAGTTTAGATGGTTCTATTGGTAACAGCTTATGAACACCCTACCCAAAATGGTAATTGGAATAATGTTGGTACATCCTCCGTCCTAAATAGTTGTCCACGTTGATTTTTAATGTCTCAACATAGTTATCAACTTTCATAACTGGATAGTTATAGCTTTCTAATTCTTTCCATTTTACACTTAATAACTCATCTTGAAAAGTTGCAAGTTTTTCAAGCCAATTGGTATCATAAATGCATTAAGGGTAAAATGTGTATTCTTATAACGAGAAACTACATTAAACACATATATGATAAATGGTGTTTTTTTTGTTGTGAACAATTATTTTGGGATGCAGGAAGTACCTTATCTATTGGGCAATTTGCCCTACTTTTTAAGGGTGATTCTATTACTCTATATCCCACATTCCTTATGTATGTACATATATTATATATATATATATATATATATATATATATATATTTGCTGTTTGCTGCCTAATGGCCATGTTCTTTTCGGGATTATGCTATTGGGATTATGCTTAAGTGAGTTTCCAAGCTTCTTATAATATCTTATTCGAGTTTAGTTACCATTCAAATTACCAAATTGCCGTCAACAATAAAGGACAAGTGATACATACCAGCCACTATGAAAGTTTATTCACGGAGGAAGAAATCAAATGGAACCAGTTCCTTGGAGCAACTTCATTATTTTTGGATCCGGGTTTGACCGTTCAACCCGGAACTTGAATGTGGGGAAAGTAAAAGGATAAGTGGTACTCAAAAGATGGAGAGATTAATTGGTTTAAATGGAAGTAAATACAGAGAGCTGAATAGTTAGAGGGAAGTAATTGCTTCATCAAAGTTTACCTTAAAATACGTTGTTTTTGTTTTAGTTTCCTTGTCTTGTTAAATTCCTTTTGAACTTTGTATTGGAGATCGCCTATCTCGAATCAGGCTAGTTTTATCCCAAAATAATTCAGGAATTTCATCTTTTATCTTCGAAATCTATCAATTGGTTCCATTGCCGGGAAAACGAAACAACGGATATGGTGCAAACCCGGAGCAATCCTGATGTACTAGCAATCCATTTGACCCAATTGCTGCACAGTTGGCGGATATTGCTGCTAAACTTGAGTCCATGGAGTCCTTAAGGGAAGACATAGCCACTCTGAAACGTCAATCAGCAGCAAGAAAAGGCCAGCAGCGGTGGAGGCAGGTAGGAGGAGGGAGAGTCCAGTTATTCCCACTTCAACCGCCGACCGTATCATAAAATCGAGTTTCCAGCCTTTAGCGGAGGAGATCCCAGAGGCTGGATACTTAAGGCAGAAAAGTATTTTCGGTTTTATAACACCTTGATGAAGAAAGGTTGATGTAGCAGCGATGCATTTTGGGGGACGCTTTGGATTTGTATTCGTGGTTATCTGCAGAACAAGAGATCAACTATTGGGAGGAATTGACTCATGCTTTACAGAAGCATTTCGGGCCACCGGAATTCCAAAATCCCGATGAATACCTCTGTAGCATAAAACAAACTGGTTCTGTCCACGATTATAGACAGGAGTTCGCCCGAAGATCATCGAGGGTGTCCAATTGGCCTGACCATTGTTTATTAGGGGTCTTTCTTAATGGTCTTAAGGAGGAGTTGAAGGCCGATGTTCGTATCATAAAACCTCGAACCGTGTACAAAGCTATGAGTCTAGCATTTGAATTTGAGTCTAAGCTTAGCCATACCCGTACTGAAAAGAAATCTACTTTTCCCTCAAATCCGATTCCAAACCATTTACACCTGCCCCATCCTCATCTACCAACCAACCTAAATTTGATACCAAACTAATCCCGTGTCACCGATCCTGAAAAACAAGCTCGCTTTCTCTGTGGTGAATGTTTCGTTGTGGAGATAAGTATGGCCCTGGTCACCGATGTAAAACGGGTACTTTTAAGCTGTTGGAGGCAGATGAAGAAAATGAAGAGTCTGTTGTACACGAGGAAAGATGGCAACAGAAAGTCAAGATGAGATGGCTGAAAAGTCTCCATGCCATTCTTGGAAAATCTCACATGTCAACTATGAAAATCCACGGTACCTTAAACTCGACTGAAGTACTTATTCTCATTGATAGTGGTCTACACACAATTTTATTCAGAAACTTTAGTCCACGAACTAAAATGATAACTCAACTCACAACCCATTTGGAGTTCAAATTGGGAATGGTGATATAATCAGATGTAGTCGGGGGTAGCCGTGATGTTTCTTTGCAGATCGGACCTCCAACTAAACAAGTTTTACCCCTTTTCTATCGGAGGGGCAGACGTGTGGTGCTTGGAATACAATGGTTATCTTCCCTGAATACAGTGCAAGCCAATTGGAATGAAATGTTTCTAATTTTCTCTATTGATGGAAAAAAGTATAAACTTCAAGGGGTACCTCAGGACCACAAAAAATCTGCTGCTTCCAACACCTTTCACTCGATACCGAGACCAACAGCCAATACCTAACATATTACAGCCCTTAATTACCATTTACACCAGGTTTCAAGAACCTACAACATTGCCACCATTTCGAACCCATTTTCATTCCATTCCCTTCTCCCAAATTCCTCTCCTCCCAACATCGACCCTACCGTTACCCCCATGCCCAAAAATCTGAAATTGAAAGACAGATTGATGTATTGTTAGCAGCTGATTTCATCCAACCAAGCACAAGTCCCTTTTCCAGCCTAGTATTGTTGGTGAAAAAGAAAGATGGCACGTGGAGGATGTGTGTTGACTACCGGGCCCTAAACAAAATCACTATTGTAGATAAGTACCCAATTCCTAACATAGATGAATTATTGGATGAGCTTTATGGAGCCACCGTCTTCTCAAAGATCGATTTGCGTTCTGGTTACTACCAGATTCGAGTCAATCCGCCCGATATTGAGAAGACCGCTTTTCGAACCCATTCTGGTCATTATGAATTTAAAGTCATGCCTTTCGGCCTTTCCAATGCTCCTTCTACATTTCAGGCAGCCATGAATGATCTTTTTAGACCCTATTTACGTCGATTTGTGTTGGTGTTTTTTGATGACATTCTTATTTACAGCCCAACTATGGAACTACACTTGCAGCATTTAAAAACGGCTCTAGAGTTGCTGTCAAATCAGCAGTTTTATGCAAAACTTTCAAAGTGTTGTTTTGGTCAATCCCGAGTGTTATTTTTAGGGCATATTATTCAGCAGCAGGGGTACAAGTTGACCATGAGAAGATAGCAGCTGTTCAGTCCTGGCCAGTACCTAGTATGTCAAAGAAGTGCGTGGGTTCTTGGGACTTACGGGGTACTATCACAGATTTGTCAGGCACTATGGGTGATTGCACAACCTCTCACAGTCCTTACCAAGAAGGAGGGTTCAAGTGGACCGAAGAAGCCACTTTGGCGTTTAATAAGTTAAAACAGGCTCTCATAACAGCCCAAGTTCTCAGGTTGCCTGATTTCTCAAAACCTTTCGTTGTTGAGTGCGATGCATCCTCAGAAGGGTTGGGTGCAATCCTGACTCAGGAGAACCACCCGGTTGCTTATTTCAGCAAAGGTCTCACTCCAAATAATCGTTTAAAGTCAGCATATGATCGGGAGTTGCTTGCTTTGGTTTTAGCAGTGCAAAAGTGGAATCACTATCTTCTTGGCAGACATTTTTTATCAAGACAGATCATTGTACTCTCAAATTTTACTCGAGCAAAGGGTTACAACCACTGAGCAGCAAAGGCTTCTTTTAAAGTTAATGCCTTATGATTTTTCTATTGTATACAGGTCTGGTAAAGAGAATCGGGGGCTGATGCCCTTTCTCGTAGGCCTTTTACTGCTGAATTATTCACCCTAGTGCTACCTCACTGCTTAACTTTAACAGAAATACAAGAGGGACTCAAGAAAGATCCTTATACACGAGAGATCATTCAAAGATTAACAGCTGATCCATCATCAGTTCCAAATGCAATGGTTGGTCAAACTTTAATGTACAAAGGGCGGTAGTTGTGCCCGAGGACTCGACACTTCGTACCACTATTTGCATGAGGCCCATGGTACTCCTATGGCAGGCCACGGTGGGTTTCTAAAAACATACAAGCGGGTGGCAGCCAATTTTTCTGGCCTAACTTGAAACGAGATATCGGTATTTGTTCAACAATGTTTAACCCTGCCAACAACAAAATATGAAGCCCTTCAACCTGCTGGTTTGCTTCAGCCATTACCAATTCCCACCCAGATTTGGGAAGATATCTCGCTTGACTTTATCGTGGGATTGCCTACTTCCAACGGTTTGATACTATTTTTGTGGTAGTTGACAGATTGAGTAAATATGCACACTTTTTACCGCTTGCACATCCGTTTACAGCCAAGGGAGTTGCAACTCTCTTTTGTAGGGAAATTGTTCGACTTCATGGTTACCCCCGATCTATATTTCTGATAGAGATGTCATTTTTTGAGCAATTTTTGGCAGGAGTTGTTTCGTCTAGGCCACACATCCTTGAAGATGAGTACAAGTTATCATCCTCAAACGGATGGTCAAACCGAGGTAATTAACCGTTGTCTTGAGGCCTATCTTCGGTGTTTTGCTCATGAACAACCTACTAAATGGAGCACTTTTTTGCCTTGGGCCGAGTATTCGTACAATACGAGTTTCCACACTTCTACTCAAACCACACCATTTACAGCAGTTTACGGACGAGATCCACCACCATTGCATCCATATGTAATTGGAGATACTAAGAATGCTGATCTTGAAACTCAATTAATCACGCGTGATGATATGTTACAGCTCCTTCGAGCTAACTTGCAGAAAGCACAAGATCGAATGAAGGCTCAAGCCGACCTAAAGCGACGGGAGTTGTCTTTGAGGTGGGTGATGTAGTTTTCCTACGAATACAACCTTATCGGCAGAAAAGTTTGGCCAAAAGACGTTTTGAAAAACTATCTCCCCGGTTTTTTGGTCCCTACCGAGTTACTAAGAAGGTCGGACCAATAGCTTATGAGTTAGAGTTACCACCGGACTCTCGAATACATCCGGTCTTTCATGTGTCTATGCTCAAACCGGCTCGTGGCCAATTCCCATATACACCTGTTGCACCACTTCCGATTACAAGAGATTGGGAAATTGATTTACAACCGGGCCAAGTCCTAGCTCATCGTTGGATTCACGCTACTAAACCACCAACCTTGGAGTTGCTTGTCTCTGGGCTAGTCGTCCAGCTGAAGAAGCTACTTGGGAAGACTACGATTTATTAGCTAGCCAATTCCCAAATTTTCGCCTTGAGGACAACTCGGTTTACCGCGAGGGAAGTATTGATACATACCAGCCACCTATGAAAGTTTATTCACGGAGGAAGAAATCAATGGAACCAGTTCCTTGGAGCAACTTCATATTATTTTTGGACGGGTTTGACCCGTTCAACCCGGAACTTGAATGTGGGAAAGTAAAGGATAATGGTACTCAAAAGATAGAGAGAATTGGAATTAATTGGTTTAAAGAAGTAAATACAGAGAGCTGAATAGTTAGAGGGAAGTAATTGCTTCATCAAAGTTTACCTTAAATACTTTGTTTTGTTTTAGTTCCTTGTCTTTTAAATTCCTTTTGAACTTTTGTATTGGAGATCGCCTATCTCGAATCAGGCTAGTTTTATTCCAAATAATTCAGTGAATTTCATCTTTTATTCGAAATCTATCAACAAGTTTCCAAGCTTCTTATAGTATCTTCTCTGAGTTTATCTTTCAAATCACCACATTGGCGTCAGTGTTAAGGAATGAGTATTTTTTACCATGATTCGTGAACAATATGCAGGTAATGCTAATGAACAAGAATCAAGTTATCAGTGAGAACTTCTATTTTCGTGGTGATGGCACTGTAAGCATTCTGTCGACTTTTGGTCTTCATTGTATTCATTTCAATCCTCCTCATAAGGACTCGTAAAAAACCACCAAACGGTAGAAATAAACTGCAAAGTACTATGAAGTATTTACTATTTAATTTTACCACCCCTAGCTTTCCTAGTAAACTAAATAAGAAAATCTCGACCATCATTTTAAGCTTGAGTTCAAACTCATTTCTCGTGTTGAAATCTAAATAATTCACTAAATTCTTTTTCCTTTTTTCTGTAAATTTAAACATATTATCATTTTTCAAGTGTTATAGAATACATACATTTTTTCAGCTATAGAGATTGACTGCTAAATGATATTAGGAGTAGGTTGAGGTTTGGCTTTTTGGCCGAACCACATAATAGTTTTGAGGTTAACCAAACGGCAAACACCCATACCTGGCATAATCTTGTTGTCTTTTCTGAATTGTTGATTAAACTTATTGCTATTTTCCATATACATATGTAGTGTTCATTCTACTTCTCTGAAGATTCATTGTCGAAGTTATTTGAAAGAGGTGGATTTACTTTAGTGGATGTGAATACATACAACAGAGAAATAATAAACCGAGCTCGGAATATTACCATGCAGAGGTATCTTTTTTAATCTTTATATAAGTTTTATGAGTGCATTAAAGTTATCTAAATCATTATTTCTTTGATTTTAGGCGTTGGATACGAGCTGTTTTCAGACGACCTTGATGTTGTAAGCACGCTTTACTAAACAAAATCGTCACATACCAAATGCGATATTGACAGTTTGGTATCTAGTCCTTTGAGAGCTTTGAGGCACCGGATTTGCCCCGTATGTTCTCCCCTGATACTAACAAACATGGTGACTGGCGTATATGTAACCATAAAACTTTGTGTTAAGTTTCTTAGACTCACTATCTAATATTGAAAGTTAACTTAACTCAACTGTCCACATTAGTAATATAACAGATGGACGAAATAACCTGAATGTATAGAAAACTTGTTTTCGCCATACTTGTAGCTATCTCCAGCACTTGCTACTTCAAGGTAAGATTGACACGTGGATTGAGTTGATGATGAATCTTGATCTTGAAACTGAAACTGAATCCCTAATTGCTCTCTATTTTGATGACGTGGCATCAGTGTTCCCATTTTCAAGCTCAGGTTATTAGACAAAGTGGAATGTTCAACAAACGACTCAGCACCGGTCCATTGAGACAGGTACCCAACACCACACGATTCACAATTCTTTTTCAGCAATGCTTGCATGTTTTTAAGACTTAAAATGACTTGTACGACAGTAACCCTACACAGTGACGGAACCAAAAGTTTATCCAATGGGTCAGTTTTACTCGTGCTCAAGTTTCTCTCAACTTGAGGTCAAAATTCACAGCTTGTGTCGATCGGGTTGGGTTTTTTTCAATACTAAATTTCCAATCAAGAAGTACTATTGTCCATGTATTATTAATAACTTTCAAAACACAACTAGAACAAAGTAATTAAGACCTGATTGTCAAAATACACAGGAATATTGATAGTCAAGATTAAGAAATGAAGATTGCTAATATTGGGAATCAAAGTGAAACATTAGGCATCACAAATCAAGAAATCATAAGCCTAAATAAAGATTCAACCCAAAATTAAAAGAAGTGAAGAAATGTTAGCCTTTAATCAACAACAGAATGGTTGATTCGATGGTGGAGGGAAAAGGTGAGAGGCTACAAGTTCTTAAATATTAAAAATTTGCATTCACACTTCTTATATTAAGGAGATGATGCATTTTAAAATAATCACTCAATTATAATCAATTTAACTTGTCTAAACACCTAAAATTCATTATACTAATTTGAAATAAGATAATAATTACAGAAGTAAAAACACATATATAGATAAGAATTTACCAAACAAGGTGATATGATGTCATCAACTTGACCATATGAGTTGATGACAGATAAGAGTCAATTGAGTTGGTTTTTATGACATTTTAACAAACACTTGGTGTGCACTAAGTTACATGCATCGATTGACACAATAATCCTAAACTTTAGGTTTATCAACCACGTTACAGATCATCACTAGGGTTGTTCACGATCCGAGTCAAACCGAGCAGACTTTTGCTTATGCTTGGCTCGTTTTCAAATCGAACTGAGTCAATTGGCTCATTACAGCCGAGCGGAAAATCCAACGAGCATTTTTCGAGCGTTAATTTTCGAACGAACATTTTTCATGCGCTAATTTTTCGAACGAACATTTTTCGTGCGCTAATTTTTCGATTGAGCATCAAGCGAGCGTAAACGACTGCCGAACAATTGTACAACTCAACTGTATAGTGGGCATCCGATTTATATTGTAATGAAAGACAATGTCAATATTGGGTCTTAGGTTTTAAAAACTTAAGAAGCAGCCACTGTGATGTGTAAGGGTTTTTATGTATGTTAACATATTTAATTATGCGTTATTACGTGTCTTAAACACAATTTCTTTTACAGTTAATAGATTTGTAGTTGTGTGGAGCTAAACAGATGAATTCGGGTGTTTTTGAGAGTTAAAATATTTGCCCGAAACTCAAGATGGAAACAAAATTTGGAAAAGAAAAGAAACAAGTCTAAAATGATGAGGAACGTAAATTATGTTCCTATGGATATAATTTACGTCTTGTAAG
The DNA here is from genome assembly GCA_025506415.1 of Flaveria robusta. Taxonomy (NCBI): domain Eukaryota; kingdom Viridiplantae; phylum Streptophyta; class Magnoliopsida; order Asterales; family Asteraceae; genus Flaveria; species Flaveria robusta. Next base: position 27,277,179 of record CM046475.1, read on the forward strand.
AAGTTCAGTCATGACGTAAACTAGAACGTAAAACAGTGGCAACAAGTGATTTTTCTTAGGGGAACATACATTACGTCCCTGAGGACATAAATTACGTCATTTTGCTGTTAGAAACGGAAATTCAGGGTTTTGTGATCTTCTTGAAGGGTAAAAAGAGGGCTACGATTTGAAACTTTCCAGCTTAATTCTAATAATACCAAAGTCGATTTTGGAGCCAAGAATACCTACAGATCTATTTTTCATGCCATTGATCCCTACAACATTCGATTTCAATTCCATGAAGACCATGAGAGGCTAAACCACCCGTGATCTTCTTCGGGTGTAAGGTTTGTGTTTATGATACTTGTTTAACATTAGTTCTTCTTAGTTCAGTTTGGAGTTTTGATTGACATGTTAAGCAATATAACTTCGTTTATTGGTTGAGTTATTTAAACAAGTTTAATTTGTTTCGAATATTAATCTAATTCTTATTAGTTTTTGGTTTCTTTACATCATGAATATTATAAGTACTAGGTTTTGGTTAGTAAATTGAAATTGATAGTTTGTGAATAGGTCCGTTTACAACCCCTACTATTTTTATCATAAAATAAATTAAACCAATACAATTATGTTTATGTGATTTTTTGCTAAGTATAACTAGTTTACAACTTGTGTTTTGTAAACCTAAAACTCGAAGTGGTTCATTCTTTTTATTCAAAATAAATAAAGTTTGTTAGTTTACAATATTGTTTACTATATTAATCGTGAATTCAAAGTTGTTTTTTTAAATTAAGTTAAAATTATTGAACTACAAGTACACTTTCAACATATACTCGTGAAGACGAACTTACTTACCCACATATTACTCGTGGAGACGAACTTATTTACCCATACTCATATAGGTGAGTTAAGTCTTAAATTTAATTTGTTTTTGAGTAGATCATGACAATGTACTTTAATTTCATAACATAACATTTTCATAAACACTACCAGAAAACTTAGCAATTGCAACCAAAAAATTGTGACCGAAAAAATCAGTCACAAAATACACGATCGTAACCCTATTGGTCGCAAAAACAGAGACCGATGAAAACCTCATTACAAAATAGCTGTAAACTTTGCGACCGTCTATTATCAATCTTAATTCGATCGCAAAAGTTGTATAAAATAAATATTTTAAATAGTATAATATATAAGATAAATAATTTACATTTAATCGTATAAGAAGTAGATTTGAGACCACGCTAGCGGATGCAACAGTAGCTCAAAGTATAAGTGGGACTTTTGCTCAATCATCAATCCTCCACATTAGTGTTTTTGCTCTCATATAATTAACGGACCTCTCCACCATTATCTATCGAACCATCCATCTCTTCTTCACCATCACCGCTGATGATCATCAGCATCATCGTTTAGTAGCTGCATCATCGTTCACTAATCGATGTTTATGATCTCCTTTAGTAGCAATTTCGATTTATCTATTGTAAGTTAACCATTCGATTTCTCCATTGCATGTTACTAATAGATGATTATGATCTTCAATTCGATTACTTTGATGTTAGATGATGACTTGTCGATCTGTTAACCTAATTAGGTCAAAATTATGTGGGTGTTGGGATTGCTTATTTTACACCAACTTTTGACTTATTAACTTTTGAAAAGTTAATAAGTTAAAAAAAAGTGTTTGGCAAATCCAAAAGAATTTTTCAAACTAATTTTTCATATAGGGTAAAAAGAAGGTTTTAAAAAGTAAGAAGAGAGTTACTTATTAACTTTTAAAAACTATTATTTAGTCTAGTTTCTATTATACCCATTTATTACCTCTTATTAACTCCTCTTATTTTAAACGTATGCCTATTTTGGTCATTTTACGACATTTTAGTTTATAAGGTAATACAAACACTTTTTTAAAAACTCATTTTGAAAAGTCATAAGTTAATAAGTCATTTTTGTCAAAAATAATTTTTAACCAAAATAAGTAATCCCAAACTGGCCCTATATAACAAGAGTATCGAATCATGCATGATTGATGGTTTTGAAAGGTGAATTTGGCATCCGTGGAGTTTCTAGGGTTTGAGATTTCTGATAATGTGGTTATCATGTTTCGATTTAGTTTTTGAAGGTTGGTAATATATTTGAACCAATCGATTTTCAAGGTAATTTGTTCCAAACTTGAAGAACCAATCCATCGATTTTGAACCATAGTGAGTTTTATTTTTCAAATCAGAAATGGTCAAATTGATGAAGTGGAATACAACTCAAATTGGAACTTGAGTTAATTGCTTCAAACAATTGAACTTATATTATATTTTAATGTTAATATGTTTCAACAACTAAAACATTTGATATGATTCTAACTCTTTCTTATATTATATTTTAATGTTAATGCTATTGTTAAGATTTATAAGCACATGCATACTAGCAGTTTCATCTTGGTTCTTGTTCTAACCATCTGTTATTCCAATTGATGTTTGATCTTATATTTTGATTTCAATTCCCTATTTTTGTTTGTAGTTGGTGCTATTTTCTGTTTTTGTTCGGTCTGTTGGGCAACTGATAGTCTAGTCTGATAGTATGTTTATCATTCATGCTGATGATTCTTCACAATTGGTACCATCTTAGCCTAGAATTGTGATAGGCATTAGGGGCGGACCTACTAAGGGATGAGAGGTACTCTCCGCTGCCTCTCAACTTTTTACGCGTAGTGTAAAAAAAAATTTATATTTCTATGTAAATTTTTATTACGGTTTTACGTTATCCCTGAGAAAATATTACGTTACCCCTAAAAATTTTTAAACTCAAAACTTTATAGAAAATTTTAAATTTTATAAAAATTAGTCTAATATTTTATAAAAAAATATTACATTTTATAAAAACATTATAACAAATTAACCCAATACCCAAAATACCCAATCAAAAGCCCGAATATTAATTAAGTTCAAAATTATTTTAGCCCAATTAAGTTTTAAAAACTCGGTTTATTATAAAACCCATTTAACTTTAAAAGAAGAAAACCGCCCCCCCTCGAAAAAAAAACCCCTTCGACCGTTGCTGCTGCCTACTGCCTTCTTGAGTTCCGAGTTCTGCTGTTGCTGCGTTCTGCTGCTCGCTGTTGGTCGCTGCTGCAGTGTGCTGGTTCGCCGGTCGGTGCTCGCTGCTGCTAGCCTACTGCTTGAAGGTATTCTTTTTACCTTCTAAGTTTTTTTTTTTTGCAAGATTTCAGTGTTATTTGCAAGATTTTAATAGTAGGAGATGATTAATGGTTATTTGATTTAATTTTTATGTTTTATTGCCAATAAATTATTGGCAATTAAGGATTTGTATTGAAATTAGGGATTTGTAATGTTATTGTGAATTTGATTTAATTTTTAGGTTTTATTGGCAATTAGGAGATTGATTAATGAATTTGTAATGTTATTTAGAAGATGAAATTAGGGATTTGGAGATGTATTTGATTTAAAATTTTATGATTTGAATTGTGTTATTTGTAATTGCAATTTGTAATGCTATTGTGTTATTTCTTATAAAATTAGGGATTTGTAAAATGAAAAAACAAGTTCTTATTGGCAATTTTTTTAAAAGAAAATTTCAAGAGTAGGATATTAGTTATAATAATGATGATGATTTGGATCAACCCTTTGAGTTCAATTCCTTCGGTTTCAATTCCATCGATCCCAAATGATTTGATTTGAATGATTTTCATTCAGACCCCTTTGATAGGCCTCATATTACTAGTTATCATCCTAATCAAATGAATGACATAAGAAGACACTATCATGTTAAAAAGGCTTTTCAACCACGAACTCATAAATTACGTTACACCTGAAATAGTTTTCTAGATCCGCCACTGGCCACTGATAGGCATTATGAGATTAATGTGGTCTTGTTAGGTTTTACGTCTTTCAAGAGTATGATGAAATTGTGATAATAATGTCTGGGGATGAGTTTTAAACAAATTAGAATTAGGAAGGTCCTAGCTAATTTATATAAATATATGTGTAATAATAATATATGCTTTAACGTTGTGTTCCTTTTATACAATCAACAAGTAATTACCCAAACTATAATAAATTATATGTGCGTATAAAGATTATTATGGCTAAAGTAAACTTATATGAGAAGATTTATAAGCGAAAATTATATGAACACAATATAAGAATATGTAATAAGATGATTGCATTTTGCTACTGCTTGAAACTTCTGACATCATGTTGATGTATAAAATGGTTTTGGAAGGTTGATACACTAAAAACACTTTTAACTCTTTGAGTGACATTAGTTCATTTGACATTTCTTTTTAACTTGTTCTTTTTATCTTACCCATCCGCCACCATTGCCCGAGTCAACCCATTCTTATTATTATTTTTTTTGGAACGGCAAATGTGCGACCCTGCTTCGTAAAATAGGTTATCTTAATCGGGCCCACCTACTCGTTTCCCAACCGAGACCGCACCCCCAACCCCTCAGGAGGAAACTCATTGCTGAGAAAACCCACTGACTCAACTCTAAGTATTTTTGTCCAGAGTGAAACTTGAACCCATGATCTCCCAATATTTACATGTTATGGGCACCTTAAGTTAATGTGTCAAATTGCCACATCTAAGGATGTTTATTTGCTTGTTGAATTTTTAAATGTTCTCTAAAGGATATAATAAATTAAGTTGATTGCATTGTGAAACTTTAAGACCTCATGTCAATGTTATTTTATACAGAAATGTGAACAAATACTCGAATTCTTGAAGGAGAAGTTCAAGTCAACATCAATAGTTTCACTGGTCAGTTGGATTTTTTCTAAACTTTTTTGTTTTTACAATACGTAGAATAATAGGTAACTGTATTAGATGCAAGCAAATCTTAATCTTGAATACTTATTGTTGAATTAGATTATTTGGATACTTGATTGTTGCAAACACTTAGAATACTTAATTGTTAATTTGATTATTTGAATACTTGATTATATCTGATTGCTTATTAAAGGTTTAAAATTGCTTATATGTTTTTTTGGCATTGACAATTATCTCATATGTTTGTTACCATTTTAACATTTAAGGTTTCGTAATTCATGGATTTAGTAACTATGTTTCAACAACTAAAACATATAGTATGATTCTAACTCTTGCTTATATTATATTGTAATGTAATGTGATGGTAGTATACTAAAATATAGTATGTGTTTGACAGATATTGCTTTTCTTCTGCTCCTTTCTAATAGACTCAAACCCGGATGATCTGTTGGCGCCACAAATTGCTCTAATTACTCTATTATTAATAAACATGGGAAATGAATAGTAGTTTTTAGGTTTTTTTAAATTAACACAATACTTTTTATTTTTTTAATTGATTCCTTTTAGTTTTGATTTTTTTGAATTTAGCCACATTTGATTTAAATTTTTTCATATTTGACTTTAACTTTTGGTTTTTGAACTTTGTCCACTAAAATTTTATATTTTAGAGTTTGGCTACCTAAGTATTTACGTTAAAGTTTTACTATTCCGAGTTTTTCACTAAAATTTAGTAATTTTATAGTTTGCCCTCCGATTTGTTTTTTTATTTACTATGACGACTAGAGTTTATGATATTAGAGTTTGGTCAATGATTCGTTTTTGTGACTTTAGACACTAAATTTTAGGAACTTAGAATTTGACCCCCAAATTACTGATAGTGAGATTTTTTTTTTTGTTTACCTATTGAAGTTTAGTATTTTTATAGTTTTATCACCAAACTCTCATTTTATAGTTTCCGACGAGCTGGATGGTAAACGACCAAAGTAATGTCATGTATTTTTAGAGTTTGATCATTAAATGTATTATTTTAGAATTTTATCACAAGAATTCGTTTTTATGGTTTCCGGTGAGCTGACTCGACAACGACCAAAGTAACGTAGCCGTGCGAGTGAAAAATAATAGACCCCGCCGCGTAGCGCAGAGGGACAAAACCTAGTGTTATTTGAATAATGATTGGGAGAGTAAAAAAGTTAGTTTGGTTTTCTATTTGTGTATATATAGAATAACATTTCGTTTGATTTGTGGATAGAATGCGAATAACATTTGCTAATATTAAATATCTTTGATAGAAAATTTTAGTAATAAGAGTGGGGTCAAAAATTTTCTTTGGGTACTTAAGATTTCACTTTTATGCTTAGTGTTAAATTTTTTATTAAGTTAATTAATTAATATGTATATATATATTGTATATTTGTATATAGTAAGCCACATCTTCTAGAATACAATGTATAAACTATATAAAAAATAAAAAATAATTCAAGCCGAGCCTAACCGAGCCGAGCGGACCTTTGCTTGTGCTTGATTCGTTTACAAACTGATCCGAGCCGATCTACTCGTTTACAACCAAGCAGAATTTCGAACGAAGATTTTTCGAGCAAATTCCGAATAAACGTCAAGAGAGCGTCGACCGCCGAATGCTTTTTAGCCCTAATCATCACAGGCAATTCAAGTGAGCAACAACACATGTAATTTTACTTATCCAAATACATAAAAGATTCAGAATTCTAAATATTATAAGAGAAAGGATTAACCTGTTTTTGTAGAATCAAAATCTGGGACTTTAGCGATGGGGATGGTCGCCGGTTATTGGATCGATGGAGCTTGGACTCTGGAGGAGCGGATGGTGCAGCGACAGGAATGAGGGAGGTAGAGGTTTCAGCCGCACATATAGGTGCAACGATGGGATGAGAGCGAGGGTTTTGAGTTAGAGTTTAAAAATAAGGGTATAAAAAATTTAGGAAAGTAAATAATGCAACCCTTGAGAGACTCGATCTCATGACCCAAAATGGACCTAAACGCACGTGCAAGCTAGGTAAACCACTGAACCGAAAACCATATTTTGTTACATTTTGAACTTAATAATTCTAAAGGTTCAGCTACAGAAAAACTATACACAAAAGTTTGGTATTATACACTACACTACAAGTTCAAAAATCAATGGGGTCATTTGACCATGTACCCCGAAAGGTAGTTTCGTCCTTGACTCTACATGAAAACAACTTGTTATATCAGTAGACTACGTGTTCATAATTACACACACACACACACACACACACTCATTATTCAATAAACAGGACCGGCTTAACATATTTGGGGGCCCTAAAGCAAAACAAAATTTTGGGGCCCTCGTCTATATATCATTCATAAAGACCTTTGACTCGAATTGACGACATAAACAAAACTGTTTATAGTTTCATAAAAAACAACTTAATGCAAAATACAACTTAATTAACTAGAACAAACGCAATTGCAAAATAAAAGATTAAATGATAAAAAAAGAACAATTGATTAAAGTAAAAAGGAAACTTAATTGTAAATGTGAATTAAAATCAAAACAGATAACAATATATTAAATTGACAAAAGAACAATACTAGATTGAAGCAAATCAAGATCGGACAATAATAGTTAATGTATTTGGTGATTAATTACAAAATAGAATTTAGAATTGACGAACCTAAAATAACTGTCATTAGTAAATAGTCGATGAACTTTTGATTAACCAAGTTTCGGAAGTTCTCCTCGATAAACCAAGTTTTGTAAGTATACATCGATAAACCTTCAATCATTATGACCTTTCTTATTTAGATTCGTATTTATCTTTTTAAAATGAGCCATTAAAATTTGAGACAAAAGCTATTGATTAGTTGTTTTACTGTAAAAATGCCCATTCAATAGAATATAAAGAGATCGACGCTTATCTTTATCAAATCATCAAGAATGTTAAGTGAGCAACAACTCACATAATTTAGTTGAACAAATACAATGAAGTGAATCAATGATTTAAGAAATTCTCAAGGATTAAGTATTACCGTAGACCAAATAAAGAACAATCAACAGAACGATAGATAGATTAGATTAGCAGTTATATAGTTTATATGGAGCATTGGACATTGGAAGGCTAAGGCTAAAGAGGATGAGGGAGGTAGAGGTTATAGTCTTTGATATGGCTCAACAAGCGAAGGAGGGTTTTGGTCGCTAAATGAGGGTTAAAGAGGGTATATAACCTAAAGACTGATTGAAAGGGATAACACCCGGTTTCCATGCTGTATTTGTTTGAAAATAAGCACACCTACATGGAACAACTCACAAAAGTGATCATTAAGTCAAGTTCGCAAATAATGGGTCAAGTTTCAGTCCCCTTTTCGTCCTTGTTTTGATTACAATTTTTATTTTTTTAATTACACCACAATTATTATTTAAAAGAGGCCAAGCCTAAGCAAAACAAAATTTTACCTCTATCTATTTCTTTCATGGATGTTTAATTAAAATAAAAAAATGTTTCATGTATTATATATAATGTGCAGAATCAACTTATCTCAAGATTCCATAAGAAGTTAAATATAAGAAACACATAGTTAATTGTACTTTTGTAGTGTATTTCACAGTTAACAATAATTAATTGCTAAAGAGGATATAGATTGAGCAAATCAAGATGGACAATAATAGTCGCTAATGATTTGGTATATAACTAATAGAACGTTTAGAAATTGACATCCCTAAAATGCTGTATTGTAAGATAGCACACCTCATGAACAACCTCGTCGGAATCCATGATCGATTAAGTCAAGTTTCATGTAAGATATATCGAAAAGTTTCAACCTTTTGTTTCTTTTTTTATTTATTATTATTATTTTTATTTTTTTAATTTTGGAGCCATTAATTTAAAAGAGATCATAAGCTATTGATTAGTTGTTTGTACTGTAAAAATACCCATAATAATAGAATATATATATGAAGAATCAACGCTTATCTTGTATCAAGATTCCATCAAGAATGTTAAGAAATAGAGAAACACATAGTTAAAAGCAAACTCGACCATAAATTTAATTGAACACACTACAACGTTGAAGTGAATGCAATGATTTAAGAAATTCTCACAGGATTAAGTATTACCGTAGACCAAATAAAGAACAGATCAACAGAACAGAATAGATGATTAGATTAGGAAGTTTATATATATAGTTTATTATGGGTTTAAAAGTCATATTTTTATCTATAAATACACTTTTGTGAGGAAATCAAACTACTTAATTAACTTTTACATAAATCATCTCTATCCTCTTAACAAAAACCATTTTAAATTCATTTCCTTTTTCTTCTTTTCAACTGGAAACCATAACCTTTACAGCCCAATATATGTTAAGTATATATTATTTTAAATGCATCACTTCAAACTCAAAACGATTGATTGTATGCATTACTCGAGTATGTTATCCGAGATCATACTCGAGGAAACTCATCATATGTGAGAAAAAATCCATTGGCCCAACATGAAACCCATTTTTCTTTTGTCACGGATGAGACTTCAACCAAAAACCCCCTCTATTTTAATTGAGTTTTGAGATAACTCATCTCAACCACTTGGGTTAAAAATCCTTAGCCCATGGTCAAGGTGAAGTACCAAGAATATCGAGTAAAAAATACTTAGGGTTGAGCCAATGAGTTTTCGTAGTTGTGGGTTTCCTCTTAATTGAGGGGATTGTGGTTGCGGTTTCGACTGAGAACTGGATATGTGGGTCTGATTAAGATAACATTTATCCTACGAAGCAGAGTCTTAAAATTACCGTTAAAAAAAACTAATGGAATTGATTAAGGTTGAAGCAAAATATCCTTCAATTTAAATTTGGTGATTGGCGTGTCATCTGAGGGCATAAACTTAGCATGAAAAGGAAAATCTTTATAATTATGCTTTATCTTAAGCATAATGTAGTTAATTGTATTATTAGTATTAACCTAAGTTAGTTAATTATGTTGTTTAATTGGCGGTTAACTACTTTAACTTTAACCGTCGTCACTATTTGAAAACCTATATATACCCCTATATTGTATCAAATTTGTAGTGGATAATGAATGCATATTGCGCTTTTACTGTTTATGTGTTTTGTGTGTGATTATCCTCTTTGATTCCAACAACAACATTATACATCATCATCATCCTCGTAGAGAAATTAAGTGAATAAATATATAAAGTTAATTTAAAGATGAATGAATATGAATATTGAATTTACAATTTTAAGTTGATTTTTTGGGACCATTTGAATATGTCTGTAGAAACTCTATCACCAGCCAGTTGTTGACCAGCTGCAACCCTAATGATATCTTCGATTAAGAGAAAGTTGCCAAGAATATCGACATGGGCCCCGCTCTCGGTCCCCCGACCCTCGAGAAAGTTGGAGGGGGGGTTGTGGTCGTACTCCCGGACGTAGGTTTTGATTCCCGAAGGATTGAATCTTGTCTTCCCCCGCCAGCCTTTGGCGCACATGAAGCCCGCACTCAGCGCTGGCACTGTCTCATCACCATCCACCGTGTACACCCCCCCGGCTGTGTTGTCAATCTGGAACGGAATGTAGCATTCGCTTGCCGCTGATACCTTATACACATACGCTCGTTCCGTTGGGATTCCAACTCCGTACATGGAGTATATCTCCATCTCAGGAGCAACAGGTAACCTAAAAAACATCCATACATACATCCATCCATCATTACTTACTTTGTCTGATTTAATTGACAGAGAGACTCACTCGATCGTTACTTACTTTGTCTCCAATGCGTTGGACCAATACTTGTAATGCGCGTATTTTGGGTCCTCAAGATTGTCAGCCAAGCCATGTGAGAAGTGAGTGTTGCCGCGTTTCATCATCTTTGGAGCAACAAACTCAAGCATATCCACAAGGTCGTCACCCGTATACGCCTTGTACTCTGCTATCGCCTTGATACCCCCAGCCCCCATCTCATGATACTCCGTCCATACTTCACCACACGTACCATTCGCAAAATTATTACCCTTCACAGCATTCTAAAAACAAAACCACAGTACTCAGTCCATAGATAGATAGATAAATAAATAAATAACATATGTATGTCTGTCTGTCTGTCAATATATACATAATAAATAATGTATGTTTACCCTGAAGTCTAGACGTTGGATTTGTGATGAATGCAACTCTGCCGCATCTCTCCCGAAGGATATAAATCTTCCATAATTAGCAGGAATTCTGGCTTGGGTACCAGCCGAGGAGTCGTTTTGATGAGTAGAAGAAAGTGAGGTTTTGTTTTGTTGTGTCTTATTATTATGTGGAAAATATCCTTCCTCAGGTGACCAATCGAGTCCACCCCAGATGGTTTCACCGCCTTTGGGAATCATGGACATTGTTGAGTCCCACGTGCGGCTCATTCTCATGATGTGTTGCAGTGTTTGAATGTGAAATACATCCGAATCCAGCACGCCTGGTGCAATGCCCCTAGCGAATGCAACATCTTTCGCTTCAGCAGAAAAAAGACCCGCTAAAGCTTTTGGGGCGCCTAAAAGCGGCCCACCGATGTTCATGACGGCCTTTATGTGTTTAGCACACCAATCAGAACCACCTCCACCACCCATTGGAGCAGGCGCTTCAACCCATTTCATGAAATGCAAAAAGTAAAGAACACCCATGGAATGTGGAATAATAACGGCCTTTTCACCACCGTTCACTTGAACCATTAATTCTATATTGCTCTTTATACGACTCAATGTCTGGTCTCTTACCTCGGTGTTCTGAAATGATAGTCTCCAGTCATATGCAGCCATGTACATATTCTTTTCTTCGTACCCAACACGAGCCAAATTAGCAATCAAGACAGCCCAAACAAAGTAGCCCGGAGCAAAATAGTCTGCAGCCACAAGGCCGCTGACCGGCCTCACCCGTATCCCAGATGGGTCCAAACCTGTTTCATTGTCTAGAGACATATGTTGAAGCCAGCAAGAAGGCCTGCATCGCATCACATGCATGATGCATCAAATTGATAGAGAATTGAATGAATTAACTAACTGAATACGCATTCCATATTTGCATGTGCGTACGTACCTCTTGTAGACTTCACCAAATGTGCCGCCCCAAAGCCTCTTTCGGAACAAACCCTCAGCGCATTCATGACCCTCCCAGAGCTCAAGGCCTCCAGTGACGATCCCCGGCACAAAGACCACCGGATGCTTGGGCTCCAATCCCTCTTTCAAGCACTTAAGGCCGGGAGGGTCCGGCAAGGGCCCCGTGATCTTCTCTGTCACGTATTGAGGAAACGAGGCCGGCATTGTGTTGTATAGGAACAACAACAACCACCAGACCGTGCAGATGCATCCGATTAACCAGCAGCAGTTATCCAAACACGAATAATTCTTACGTTTCCTTCTTCCTCCTCTTTTTGTAATTGGTTTGATTTGGTCGTCTTCGTCAGCCGTCGCTAGCAGGTCGCCGTCGTCGGTTCGTTTTCTCCTTCGGATTAAGGCCATTATGATATTATATTATATTGTTGTCCATGTTGATGAATAAGAAAAATGAATGAATGAATTAATTGTTTTGTGTTGGTGGTGGGGCGACGGTTGCGTTTGGTGGTAGTGGCGGAGGCATGCATGGTTGGTGTTTTACTTTTAGTAGAAACGTGTGTTGGTGATTGTTGACCTCTTGAATGTTTATTTGGGGCTACATTCATGGGAAATGTATGTGGTTGTTTGACTCTTAATTATAACACCACCCAATATTTCATTTCATTTCACTTTTTTAGTTGGAGATCGAAGCAAAGGACATCACATCACTAACAAATGTTAAGAGGGTCATGGAGGCAGATAATGTGGTAAATGCCTTGTTATCATAATTAACTTGGGGGGCTATATCTAATGTTCGATCATATTTACAAGCTCCACGGAAGAAAGTGGTTTTTTTAACAACTCCGCAGCATCGGTCAAAAACCTATTCACAAAGCTCTGGTTATGGGATAGGATGGAGAAGACATTCCATTTGAAAGAATAGTTGGTTTAAATATTTACGGGATTCCAATCATGTTAAGGAACAGTGAGATGTATAACACAAATGGTACCTCATTCAGTCATTTGGAAAAGTGATAATTAAATCGGACGTACTTTTCATGGGACACATATGATGTAACATGCTTTATCCTCACAAATAGGTTACAAATAATTGAAGAAGAAGAAGTAGAAATTCAATGGAGAAATACCATTCTCGAAGCATGGGTGTCGGAAGATCAAGATGCATGGAGTCCACTACAAATTGAGTTATCGTAAAAGACCCTAGTAGCAGGCCATTAAAGCTTAAACAAATCTTCTTACTCTAATAAAAGGGTATATGTAGAGGACACATGGCATCATCAAATTCATCCTCACCAAATTTTCCCGCCTCTCTCTCGCCTATTAAATAATCATATTAATTGCTAATATTATTTAATTCTTTTTTATATAAAAATAAATTCTAATAAATTAAAAAATGATCTTTTTATTAATGTTATTTCTAAAGAAACAAATTTTTAAAAAATAAAAAAAATTTTGTTGGTGTTTTATAAAAAGTAAAATTTTTTAAAACGTCAAACTATTTTAAAAATACAAAATATTTAAAATTGGTGTTATATAAAAAGTAATATTTTTATAAAATAATTAAAAATAGGAGTTATAATTAGAAAGTTTTTATAAATAATATTTTTTAAATAAAATATTTTATTTTATTTATAATAAGTAAGATTTCAATCATATCTTATATTAAAATATAATTTCATTATCAATAAATTTTATTTTATTTAATATTTTGTTTATCAACCCGTGTAATACACGGGTTTACTAAAGCTAGTCCCTTTAATATAATAAAATAGTAATTAAGGGTGACATATGTCATCACCACATTTCTTCTCACCAAATTTTCCCGCTTCGTTCTTCTACTAATAATTACATTAATTACTAATAATTTTATTTATTCTATTTTAAATTAAAATTAGTTTTTTAATAAATTAAAAAAGAGATCTTTTATTAATATTATTTCAAGAAAAACAAATTTGAGTGAATTGTCATTTTCCTCCATGTGGTTTGTTCATATTTGTCATTTTCATCCAAAAAGATTTCTTACATTTGGCTCCCCAAGGTTTGAAAAAGTTGTCATTTTAATCCAAAAACATGAATTCTATGGAATAAAATTTTATCAGCAATACATAAACATAAATTAGAATTTTATTTTTATATAAAAATTACATAAGTGCCCTTTTAACGATGAATATTTAGCATTTTAAAACAATGAAGCTAACATTTTTGGACGAAAATAACAATTTTTTTCAAACCATAGAGAGCCAAATACAAGAAAATATATTTTTGGATGAAAATATCAAATGTGATCAAACCAAAGGAAGGGAAATGACAATTCACTCAAACAAATTTTATAACTTAAGAAATTTTTCCAAGACATCAAACTTTTTCAAATATTAATTATTTTAAAATTTGTCTTTTCAAAAAGTATAATTTTTATAAACTAAAAAAATTAAAATTAGTATTTATAATAAGAAATTTTCTTATAAAATTGGTATTTTTAAAATGATTTATTTTGAAATAAAATATTTAATTTTTTTAAAAAAAAAGTATAAAAAGTTAATATCGTTGTTTTATTACTTATAGTACGTACTTATACGTTATTTAATCATATTATATCTTAAAACATCTTATAAATAATAAATTCATATTTTATTTAATATTTTATATATTCGACACGTGTAATACACGAGTTTAGTAAAGTTAGTACGATATAAAAGAGATTAGAAAAAGCCTTTTCTCATATAAAGACACTGGTGGTAAAATGTATGTTTTTATTAAAAAAAATAAAGAGTTTAAAATTGCAAATGCGTTAAAAAACTGGGGGGCGTTTGGTTCACAGAATGTTTTGCAAAGGAATTGGAATTGAAATTTGAATCTTGTTACAACTGATAACGTGTTTGGTTAGTTAATTTTGAGTGAAATTGAAATATTAATTTGAGTATTCTATTGGATTGTTAAACATTTTATGGGTAAATGGAAGTAATGCGAATTTCAATGAATGAGAAAATTTTTCCAATTTTAATTTCATTTATTGATCAAACAAACATGATTTTAAATGAAAAATTTTTAAATTCCAATTTTAATTACTGAGAATTGCGTGAACCAAACGGGCTAGATTTTGAGTCTTTGAGAGCATTCACAGTAGGTTCGGTATATTTATGTGAGTGTGTTTCTTATAATTTAAGGAATGGTTGTAAATGGTTGTGAGTGGAGGAAAGAGAAAATTTACTGTTTATTTTGTATATTTGAGGAATCACTGTTCAACCCTTATAATTTTTTTAATATTTTTGAAAGTGGTTGTGAGTAGAAGAGATAGAAAAAGTAATGATAAAAGTATAAAAAAATATTATTTAATTGAGAAGAAGAGAAAATAATAGTATTTTTAGTGTAATTATAATGATAAAGATAAGAAATGATGTGCATTCACATCTGAGTTGTAAATATTTGCAGATTTTAAACGTGGGCTGGTATGCGTGCATATAATAGTGGAAGTATCGATCATTACCATCGTCACTACGACCATGAAAATGAAATGAAATCAACTCCACTTACTATTCATATAATCGTATTCATATAATAATTCAGTCTTCAAGCAGTTGAATTGAAGAAGTCTCAACCTCTGAATCAGTTGTAGTTCTTCAGATGGCACTTGTTAAACAACTCATGGGTTGTTCCGTGATGGAGAAGTCGCTGTCGTTTCCTTCTTCAAACCTTCTTAAATCCGTCAATCATAGCCACCATAAAGTGCGGCTCAGCCTTCGAAGGAAGATTCCGGTGGTGAAAGCCGCGATCGGTGAGGATTTAGCCAAATTTGTGAAAGCAGAAAAGGCGGTTGCCTTCAAGGTGAGAGCTGTACTGACTGTTCGGAACAAGCACCAGGAAGATTTCAAAGAGACACTGGTCAAGAAGATCGACGCTCTCGCTGATCAGATCGGGTGGAATGTTGTGCTGGAGCTTTATAGTGTCGATGTTGACCCAAGTAGGCAACCTGTTTGATGAAATGATTCTTTATTCTTTTATCTTTATTATTGCTGATTTGAGTTGGGTTGTTGATTTTTGATGCCCAAGGAACCAGGGCTCCAAAGAGAAGCAAAGAAGCTGTGTTGAAAGACTGGTCTCAAAAATCAAATCTCAAATCTGAAAAAGTCAATTACACATCTGATATATTGGTTGATTCGGATTTTGGAATCCCAGGGGCTATTACCATCACCAATAAGCACCAAAAGGAGTTTTATTTGGAGAGTATTACCATTGAAGGATTTGCCTGCGGCCCTGTGTATTTCCCTTGCAATTCTTGGGTCCAGTCCATCAATGATCGTTCTGATCCCAGGATTTTCTTCTCTAATCAGGTCATTTTCTTTCTTAATTCTTTCACAACTCAAAGCTTTCGACTTGATAACTCAATTCAACCCTGATGATATGCACTCATACTGGTATGACTTTCATGATCAAACTATTATCAGTTGTTCAATATTCATCACCATCTTACAACTGAAGTTTACACCTTCTGACAGCTAACTTTGAATCATCAGCAAAATAGAAACCAACTTTCAGTTTATTCATATGCAAGCTTCTTAATATGTAATATATAAATTGCTAATGTCCTACACCACATTTGCAAAAACTGCTTATGTGAACAAGTTCAAAAATGATGCTACTTGTCGCCTTAGTTGTCATGTGCCATATACATATAAACTATAACGAGACATAAAAATGCTACGTCAACAATTTTAAACAAACACAAACAATAACGTAAAACAGGATACAATCAATAATTAAATGTGACTTAGTTGCTAAAATTGATATTGAAATGGATTAATTTCAGGTTATATATTGCCCCTAATCTAAAAGGTTTTTCTCCAAAGTGAGAAAAAGAATGTAAAGTTCGTTACTATTTCATATAGCTTATTCTACTCAATAAGGATCAATGGTTATATTATCTAATAAACAGTTATATGAACTGTTGATGGATATTGAGATGTGGTCTGATTGATGAATAATATGTTGACAACTTGCGTAAAAGCAATTACACGAAAGTTCATATCAAGCTTACTCTTTTTATGAATATTATTATACACTTCAACAGCCATATCTGCCAGATCAGACGCCTGCCGGGCTAAAATTACTAAGAGAAAAAGAGCTTAAAGATTTAAGAGGAGATGGGAAAGGAGTCAGGAAATTATCAGACCGAATCTATGATTATGATGTTTACAATGATCTTGGAAATCCTGACAGGGGAAATGACTTTATTAGACCCTTATTAGGTGGTCAAAAGATTCCTTATCCGAGGCGGTGTCGCACGGGCAGGCTACCTAGTGACACTGGTGTGTTTTTTAACCGTCTTTTCGGGTAGTAGGTTGGTTCAAAATGCGTATGTTTGGCTAGTCAGAATAATTTGTTTTTCTAAACATGATTTCAGATATTTTAGCCGAGAGTCGAGTGGAGAAGCCTTTTCCTTTATATGTTCCAAGAGACGAACAATTTGAAGAATCAAAACAAAACACATTCGCAACAAGTCGGTTAAAGGCGGTGCTACATAATCTTTTGCCTTCAATGGTGGCAAATATTTCAAAAAAACACGATTTCAAGAGTTTCTCACAAATTGAGAGTCTTTACAGCGAAGGAGTCCATCTCAAATTAGGGCTTCAAGATGACATATTAAAAAAACTTCGGTTGCCAAATTTGGTGACTAGGCTCCATGAGTCTAGCCAGGGTGGCGGTCTTCTCAAATATGACATCCCCAAGATTCTTTCGAGTAAGCATCACACTTGTAATCTTATCAGACGTGGGGATATGGGCAGGCTGGGTAACGGGTCAAAAATAGTTCAATGAGCTAGATTGGGCTGACCTAAAGCATTTTTTATGCAAATTTTTATTTTGTTTATTAATAGTTTGCATCTCATATATGATTACAAAAGTTTTATTATTTTGATATTATTCTGTTTATTTTTTTTAAATGATGGAGGTTGTGGCACTAGGACTGCTCTTTGGGAGACTTTTTCATTCTACAAGTTCCTATTAAGCTTAATTTTCTATTTCACGTGTTTGACTCATTAGATATCAAACACAAATTGAATTAACCCATTCTTAAATAAATGGGAACAGTGGGTTGAAAATTTGTATTATATTCTCAGAGGACAAATTTTCATGGTTACGTGATGATGAATTTGCTCGCCAAGCGTTAGCAGGGGTCAACCCGGTCAACATAGAAAAGCTTAAAGTTTTTCCATCAGTGAGTCAACTTGACCCCGAAATCTATGGCCTACAAGAGTCTGCCCTCAAAGAAGAACACATTTTGCGCTATCTTAATGGTCTCACAGTACAACAGGTGAAAACTCTCTTAAATAAGTACCATAGAAGTGGAAAATGGGTGGCTCTGGTGGTTGTGTAACATGTGAAAATTGATTTGGGTCAAATGAGGAATTTAATAGGTATGAGCATATGCTTCGGGTCGGAATGCCAAGACACATTTTGTGTGGGACTATTATTAAACAAATAGTTATTGTGTCACATATGATTATAAAATTAAATTATTGCAATAATAATCTGTTTTTTCAATAAAAGAACTTTGGAGGATTTATGCATTAGTTTACCCCTTTTATCCATAATTATTAAAATTTTATAAATAATTACCATGTCGATTATGATTACAAAAATTAAAATAATTCTTATAACAAAACGATTTAGGACGTTTTATGCATTAAGAAACACTTACGTTCCAAGGCTGTCGAGCTTTTTATAAATAATTTCCTGTCAAATATAATTACAAAATCACATAGTGTTAATTCTTTTACGTGTTTAACTGCTAGAAATAAAACTATCACCAATTGAATGTTTATATTTAAATAGGTCATAATTGCTACCTCTAAGTTAGATTAGCGATTATTTCATAATTTTGTCATACATTATTTACATAATGAGATATGTAACCGAAACATGAGGAATATTTTGTACATTTTTACAGGCTATGGAGGAAAATAAGCTATTCATAATTGACTACCATGACATATATTTACCGTTTCTTGACCGGATAAACGCACTTGACGGGCGGAAAGCATATGCAACCCGCACCATATTTTACCTGAATCCATCAGGCACACTTAAGCCTGTTGCAATTGAGCTTAGCTTACCACAGGCCTTACCTGGTTCACAGTCAAAACGTGTGGTCAACCCACCAATAGATGCCACTAGCAACTGGACCTGGCAACTGGCTAAAGCCCATGTCTGCTCTAATGATGCTGGTGTTCACCAGCTTGCAAACCACTGGTAAGCAGACCAAAACTAAGAAAAATTAGAAGGTCGAGGGATTGGGTAATGGGTCATACGTATAATTTTTGGTCGGTTTGTTGACCTGAATTTCTAAACAAAGCTATTAACAATTAGTGTGTCAGCATGACTAGAATAAGGGCACACAACATGAAATAGAGACAAATTTTACACCTTTTCATGATTCTGGCATCCTAGTTCAAATTAAATGTAAAATAGAAAACAACTTTCCTTTTACCATCGATTCAATCAACCTCATTTTAGTTGAATTTACCTATAAACTGTTGATGTGGCATTAATGGATGTTTACCAGTCTAAAGAAAACTATCTTTCAAGTCTTACAAACATGAATCTACACTTGTTAAGAGTGTGTTTGGGATTGGTTATTTAAACAGCTTACTAGTTATTGGCAAGAGCTTTTAATCAACTTATTGAAAACAACTTATTTTATCATGAGGGTAAACCTATAAACTAGAATCCCCTAAGAATGTAAGAATAATAAGTTGAATATAAGGAATTTCAAACTGTTTATTTGAAACAACTTATTTCACCCTAAAATAAAACTATGAAGTCCAAACACCACCTAAGCGGTTGAAGCTACCACTGCTAGCTGCATTCTTGTATTAATTCACTAACTTCCCTTCTGTAACTAGGTTACGAACACATGCAACCATGGAACCGTTTATATTGTCTGCACATAGACAATTGAGTGCTATGCATCCAATATATAAGCTTTTGGAACCACATATGAGATACACCCTAGAAATCAATGCTATCGCCCGCCAAAACCTAATTAATGCAGATGGTGTCATAGAGCAATGTTTTACACCTGGACGTTATGCTATGGAAATAAGTGCTGCTGCTTATAAAAATTGGCGGTTTGATTTAGAAGGCCTCCCAGCTGATCTCATAAGAAGGTATCCGTATACGAACTTGAAATTTTTTTTTTTTTTTTTTTTTTTTTTTTTGTGAGTTATTTATACCTTAACCAATACTGCTTAGCAGTGGCAATCTCAAATGCTGATTGTGCTGATGCATATAGGGGTATGGCGGTCCCAGACCCAAGTCAGAAACATGGACTGAAGCTTCTAATCGATGACTACCCGTATGCTTCGGATGGGCTATTGATTTGGGAAGCCATAGAGAAATGGGTCCAAACTTATGTAACCAGATACTACCAGGACCCGTCGCATGTATGCAATGACAGAGAGCTCCAAGCATGGTACAGGGAATCAATCAACGTGGGCCATGCTGATATGCGCGAAGAGAGGTGGTGGCCCATGTTGGGTGAGGCTGAGGACCTGACGGCCATCCTGACAACCATCATCTGGTTAGCTTCAGCCCAACATGCGGCGCTTAACTTTGGTCAATACCCGTACGGGGGGTACATACCGAACCGGCCTCCGCTAATGCGACGACTGATTCCGGAGGAAAACGACCCGGAATACGGGAGTTTTGTGGAGGATCCACAAAAGTACTTCCTGTGTGCGTTGCCAAGCATGCTGCAATCAACAAAATACATGGCGGTGGTGGATACATTGTCTACTCATTCACGGGACGAGGAGTACATAGGCGAGAGACAGCAGACGGACACTTGGACGGGGGATGGTGAAATGGTGGAAGCGTTTTATGCGTTTTCAAGTGAGATTCAGAGGATAGAGAAGGAGATTGAGAGGAGGAACCGAGACATGGGTTTAAAGAACCGCTGTGGTGCGGGTGTTTTGCCATATGAACTTCTTGCACCCGGTTCACAACCGGGTGTCACTTGCCGAGGGGTTCCTAACAGCGTGTCCATTTGATGTGAACCGCTTTTTTTAATTTTATTTTATTTTATGTGTGTGTATATATATATCTATCTGGTGTAATACTAATGAATGAAATTGTGATCAAGTTAAGATAAATGCTGGGTTGGTTGGTTTGTTTTGTTCAGACTTAATAATATATAAATAAACCTAACCGAAACTCCACTTTGCTACAAAGGAAGTTATTTTTATTTACGTTCCCAAAAAGAGTTTTGATCCACAGAGAAAAAGAATCGAATATTTTATACTCAAACACTGGAGACCTACCACTATTGATTTCTAGTGGAGACCTACCAATACCATACAACTAGACCACCACTTACTTTACTTTTGCTTCCTTTTAATAATAATTCATACTTTTGCTTGTTTTTAATGATTCACCTCACAACTTATCATCCAAATCAATTTCAAAACTCTCCATCTAAGCCCTACATTGGGCTGATTATTATTATTATTATTATTATTATTATTTTCTTCTACTTTCATCTAAAACAAATCATTTTCTAAATCTAGACAACTTTTTATCCTTAACTTGTTCAGAAAATGATATCAAATTAATTTATCAAATTAACTTTAGTCTTCAACTATCAATAGTGTCGCTTGTTAGATAAGGTGGTGTGTCCATATCAATGAATTATAGGTATAGTCCGGTCCTACGAATTTTGAAAGTTTCATTTACGTAAAGAGGTATTTTATCTTAGAATCATGTGTTCAATTATTGATAAAAGCACAAGTATACCTCCTTAATTGAAATTAGAGTAAAATGTTATTTTCGTCCCTGACGTTTTGTTGAATTTGCCATTTCAATCCAAAAATTATTTTTTTGCCATTTCAGTCACTGTAGTTTACCAAATGTTGCCGTTTTCATCCACTACACTAACACCGTTAAAACTTCGTTAAAAGTCCGTTAAATATGAGGATATTTTAGTCTTTTTGAACACCCTAATTATCCTATTAAAACAAATTAATCAATTAATATTCAATTAAAATAAAAAACACAAGAAACGACTAATGAGGCCAAACATTTCGATTTAAAAGCTTCGATTAACTCTAACACATATTGTTTGATTGAGGTCTACCGTGAGATTTCAATTAAGGTTTGTTGTTGACATGTTTTATTTGATTGAATATTAATGGATTAATTTGTTTTAATAGGATAATTAGGGTGTTCAAAAAGACTAAAATACCCTCATAATTAACGGAGTTTTAACGGTATTAGTTGAGTGGATGAAAATGACAACATTTGGTAAACTACAGTGACTGAAATGACAAAAAAATAGTTTTTGGATTGAAATGGCAAATTTAACAAAACGTCAGGGACGAAAATAGCATTTTACTCTTGAAATTATTTATAAACATCCTCCATAAAATCATTGTTTGTTTCGACTAAATAGAATCACCTAAACACCATTTAGCTCCTCAGATCATATCAATGTAAAATTATAAACCTAAAAAAATACTAAGGTTAGAATATTAAGGATAGAAAGTTGTTTAGATTTAGAAATGACTTCATTTTAGATGATATCAAAGTAAAAGTGTGAAACTACAAAAATACAATCAGATCAATAACATGTAAACAAATTATTAAGAAAAGTTTACGCTACAAAGCGATAAATTTGTGCGAAGTGTACGAAGTGATAACAACCATAGATTTAAGAAATGAATGATTTATATTTAAGATGAAATAATCACGCAAGAAATGTGTCTAGAGGGATATTTTTGAAAATAACCTACAATGTTGCTGGAAAGGTTATGTGTAATGGGGCTTTCAACCTATCTAATCGAAAGCGGGGTCTAGTCTAAGTTGTCAAACAATTGACCCAAAAAAAAAATAACTACTAGTAGTCTAGTAGGATATAAATGGAGTCTCGCTAAGTAAAGAGACTTGTAAATTTGTAGAACAAGAAAACACCCGAGTAATAAGTTTAATATTTATCAGATAAACCAAAATATAGTTTAATAATAATAAGTTTTCAAGAAAACATTTGCGAATCAAAACTAGTTTGTAGTTAATTAATTCAAACAGCGCAAGGCATGTGCAACCCGAGTAACTGTAAATTTGCTAAAAAAATGTTTAGTTGTTTGTGAATTAACCAGCAATGCGTGAAATGATGGAATGCTCTTATTCGTGGACCTTAAAAACCTAAAAGAAACATGGTAAAGTGCCAACACAGCGTTGATGAGTTCACAGGTTTGTTAAAACAGTAATGTATAAAAAAAACAGATCCAGTAAACAAAGTATATCAAATAGATAACTAGTCTACCTATCAAGTTACATAGTCTATGAAGTTCGCTATAAAAGCTGATAAAATAATGAATGTCTCGTTTGTGGTTACCAGAACATTACAACATAAATTAGGTCAGTTAAACACTCGTTTGACATCCGGTTGTGCTAGCACGACTAACCCAGGTGGGGTTTGTCAACCCAGTAGATTTACTTAGAATTATCTCGCTAAAATACATAAACTAACGGTTCGAAAGTGGAGACTTTAAATGGAACAACACTAGTAAACAAGTGATCATACAGTAATACTAATATAATGAAAAAAATATTTGAAAACATGTTTCTCTTCTCCAAAAGAATACAAGTAAAATGGGGTTATAAAAACACCTCAAATGCACAGCAACAAGTAATGCAACGAACAATCGATTAAGTTTCCGAACAAACTGAATTACACATTTTTATTATATTATTACTAAGTGTAATTGATTTACCAGAACGGTTTTGCAATCCCGGCTCGGCCCAAAACCCAACAACATCCGAGCCCGAATATCCAAGTTAAAGATTTCATGTACCCGCAATCTCGTATTTATACATATACAAATATACATATACCTCCATGCACGAACCAAAACATTCCTAGACCATTATTCTAAATTGGCAAATTGGATTTTAATAATCCAAACTATTACCTATTGGCCGATAATAATTCATACTATTAATTTGGCCGGTAACACTCCCAACTTTCACTTTTATTACCAACAACAGTCTCAATGATATAATTTTTAATTTTTCACGTTTCATTTGGACTCGATTCCAGTCACAATAATGATTATGAATGAAATGAAGAAACATATAAATTAAATTGAGCTAAAATAGATACAAATCGAACGTAAAAATTTAAAAATCAAGTCACTAGGACTGTTGTTGGTAACAAAAGTGAAAGTTGGAAGTGTTGCTGGTCAAATTAATAGTATGGATTATTGTCGGCCAATAGGTAATAGTTTGGATTATTAAAATCCAATTTACCTTCTAAATTTTACCTTTACATTTATTTTAACATTAGAAATCTACTCATGCACTTTTGAGTATTTATATATTTCAATTAATTCACCTTTCAACATGAAGATTATCACATGAACATACGTAAATACCACCTATACATATTCACCCGATTACTCACACACCCACTATGCAAGTATGTATATATATGTATCTAATTACCCACATCCATTTTAAGTACACATATATATACTGTATACATGCATATCCGAACACATGCACACGCATATCCACATTATACATGCATCCCTATACTCAAACACGCATCCACTTTACACATGCATCCATATACTCAAACACACATCCACTTCACGCACACACACACATACACCCACCTGCATGCATACATGAATCCGATCACCACCTCAACGCACCCAAACCAAAAACTTGATCACCCCAGCTTCCGCACGCATAACCCACGCCCCTGTTGGTTCAGGTCCCTCAACAACACACACAAACACACTACGGAATGTTTGACGAAACCAGGCAATGGGTTTGGAGTGAAACTCAAACAAGTGAGCCACTATCAACACCATTTTGGGCTAACATGCAAGTAGATGGAGTAGTGCAAGCCCAAGGATCAGAAGGCACAAGCAATCACACAATGGATGTTGAGGTAAACTCTATGACACCACTTCATCATCATATACACTCACCTTCTGTTGAGCTTTCAGGTTATAATCAAGGGGCTGGATATAGTGGTTCATCTACACCACAAACATCAAACCACCATGCTCCTTTGAATACAGTGGCATTCGATGATACACCGGTGCAGGGTTTTCGACCAGTACAGGATGTTTACCAAGAGACCACTGCACTAGATGAAGCTGAAGTACAAGATTTGTATGACAAAAATTCAGAGTTGCTATTAGTTGATGATGAACCAACATCTTTCAAGGAAGCAGTGACTGAAGATGCATGGAGAAAAGCGATGGAAGTTGAGTTGGAATCCATTCAGAAGAATAACACTTGGACTTTAACCCAATTGCCATCAAACCAAAAGGCAATAGGGTTAAAATGGGTGTTTAAACTCAAGAAAGAAGCAGCTGGCAATGTAACTAAGCACAAGGCTCGACTTGTTGCTAAAGGTTACGTTCAAGAAAAAGGAATTGATTTTGAAGAAGCATTTGCTCCTGTTGCTCGGATCAAAACCATCAGGCTGCTTCTTGCTTTGGCGGCGAAAGAAAAGTGGCTTGTACATCACATGGATGTCAAGTCCACTTTTCTGAACGGGGACCTTAAAGAAGAAGTATACGTCAAACAACCTGATGGCTACATGATCAAAGGTAAAGAAGACATGATTTATAGGCTGAACAAAGCTCTTTACGGCTTGAGGCAGGCTCCCAGGGCGTGGAACTTGCGGTTAGATAAAGCATTCAAGGAATTGGGATTCTCCAAGTGTGCACATGAACAGGCTGTCTACAAGGTACACAAACCCAATTTAATTCTCATTGTGGGGGTGTATGTCGATGATCTCATAATCACCGGTTCAAGTGAAAAGGGTGTTGAGGAATTTAAAAGAAAAATGAAGGCGGTATTCGATATGAGTGATATGGGTCTGTTGTCATATTATTTGGGGATTGAAGTAGCCCGAAAGAAAGATGGGATCTTGCTCACCCAAGAGGGGTATGCTGAGAAACTTCTTAAAACAGTTGGGTTGATCAGCTGTAACAGTTCGCAATATCCCATGGAGGCCAAACTACAACTGACCAAAGATGAAGGAGGAAAGGTGGTAAATGCAACTAACTATCGAAAGATCATTGGTAGTCTTCGATATTTAATTCACACGAGACCTGATTTGTGTTACTCAGTAGGTGTTGTGAGCAAGTACATGCAGAATCCAAAAGAAAGTCATCTGGCAGCAGTAAAACAAATACTCAGGTATGTAAAAGGTACTACGAAGTATGGGCTGAAGTTTAAGAGAAACGGTGATGGAAAGCTCGTGGGTTATAGTGATAGCAGCCACGGAACTGATTTGGATGACCGGAGAGGCACCACCGGGATAGTCTTTTACTATTCTGGAAATTTGATAACATGGACATCACAAAAACAACGAACAGTTGCTTTGAGTTCGTGTGAAGCGGAGTTTATGGCAGCAACTTCTGCTGCATGCCAAGGTTTGTGGTTAAGAAACTTGGTCAGTGATCTCATAGGAGTTAAGGCTCAAAGGTTTAAACTCTTGGTTGATAATGAGTCTGCTATAGCCTTGATGAAAAACCCTGTTTTCCACGGTAGAAGTAAGCACATTGACACTAAATATCACTTCATTCGTGAGTGTGTG
Source organism: Flaveria robusta (assembly GCA_025506415.1). Lineage (NCBI taxonomy): Eukaryota > Viridiplantae > Streptophyta > Magnoliopsida > Asterales > Asteraceae > Flaveria > Flaveria robusta. Next base: position 27,303,635 of record CM046475.1, read on the forward strand.
GAACGGGAACAAATTGATGTGGAACATGTAAGCGGTGAGCTGCAGAAGGCTGATATTATGACCAAAGCATTACCTCGGGTGAAGTTTACTGAAATGAGGAATCTTGTCGGAATTGAGGACTTGAAGGAAGAAGTCAACATTAAGGGGGAGAGTATTGGTTAATGTTGACCCAGTTTCTCGGAGATAAAGGCTGGAATATAACCGTTTGGGTTGTTGCTGATTATCTGGTGGACGTTACTTTTATTCAGCATGTTTCTGTTTGTTTTTCTTCTATTTAAAGCAGTCATGGGTTAGCCATAATAATCAAATCGAAATCTCTTTTGTTTCATCTTGTAAGCTGTGCCAACTGAAGTATTAATAAGAAACCATTTTGGCTGCTACTTGTTCGATTATACACTTTGTATTTTCTATGATTGTCATCTGATACACTAACAGCCCCACCCCAATGCTCGACTTAGATAGAGATAGGACTCCACCGATGCTAATGCTAACCATGAATGCCGGAGGATGGCGGTGGTTACGGTGCTTGTTGTGTCACCGACTAGGGTTTGAAACGTCAGTGACCAACGATCTGGATGACAAAGCTATCGTGTAGCGATTACGGGGTTGCCGAGGGACCCACGATTGCCACTGGAGTTGCACACTTGCGGAGGGGGAAAGGAAAGGAAAGGAAGCTAAGGTTGCCGATGTAGCTTAGATGATGGTGGAGTTAGTTTAGGGATATGCAAGTGATAGGATGGGTGGTTGCTTATAATGAAATCAAGTTTGGTGAATTGCCATAATAGTCCTTCTAGTTGGCAATAGAATACACATAGTAACTTAAATCAATTAAGGAAAACATGCATGAACCTTTGCCGCCCCCATGTGCCACGAGATGCTAAAGAGGTGTGTCTCAAATTTGACTCATACCCACCATTACCAGAAAGGGCTTAGGATAAGCGGCAACTGTTATGGATTTTTTGTGAGAAGGTCATACAACCGATGGAGAATGGCAGAATCATGTGGAGTTGGATCGTCAATCTTCTCTGAGACATTACAACAAGGAAAAATATTCCAAAGGAATTGTTTGCTTGAATGTGAGCATCCAATGAAGCTCGGAGGTAAACCAATCAATGTCGGCTTTAATTCGGTAGAATGGACGGAAAAAAGGGTACCATAGCAACCCTTTCATAACATCGATAGGAACTTTTGAAATGGGTGATCCTAAGAATCCCTAGTTGATGGGCTTAGGAGAAATTCAGTTGATAATGTTGTGGGAAATCAGATTTGAAGGATGACAGGGGGTATCGAATATTCGAAAAAGAAAAGGTATGTGTATAGATTACCATCAAGTCACTGAAAGTGGTGTCATTCTAACGAGACAATGTCAAATTTTCATGAGAAGGAATACAATAGCGCTGGTAAAATAGGAGAATGTCCGCTTTGGATAGGGTCGACACAACCTTTCCAACATAATTACGTTTCATTGTAGAAGAAAAGATGAAGAACTAACTAGAAAATCGGTGCTTAAATGATATAATCACCTAGAATATGAAGCAAGAAATAAAGAATAAGAAATACAAAGGGGTAGAAGCCCAATTTATAATTAGAAGGATTGTTTCAATAACAAGCATGAAACTGCTTAAAGCGCGTGTGAAGCATGTGTTAATCACATTATCACACGTGGACCTTAGAAAACACGTAGCTTCCTATTGAATATAAGAAAAGCGAAATGGAAATAAGAAAAAAAAGACTAAGAAGAAAAACAAATGGTTTAAATGATAGCCATTGATATCGAGGAAATACATAATGATAAATGTCTTTTCGACCTAACAGACATGATGGCCTTGAGAAGACAAATGCAAAGCTTATAATAAACTGTGGAGGAAAGGGTTCGAGAAGTCTATTAGCCCAATCATAAATAATTAGTGTAATGGACATGGGGGATCTGAACAGAAGGTTCAACCAGCCCATAAGGATGAGAGGGCCCACACTTGTTACGATAAACATACCCATAAGATAGGGGTGTTGATTGGGTTAGTATCGGGGTTCGAATTAATCTATTTCGGGTTTTCTAGTGTTGAAAGTCTACCCGAAACCCGAATCGAATAACATTCGATTTAATCGGTTTTGGGTTGTTCGGGTAACGGGTTATTAGGGTCGGGTTTCGGGTATTAAACAATTAGATTAAATTTAGTAATTTTAATACGTTTTCTTTTGAAATCTTATAATATTAGTGGACTTTAATTCGTTTACTTCTATAAGTTATAATATATGCTTAAATATATAATTGTATACAAACAATTTGCTCAATTAGACACTCTAAACAAGCATATACAAACAATTTACTTGATTATGATGGGTGTTCGGGTTATTCTGATTTCAGGTTAATCAGTTCAGGTTTTTGAGGTTATAAAGTCTATCTGAAACCCGACCCGAATAAGAATATGTTTAATCGGTTTTTAGTTTGTTTGAGTAACTGGTTGTTCGGGTCGGGTTTCTTCGGATACGGGTGAGATTGGGTCGTGCGGGTTAATTGGGTACAGATAAAATCTATGGGCCTACAATAAGAATGCTAAGAGGACATGTAAGGTTAAAAAGAAGGATCAATGGTTAAAGCCACTCTTTAGAAGGGAAACGACATTATCAACATTAACATACCTTCGTAATTGAAAACCCGACTGGCAAGTGCACATGCACACTTTACAATCAATGAAAATATGGTAAAAAATATGCATTATTAATTGTCCTTAATGAAATAAAATATGCATCTTCATCCCAGATAAGGACACAATAGATAAAGACATTGACTCCTAGACCACTAAATAAACTATTGACAATCTCGTTATACAATGACTATAGGACGACGAGAATCACATTAGACATGATGAACTCTTTTTAGTGTGGTAAGAGAAATGAATTATTTATATAATCTTCTTCTTCATGAAGAGGAACATTTAATACAACCTTAACTACTTGCTCTCTTTGCATATACCTCACTTACAATTCCCCTTCCTAGCCGGAATCTTATTCTCACACCAAAGGCTGGCCACAACACCCCTTAGAGGTTCACTATGACAAGACTAATGGTTTTGGTTTTATAAGAATGAAGTTCATAAAGTTCTTTACGACACTTGTCAAGAAAATCCATTTACTCTAGCTGATTTCACATTGGCGCTATTCCTGGGACCACCGTCTTAATCCACAACCTATGAGCAGATCATGTTTGAAGGTTTATTGAAACTCTCTACGAGTAAAGGCTTGTGCGAAGGCTCCTATACTTGTCCATACTTGTGGGGAATGACTAATATAAAAAATAAAATATTAGTGGAAAATTAATCAGGTTTCGTAAAAGAGACACATGGATAAGCAAATAACACGCTAGATTTTGTGAAAAGTAACAAAGGCAAGTTACGATTTCATGGTAAGCTAGACAAGGAGGAAAAACCAGACATAGTAAGATGTAGGTTGTCTTTTGATTCACTAGTTGGTAGAAAGGGAGACTCTAACTAGGGGTGTTCAATATTCTAATCGGATTCGAAAAACTCAAAATTTGATTTGATTCAAAGTCTAATTATCGAATTCAAATCGAAATTCGAATTGGTGATTTGCAATTCGATTGGATTCGAATTTTGAAATAGAAATACACTCACTTATACTTATTTTTTTTATATTAATTTATTAATATGAAAATAAGAAATTAAGAAAAAAAATTACAAAAATATATAATCTAAAAATTTTAATCCTAATTGGTAACTTTTGTCTTATTTGACACTTGAAATATTTACATGTTATGTTTTTTTTTTCATTTTGATCATTTAAAATTGGATATTTTAAATGAATTTAAAAATATTATTCGGTTAATTTTTTTATTTTATTAAATACTAATCAAATTTGGAATTTTTTTCAAATAAGAATCGAATTTGAATCTTGTTTGAAAATTTTAAATTCAACTTATCTTTTTTGGATTCCAATCAAATTCGAATGTAGTTTGAAAGTTTCAAAATTTGATTAACTTCAATTCGATTCAATTTAATGAACATCTCTAACTCTGACAAAAACCTTGTTACGGCTCGGGGTAAGGGGATCAAGCCAAAGGTTACAATGCAACCCAACAGAGAACCCTCTACTATAGATTCGTTTGCATTGTCCTTATTTGTAGCCATAAACCCTCTTCCCTCCTACCAAAAGAAGGGAACTAATTCAGACCTCTCCAAGCTCCCACTAGGCTTAGTCATGGAAGGAGAATCCAACTACCCCCCCTTCATGCATCAATCCAAACGAATGCTAGCCTTTTGGTGCATACAACCCTAAAAGAAACCATAGATCCTCTTTTGCTTCCATATCAAACTAATGATTCCACTGATACCTTGAAGTTTATACAAAGGAACAGTAGAGGCGCACCTCCCTAAAAAGCTTAAAGTCCCTTCTAATATGGTGAAGCAAAATAAGAAACAAGACCCGAAGGACCATCTTTACGCCTTTAGAGATACATGACTAGTGTAAGGTTATGGTATGATAGTTTACCTTCAAGTAATGCAACTGATTCCTTGAAGTTTATCCAAAGAAATAGTAGAGGCGACCTCCCTAAAAAGCTTAAAGTCCCTTCTAACATGGTGAAGCACAATAGGAAACAAGACCCGAAGGACCATCTTTACGCCTTTAGAGATACATGACTAGTGACACATGCTTATGCAAACATTCACCGGAAGTGTAAGGTTATGGTATGATAATTTACCTTCGAAAAGCATAAACAAATACAAAGAGCTCAAAGAAAAGTGTGTATAGCACTTTAATCAACAAAATAAAATAATCAGTATAACACAATGAGATTCTCAATATCAATCTAAATTATTTTGAAATAATTTAGATTTGATTTAAAATAATCTATAAAGTTTTAAAAAAACTATTAAATAATTTTTATAATGGTTTTGTTATATTAAAACAATTGAAAAAAAAAATACAAATAGAAAATTATATGGTTTTGAATTTTCAGAAATTATATAAAAATTTCTAGAACTAATATGATTATCAAAATAATCTTTATTTAATTAATATTATAATAAGAATATTCTAGAAATTAATTTATTAAAAAAATTGATTAAAAAAAAGTTTTGGGGGTGCCTAGGTTCCAACCCTCGTCCCCTGTTTGCTGTGTGTGCGTTTTAACGAGCGGCCTAAGGCCCAAATTTGGTTTGATATCGATTTGTTAAATATAAGTATAACTAGGTTATTAGCCCGTGTATCACACGGGTTAAAATGTTATATATATATATATATATATATATATATATATATATATATATATATATAATTCAAATATGTAAACAAAAATATTTAAACTCTATCATTTTTATTTTAAATCGATTATATAAAAATAAGGATTTGTAATCATAAGATTTAAAGAGTTAAATAAGGTTTGAGATGATTGATAATTTGATATCACAGATTCAAAATTCCTAAAAATGGTTGTTATGATTGATGTAGTTAAAAAAATTAAAACTTCACACTTGTCGTTAAAAAAAATTAAAATAAAATAAAAAACTTCAAGGAAAATTTGTTAAAGAAAGTTTAGGCGGGAAAGTTTTTATGAGGTGATATCTGATGATGACATGTGTCCGCACATGTAATCATTTATTAGTATAGACTAGACTAAAGACCTGTGTAATACACGGATTCAATCAATAAAAGTTGCTTTTGATTAAAAAGGTTTGTAAGTTGTAATATTATTGTTAATACTTTGTATATCAATTTTTATGTTTAATTTTTAAAATAATCTATATCTAATATTAGTATATTTTCTGTATCAATGCTTATAAGTCTAAATAGTGTATAATATGAAATGAACTTATAAATATGAATTTTAGGTTATATTATATTGAACATGAGAATATCATAAACCTTCGAAATTTTCTTTGTATACAAATTTTGATGTTCTGTTTGTAATTTTTCCATCATTGTCTAATATTAATAATTTTAATTCATGTCTACTTGTAATTAAAGATAATGCAATATAGAGCTAACCATGTTTGAACACTCGTTGTTTAAAAAACAAACTAACTTTGAACAAAAAGTTAATTACAAAATATCTCTAACAAAATTTATAGAATCAGGACAAAATTAATTACATTTTAGAACTGTTTTTTTTAACTGAATTTAATGAAACTATCAAAATACGAATAAACGAAGTTAATTATTTAAATACTTTGAACTACACAATATGACAAAAAATACTATGTGATGAGGGTGGGAAGAAAGTTTAGAATGCATAACAAAAGGTTATGTGTTAATCTAATTATTCTTTTATTATATAGTATAGATATAAATATACAAACTTTCATTTATTCTTAGTTTATTTCTTAAATTTTGTTGACTTTATGATGATGCATAAAAGACATAGGCAGAAACATCAACCCTAAGGTAAAGATCATTCAAAATTCAAACCTAGATGTGAAAACAATGTATAAATGTAATATCTAAAACTATAACATTGAATTGAAAAATATAGTACAACATAATGTCAAACACAGTTGAAAATATTATAAATGGATGTCATATATATAACATAGTCATTGCATGATATTAGTTTCCTTTCTTCACTTAGAATGTTATATAATACACCATATTATTACAAATTAAGTATAAAATAAGATTTGATAATTATGTGTATATTGTAATCTGCAATCAAAGAGTATATTTATAGCATATGAACTTTCACATGACTACTTGTAACATGTTTTATCTTTCCCTTCTTGAAAAAAAAAACATGCATAAGCAATTATCAATTCATCATACCTGCACTTGTACATACCAAATATTTCAAGGTATATGAAAGTACAAATAAGATATAAAATTAAAATTAATTATAGAGTCAAAACAAGTACACCTCTTCTTATATATACTATTTCAACTACATCATATTTTGTGTAATTCAATACATAATTGATACATTAAAGAAAGGATCAACTACATCATATTTTGTGAATGCATATATACCCAATCAAAAACTTTAGTTGCATATGTACCCAATTTATTGTTATGACAATATTACCCTTCCCAAAAAAATTAATAAACACTTATAGATTGGTATATATGCCATTAAATAGTTTTAGAGAAAGAAATATGCTTTTAATACATTTGCCAATTATAAGGTTTGTAAGGGTAATTTGCCAATTATGCAGTTTTAGTAAAAATAAGGGCAAATTAGTCATTACATGAACTATTTTTAATGAAAATGGGTAGATTTATCAATTATGAGGTTTTTTAAGGGGATATACGCATTTAAAACTTTTGTTTGGGTATATATGCCATTAAATAGTTTTAAAGAGGCAAATATGCTTTTAACCATTAAAAAAACACAAGAAGCATGATTTTCAAAGATGTAAAGTTATAAGTTAGAATGAAAAACCTAAATGTGTAAGCGATACCTAATAATTTCCATTGGATCACCATAACAAATAGACATCTTTTCAACTTCAAACTCTTCTTACCAAATTCTTCATCATCAACATCTTCATTTTCTGCAATTTTTTGATTCATCCTTTTTAACACTCATAGGATCCCAAACTACAACTAACGAAAAAGAATATTAGCAAAACTTTTCTTAAGTTAAAATTTGAACAGCAAAACATAAAAAGATAAGATAATCCTAATCCAAACTTACATAAGTAAAATCATAATCTAATCCATCCAAATCACGGAGATGTTACAATTTAAGAATATTTAAAATATTTGTTGAGATCATTCAACTTAAAATTTAGGAATATATAAAATTTTTGTTGACCAAAAACATAAATCAGTTTCTGCTTACATAAATTAAAACTAAATTAAAGATTCATGCTTTCGTAAACAAAAACATAAATCAGTCAAATTGATGTAAAAAACCAAAATTCTAAAGTTTATCTTGAAATCAAAATCGAAATCCTTTAATCGTACAGACCACTACTACTCTTGCAATTGAGATTTGTGTATATGAGCATTGAATTGAGACTTTGCAGAAGAGCTGTGTAATTTAAAACTTGGGGTGTGAATAATATTAAATAGATCAATGAAGGCGTAAAAAGATCGATGATTTGAACTTGAAACATAATGTGATTTGGGGTAAATCGAAACCATGATATGCTTGTAAATTGAAAAGGATATGAAACGGTTCATCTTTCCGTTTGAAAATTGATATCATGATTTGGGGAAATCGAAACCCTGAATTGATTATTTAAGACCCTTGATTTATAAAATATCTAAAATTGTTTCGGAATAGAAGACGTGTATGGGGTTTCTTCTCATTTGCATAGGACGAGTGAATTAGGAAACCTTTAATTGCTTGTTTGAATAAGCAAGAATCCAACACATTTCAGTTCATAATTTTAATGTAATACAACATGTAAAAACTAATTATATTAACTGTTTGGTAGGGATAGAGTCAACTTGTACTTGAGTGGGAAAAGCAGTCAACTATAACTTGCAATTTATTTCAAGTTTTATTTTGAAACCATCACAAATGTCCTTTGTAATGAGTTTTTTTTTTTTCAAAATAGGATTGGTAGAAAAATAATTTTAAAAAATGACTATTTTCAAAAATATTTATCAAAATGGTTATTTTAGTGGAAAGTTAATTTTTCTCATTCATAATATGATTGGATAAAAGTTTCTATTTTTAATAATGTTATTTAAATAAAATTAAAAATATAAAGTTTCAATAAAATAAAAACCAATTTAGCATCTGTTATGATTTTGAAAAATGTTTTATAGTTCTTTTTTTGAAGGTTTTAGTATTTTTTTATGAATGCGTGTTCTTATATAGAAAAGATCTTTTTATGAAATTAAATGGTTTATGTAATTTATTTAAAATAACAATATATATTATATATTGTTAGTTAGAGCTTTTAGCGAGTCGGTACCGATTGGCTCACGAGACGGTGTTACTCGTTTCTCCCACTAATTATTGTTGGGAGTCTATTAGTAACATACATGCCCTCAGTAATTGAGGATTACATTTATAGCATAAGCTCAACTTAGTTAGAGCTTTTAGCTAGTCGGTCCCCAGTGGCTCACGAGACGGCGTTACTCCTTTCTCCCCTAATTGTTGTTAGGAGTCCATTAGCAACATGCATGCCCTCAGTAATTGAGGATTATATTTATAGTTCGTAAAATAAAAAAATAAACCATTAACTTTTATTTTGTTTCGTCATGATATATATATATAAATTTTTTTAAAAAATGCATTTTTGTTAAAAAGTAGTTTTTCTTATTACATCTTTTAAGATACTTGAAAACATTTTTGAAAAATACATATTTTTTAAAAGAATAAAAAAACAAATGTGCCTACTTTTATGTGAAATTGAAACAAAATTATAGATGAAAAAATTTAACTTTTCTATATGGAAAAACGATTTAAAATTAAGTATGAGTGAATTACAAAAAACAAAAATAAGTTTTAGAAAAACTTTTTGTTTTTAATTACGACATATGCATCAAATAGTTTTACAATTTTATTAATTAACCTTTGTACTTGACACTTTTTAAATAATAGTATTTTAAAGTGAAATAAATTTAGCCAATAGCATTATAGTGAGAAAAAGAAACAATTTATTAAACACCTATTTTGGTAATGAATTTTCTATATCCACTATTTTAGAAAAAAAAAACTCTATTTGTAATTATAACAATAGCTGATTTTATTCAAATAAATTATAACTAAGAATGATGATAAATACATTTTTAAGCAGGAAATCAAAAAAATAAAGATTTAAGAAAAGGACATGTGGCACAAAATATATTATTTTATTAATAAGTATATATTATTAGTATAGATGTTTACATAGTTCCCGAATTTCATATAAACCCTAGATAGAATTTGATCCAATCTGAACATGAATTCGATGATGATTACAGTAATAATCATGGGGCTTTGATTCCCTATGCTTAATCTAGCGTAACCATCTATTTAATTACCTGGATTGGTATAGACTCGATAGATAACAAGAATAAGGCGACCGCGACTATAAGGGGTTTTGAATACAGTAGATTCTTGAGGATTTGGTTCAATTCAAGATACTATCAGTTTCTTACGGCGATGATGAGTATTAACCTTTGGTCAATTTTGATTGATATTGCCTCGAATATGGATATCGATTAAGTTGTAGGTTGGTGATGAAGGTGGTGATCGAATGTGATGTGTGTGAGTGTTTAAATTGAAATTGAGTGCTCAGAAAGTTTTCAGGAGTTGATTCGAGCATTTGCCCTCAGTAATATGGCTCTGATTTTGTCTGTTTCATGTCGAACAATTAATGGAATTGATTCGGGGGTTTCGTCTTGAATTCTTTAATGATTCGATGGTTTACTAACAAATCGATGATGATTTCATTGTTAAAACGTTTGTAATTAAGTTTAAATTCAATCTTTTAAAACAATGAGCGAGTTTTTGAATTAAAACGGATTTGATTTGAATCGGGGTTCGGTTTCGAATTGGAACAATACATTTTTTTTTTTTTTTGAACGGCTGGTTAGTGGTTAGTAGTTAGTAGTTAGTATCTCCAATTAAAGTGAGTCATGGGTTCAAATCATTCAATCGAGAGTTAAGGGATGGTTTAATCAAGTTGTTTTAACAAAAAAATCGAGGTTTGGAAGTCGCCGGAGCTTGGCCGAAACAGGGGACAACGGGGAGGTGTTGGGTTTTTAAGAAATTTATATTCTAGTCCCTGTAGTTACCTTAGTTATCATTTTATGTTAAAACTTTAAAATAAAGTTTTAAAATTTGCATTTAATACCCTATACTTTATAAACCAAACTTTTAATAATTAAACAATTTTAAATATTTTTAAAAAAATTATAAAATTTAAAAATCTTATAAAATAATTTTAATTGAATTATTTATTTTAGTTCAATAAATAAAATCTCATTAATAAATCTTAAAATTTATAAGAATTTATTTTATAAATTATAAAATTTATATTAATTAAATAATTTACATTTATTGTATTTGGTTCACAAAATAAATAAAATGACTAAATAATGATTTTGATTTACTGGATTGACTCAAATGGGTTTAGGTTTAGGTTTAGGTTTGGGTTTGAATTTTTAAAATAAGACAAATGTTACAAAGTAAGATTCTGATGATTCGTTGGAGAGTAAATAGTGAGAAATGAGGGTTATATAACCCTGGGTTGTAGACACTGAAGGAGAAATCAATAGAGAAAAATATCGGTGAGTGCAAATTAAGAAACGACCCTACCTAAGGCCATCCCATTTGTGTATATAAAATCATCTACGACCCTTGCACTAAAACAAGAAATTTGATTTGAGCCAATTGTGATCAGTATATAATGAAGAACTCCAGTTGTGAATTAATAGTTTTTTTTGTATGCAATACTACATATATCATATGTTTAAACAGCAATTACTTTTAGCTTATTTATATATTTTATTATTTATTTATAAACTTATATATCGCAAAAATACAGTGTGTTGTTTGTTTTTTAACAAAATAATAATTATAATATAAAAATAATAAAAGATATTTTAATTTTTATTTAACTAAATATGAAAAAAAGTAATTGAAATGTTAATTTATTAAGTAGTTTATATGTATTTATTTTTTGTCATGTGTGTAGTTCTAATTACCTTCTCGAGATGCCCTTTTATCTTCTAGTTAAACAAACCCTAGACGTATTTGTTTATTACTATGTTTCCAAGCTTGCGTTTTCTCACTGCCGCAATGCGTAGGTTATTTTTCTAGTTATTATAATTATAATAATTTCTAGTTTTTAAATATTATACTAGTTGTTTTCCCGATCGTGCGTTGCACGATTGGTTTTTCTATGGTTTTTACATTGCGGTGTATCAAAGCGTTGATATTCTGTTGAGTTGGCGATGTATTCACAAAATCAAGTGCAAGTAAAAGCATGCAACCCATTATACATGTCCAAGGTTTTTTTTCAACTTGCTAGTTTTTGAGCCAAAAGATATCTTTGAACATTGAAGGCAAAAGGTAGCCTATCTATATGCGTTCAGCAAAACAGAGGTTGTTGTGGTCATCTACATAGAAAACAAAATGTGGCTGTTGTTGTGGTCATCTATGGCAAAAACAAAAGACGGCCCTAGACCGAAATGTGCATTGTTTTTCTACGTGGAGTGAGTTCCAGCCTTCACTTTTTTGCTTATGGAGGTGTTTTCGTCTCCATTTGGGATATAGTGTAGCTTTAGGCCGTGTTCATTGAAAATCGATATGTGATAATTTAGTATGGGAGTAGGATACCTTCTTGTAACACTAAACTTCTTCTTATGGTAGTTGGGACATGCGTCTTAGGTGATGAGGTTGCAGCCACTCATGTTCTTAGAACTGATGTGCTTATCGACACTGCATGAATTTCGGTTTGCTTGTCTAGTGGAGTCACCCTGTTGATGGTGTAGCAAACACTTTCTATTCTATCATTTTGTTATGCCTGCTATTGCTTTCTTGTTTAGTACTGTCTGAAGTGTCTCGTTTGGTGGCAGCTGATTCAACATTTTAGGACATGTAATGCCTAGCAGGGATGCGGCAACCTCATCGAATATAGTTGCAACAATGTTTCTTGTCCCATTTGAGAGTGTTGCTAGATTTGATAACTATAAACAGGGGACTTTGCTAGCCATGTATGGTTATAAGTGTTGCCTTACAAAAATGTGACTTACATGTGGATTGTAGTGTCAAAGTTGTCGTGTTGTGAGCAAAACCACTGAGTGCAAGCCTTGAGAATTGATTTGTTGCCCTTTGTACATGCGGTGTAGTGCCATTCACTTGTCGTCTATACATGGATGACTGCAGCTTTCAAGGTGAATGTTTGACCCTGCATTTTAAATAAAAGAAATTTAATGTTTCAATAAAAGAATTCAACCATCACCATAATCAAAAACTCACTGTGTTTTTCCCAAATTGTAGTTGTTATATTTGATAAACAACATTACATCCAAGAAGTTAACTCAAATGATATAGACACTTGGATATCAAACACCCATTTCAATTAATACAAAAATAACTCAGATTCAATAATTCATGATATAATATTAGAAAAAAAACATAATTTTAATACCCACAGTGAGGTTAGTCAAACCTCAACTCACTGTTAATTTTGAACCATTAATACATGAAAAAGCACATCTGCAAATAAAAAATTATTTACAGTATGCTGCTCTTTCGATGGTGTGATTGCGTGCGGATGGGAATCGACCCAGAAGCGAGTGGTGGCAGGATCAACACCCTACACATGCTATCAAGAGTTACATCTACAAATGAAACAAATTGATGACAAACAACCCACATGCAAAGCAATTCAAGACCAAACATCAACAATACACCAAAGATTTAGCAACATCGAACTAAAGAACACAGACTATACCACAACAAACCATAAATATGTAGGACCTAAGTAATAGAGACTAGGACCGTATAGAACCTTGGTAACAGAGGAAACAACAGCAAGGAAAACGACGTTGAAGTCTTAGAGAAAACCCAACACCGCATCCGCCATGGAACACCATCGCCTAAATCCCTCACCCTCGTTTCCACCCATTACCGCCATAACCTTCTCCCTCAACCTCTTCCCCTTGTTTTCTCCCGTTTATTTGGTGTAATTTGTAGATTGCATATGACCTGCGCGAAACCCTAGTCTGCTCCGTATTATAGCCTTGGTCGTGACCTTCAACTCTCGAAATCTCATCTCCACCGACAAAGCCAACCGAAAACCTCGTTTCTCTGTACATAACTTCCAGGTTTATTGTGTTGTTGTGGCCCATATCGAAGCTCACATCAACTTCATTGACAAAGGGTGCGACAAACGAAGATGATGACCGAGAAGGTTGTTGGAGAAGAAGGGAAGAAAGCAGTAAACGTGAAATTGTAGGAAGACATCTTCATGGCTCTCTGTAAGAAACTTTTCTTGGGTTTTCCTCTATGTCTCTCTGCTTCGATCTTCATCTGGATTTCCTTTCTCTCTATATTTCTTTCCTCATGAAGGTATACACGTAGCCCAATATGAAACGTGGCCTTCACAGAACCAAGCAGATGTTGACTAGATGCCCACATTGATAGAATTACTGTTCATACGTTTGTTTTTTTAATGTACAGGTTAATTTTTTAATACACTTCTCCTAGAAATTTAGACATTCTAGGTAATTGGCACTTGCCATAAAGAAACCAAAATGGCCCGGCTCAAATGGAAATTGTTCACCCTCATTATCAACAACTAGATGCAAAGTATTGACAAAACCAAACCTTGCTTCTCCCTTTAATCTCCCACTTTGATAATCTTTTGAGTAAATTTCACATACAATTTAATCAAACAAATATAGCATATGATTAACTTTTCAAATCATTATACTCAACGCGTTTTACATAATATGGTTCGTATCTATATAAAAATGAATTATGCATTTGAGCAATTTTGAACAAAAAGCATTTTTTGAGTACATTGTTCTTTGGCATTTTCGCCTCAATAGATTATTAATAATGTACATCTTACAAAATATAGTGTTTCTAAACACTTTTAAAAGAGTAATGCGTTTTTTGCAATCTTACTGCTTATGATTTTTGCTAGCATGAGAATTTTTCATGTTGACGAGGAAACCAAAGCACAAACTTCACGTGTGTTTAAACACTGTAAGATTTCATCTCAAAGAACATGGTATTTTAAGGAGGTAAAGTAACAAATACCTAATTTTGAATATATATTATCTCTCTTCATTTAGGTGAAGACAGTGTTTGTTGGTGTTAATGATGTTGGAATTTGCCATCTCCAGGTGTATGTCGGTTTCAATTTCAATTTCCATGGAAAAGGATTAGTATCGGGAATGAAGCTGAACATCTAGGGCTTGAGGATTTGCATCAAGACCGAGTACCTAGGTTTCCAATTTCAGTTCAACTCAATCCAGAGACGATCGGCTCATGCCAAAATGTTATCCTCCTCTCCCTAGCAATGTTGTCTTCTGATATACGGTTCCACCTCTCCCCGTTGATTGCATCCTGCCAAAATGTTATCCGTTGGCTGCCTCTTAGTGTCGCAGAGTTGAGATTACGAATTTGAAAGACATTCTTGGTTTTCTTGCTCCCGTTTCCTCATGCGCGCTCTTCAATTGAAGATGATAACAATGGTTCATGCGTAGTTGGCTGATACGTTTCGTATTTGCCTTTTGTTTTATTGGATGTTTTTGTTTATGTCAAGGACCATTATGGCCTTTATTTATTGTTTGGGGGTTGACTTTTATTTATGTGTTAGTAGGGGATTAATAATGTAATTGCATGGCTATTTATTTGGAATGGAGGAGCTGATCGTATCATCAGCATATTTGACAAAATTCTTCTCCTAATTGTTAGTTTCTTATTCTCTACGACTCTAACCCTATCAAGGGTATCAGAGCCGTTCCGATCTCCGGTCGGACTTACCATCGTTACCATGATGAACACTCGTAACCAAAATGTTGACAACACTCTCAAGAATCACGACAAGGCCATCACTGAGATACAGGCTGCGTTATCCTCTCTAATGAAACAACAAGAACAGTCGGCCAAACAACAAGAAGAGATCCTGAAGGCGGTGCAGGGTAAGTCGGGTCATAGCAGCAGCGGTGGGTCTACCGCAGGTTCATCATTCGCGTTTGGCGATGCCGACTCGAGGGGTAACCGACCCATACGGGTCGGAAAGATTGAATTTCCCAAGTTTTCGGGTGAAGACGTGGAGTCTTGGGTTCATCGTTGCGAACATTTTTTCACGATTGATGAGACTCCCGATACGCTGAAACTACGGCATGCCATTATTCATCTAGAAGGGGATGCGATTCAATGGCACAGGGCTTTCATGCGCATACGCGGGGCTACCGTATCGGAGTTATCATGGGAAGAATATGTCCGGGCTATTTCAACCCGTTTCTCTAATGCTATGTTTGAAGACCCTTTGGAAGAGATAGCTTCACTCAATCAAACGGGTTCACTCCAAGAACTCAACACTGCCTTCGACTCATTATTGAATAAGGTAACATTGAGCGAAACCCAAGCTATTAGCCTTTATCTTAAAGCCCTCAATCCGGACATTCGGGGTCCGGTTAAGATGTTTAAACCGCGTACTTTACACGAAGCCTATGGGTTAGCAAAGCTTCAGTCCTTGAACAATGACAATTTAGATGGTAAACTAAAGATGGGAAAAGGAGATACAGTAGGCTCAAGGGTCAATACTAACTCAAGAATTACACCCCCCACTAATGCAACAAAACTACCACTCTTACCCACCCCCACTCGAACTACAACCACAACCACCAAGCCGTTGGGCGGCACCCGCCGTCTTACTAGTAAAGAGTTGGAACAGAAGCGAGCCAAAGGTGAATGTTTTTGGTGCACGGAAAAGTTTGTCCCCGGCCATACATGTGCACGCCCGCGCAAACAATTGTACATCATTGAAGCAGAGGATGATGAGGGTGAGGGGGCGGAGGAAACATTAACCGAGGAAGAGGAAGACCACCAAATCTCGATTCATGCATTGACGGGTATTCCATCTTATTCAACGATGCGGGTACAAGGGTCGATGGGCAACCGTCAGCTACACATACTTATCGATTCCGGGTCAACCCACAATTTCCTTAAAGACAAGTTAGCAAAGAAGTTGCAATGTGATGTCCGGGAAATTGCACCACTCAATGTGGGGGTAGCAGACGGTAAACGCCTCACGTGTACTCGAGTATGTCATGATTTCCAGTGGAATATGCAAGGGAATTGGTTCACAACCGAGGTACTTTTATTGCAGCTTGAGAGTTATGATATGATATTGGGGGTGCAATGGCTTTTACCCTTGAATGACATTCTGTGGAACTTTCAAAAAATGACCATGAGATTTAAAGTAGATGGCAAACAGTACGAACTAAAAGGGCTAAAAACAACTCATTTTCAGTATGTTCAATGGAGAAGATGGGAGAGTTGTTAAATAAGCATTCCAAAGATGGGAACCTACAATTATATAGCTTGCAATTAACAAAGGGTGAACCTGAAAAGAATTATCAATCAAGGGTGGTTGATGTCTCGGACGAACTGCATGACTCCCTACCATGGATGTCTTTAGTCATGAAATTTTCGAGGGTCTTCCAGGTGCCGACGGGCCTACCCCCGGCGAGGGCTTTCGATCATAAAATCGTACTAAAGGAGGGAACAAAACCTATTAGTCAACGACCCTATCGGTACCCGACCGTTCAAAAAGACGTGATAGAAAAAACTACCAGAGAGTTGTTAGATTCGGGGGTCATCCAAAATAGCCAAAGTTCGTTTGCAGCCCCGGTCGTGTTGGTAAAGAAAAAAGACGGGCAGTGGCGGATGTGTATGGACTATCACCGACTTAATGAAGCAACAATTAAAGATAAGTTTCCGATTCCATTGATCGAAGAATTGTTGGATGAATTGGGCGGTGCATCTTTTTTTTCTAAACTTGATTTAAGGTCCGGTTACCATCAGGTTCGAATGGCACCCGAAGATATTCATAAAACAGCGTTCCGAACCCATGAGGGTCACTACGAATTTCTTGTCATGCCGTTTGGACTCACTAATGCGCCGGCAACATTTCAGGCTCTCATGAACCATATCTTTAGACCTTTGCTTAGAAAAGGGGTGTTGGTGTTTTTTGATGACATCCTCGTTTATAGCCGAACCCAGGAGGATCACGTTCGAGACTTGGAACGAATTCTCTCCATAATGCAAGAAAACAAGTTGTATGCTAAGGAGTCCAAGTGCGTGTTCGGGGGTCGAGCGGTGGAATATTTGGGACATATCATATCAAAGGAAGGGGTAAAGACGAACCGAAAAAAGATCGAAGCAGTGCAACAATGGCCGGTTCCAAAAACGATTAAACAGCTTCGGGGGTTTTTGGGTTTAGCCGGATATTACCGGCGGTTTATTCGATCATTCGGAATGCTTGCAAAACCGCTCACGGATCTGTTGAAGAAAGATGCATTCAGGTGGGGCCCCGATGCCCAAGACGCGTTGGAACGTCTCAAGGGGCGCTTTCTTCGGCCCCGGTTTTAGCACTACCGGACCCCACAAAACAGTTCGTAATCGAAACGGATGCGTCAGCAGGGGGAGTGGGGGCGGTTCTAATGCAAGATAGCCACCCGGTATCCTTCTTGAGTCGAGCTTTATCACCGAGACAAACTACTCTCTCGGTCTATGAAAAGGAATTGTTGGCAATTATGATGGCGGTTAAGCAATGGCACTACTACCTCATTACAGGTCCCTTCCTGATTCGTACCGATCAGATAAGCCTCAAGCATCTACTAACTCAAAAAGTGACCACTCCTTTGCAACATAAGTGGCTCGCAAAACTAATGGGGTATGATTATTGTATTGAATACAAAAAAGGAAAGGAGAACAGGGCAGCGGATGCCTTATCTCGAGTACAAGGGGCGTCCTTGTTTGCAACGGCAGTGTCACAAATTGAACCTCTACTCTTGCAAAAAGTTACAGATAGTCAAAAGGTTGATATCAATGTGCAACAAATTATAAGGAAAATTGCAACAGTAGGGGGTTTACCCAAGTTTACATGGAATGGAAAATGGTTGTCTAAAGGACATCGCATGGTTGTGGGCAACGACATGGCATTACGGGAAGAGATAGTGAAACTCTGTCATGAATCGCCTATTAGGGGGCATTCCGGGGTTCGAGCTACGGTTCAACGGGTTAAAGGTTTATTTTTCTGGAAAGGAATTACAAAGGTGGTGCGACGGGTGATAAGGGGTTGTGACGTATGCATGCGAGCCAAACACGAGAATATAGCTTCACCCGGTCTACTACAACCGTTGCCAATTCCAGACACGATCTTTACTGATATATCGATGGATTTTATTGGCGGGTTACCGAAGGTTAAAGGTAAGGACACCATCTTTGTGGTAGTGGATCGGCTCACGAAATATGGACATTTTATGACGTTGGGTCACCCGTTCTCGGCTAAAGACGTGGCTCAAGTTTTTTTAGATAACGTGTATAAGTTGCATGGGTGTCCTAGCTCTATCATCTCAGATCGAGACCCGGTATTTTTGAGCTCCTTTTGGACCAAATTCCTCCACCTTCAAGGTGTGGAAGCTAAATTGTCAAAGGCTTACCACCCGCAAACGGATGGCCAAACCGAGGTGGTGAACCGGTGTTTAGAAGGGTACTTGAGGTGTATGGTGATGGAAAGGCCGCATACGTGGATCAAGTGGGTGGCACTAGCGGAGTGGTGGTATAACACCACGTTCCATTCATCTTTGGGTCGATCTCCATTTGAGGCTCTGTACGGGTACCGTCCTCCTTTACACATTCCATATATCCCTAAAGACGCGGTAGACAAAGAAATGGACGAGATGATGCAAGATCAGGAGGCGGCCATAAGGGTGTTGAAGCAATCACTGTTAAAAGTTCAAACCCGTATGAAACAACAAGCGGATAAGCACCGGTCGGAAAGGAGTTTTGAACCGGGTATGTGGGTTTACCTTAAACTTCAACCGTATATGCAAAACTCACTGCGGGTTCACAAACACTCGAAGCTCACTCCTAAATATTTCGGGCCATTTCTAATCATGGGAAAGGTGGGGACCGTTGCTTACTAGTTAGACTTACCGGAGGAAGCACACATACATCCGGTCTTCCACGTTTCATTGCTCAAAGAAGCGGTAGGGCCTCCTACTAAGGTTATTCCTCTTCCGGTGGAAGCCCGTTTCACACTTCATCCACAAGCCATTTTGGATCGTAAGTTGGTTAAGAGAGGAAGTAGAGCAGCCATGAAGGTACTGATACATTGGAGGGGTCAGTCAACACAAGACGCCACATGGGAGTTCTTAGACGACTTGAAGCTGCGTTTTCCGGATTTCTCCGAGCTCACTTCTTGAGGGCAAAAAAAGTGGTTTAAGAGGGGAGTATTGATACGTTTCGTATTTGCCTTTTGTTTTATTGGATGTTTTTGTTTATGTCAAGGACCATTATGGCCTTTATTTATTGTTTGGGGGTTGACTTTTATTTATGTGTTAGTAGGGGATTAATAATGTAATTGCATGGCTATTTATTTGGAATGGAGGAGCTGATCGTATCATCAGCATATTTGACAAAATTCTTCTCCTAATTGTTAGTTTCTTATTCTCTACGACTCTAACCCTATCATTGGCTTTTTCTCTGGGGATTCCCCCTTTCCTCTTAAACCCATTTAAACTGTAAATTTTCTATCAATGTATGTGATTTCTTATAATTTTGCTTTTGATTTAGGGTTTACTAATGATGCACTATCCTAGCAAGAGTCTAAGATTTCATTATGTTTAGGTGCCCATGTGTAGTTGCACATCTTTAGTTACAGTATTGTTTGATGTTGGAAGAGTTTATTGAGAGTTTAATTGTTTTAATTTGGAGACAAATCAAGAAGAAGTAGCAATGTATTATACATCTTTAATCAGTCCACTTAAGGCAAAATTAAAATTTAGTTTGACACTAATATTAGGAATTCGAAATACCTGCCATGGGGAAGTACTCAAGAGATGCCATGCTGCACCAGTTAGACCTTCACTTTCAACGGAAACATTAGTTACTTTTAAGCATTAATAAATCATTGGAATGGGAATTTGGATGTATGTGTTGGATGTTTGCTCTCTCTCTTATCAGGCAGGTTCTTTAACAACTATGAAACGATGTTTGGGTAACATAAATCAAAAGTGATTAGTCAAAAGAAAATGTATAATTCTCTAAACTTTTTCTACTTAACTTTTCAAACACTAATAGGTATTTTAGCCGGTTTGAGCGTATGGAGAAGAGATAATTGTTAGCATTTTGATCATATATTAAATTTGGGTGTAATTGAAAAAACCGTCATGTTCAAATAAAGTTTTCATGCTAGATCAATCGGTATGAACGCTTGATTTAACGAATAAATAATTATGTATATGTTTCTCCCTTTAAGTAGATTGAATCTATTTAACTTCGTAAGTTAGAAGTGACATTCTTTTGTGATTAATAAAATGCATAGTACTTAAGAAATTGGAATATGAAACTTTGAAAACTCTATATTACTTAGAATGACACATCTCTTATTTGTGGTCTGAAATTTGTAGTAAATTTTATAAGGTTTTTAAATATATATATATATATATAATGGTAATATCTTTTTATTGATTTCCCTTATTCATTCATTTTCTAGGGAATTAGGATATTTTAGTTACGACTGGATATAGTTTTGCAGAAGATGAAGAGTTATTGGTGAAAACTGATGAAGATACTAGGGAAGCCCACTTAATGCTATGGCAGAATCTTATGGTGCAAAGTGTGTTGTCACTTTTGAATTATCTGAAAATGTAAGCTCATACATGGAGGTATGGTTTTTCTATATAAATATGGAAATAAAAGTGCGGCTAGCTCAAAACTTGAAATTTATGATAAATTTTGAAACTTTTTATGTGGGGCATGCAATACTTGTGTTGAGAAATGGTTCCAAGTCACCTACAGATTTTATGGCGAGCAAAGTTGATCATGTTTTCTTTTGTAACTATCTTTATGCATACAGTTCTTGAAACTGAATTTTTGAAAATGAAGTTAATAAGCTTCATGGGCTTCTTTGCTAAAAGATCTTTCAAAGATAAACAACAATGGTCTAAAACAAGTAGAAAAGGTTATTTATGGTTCAAGTGTGTAAATTATAGTAACTATGGTGTCTTCTTTTAAGCTCATGATTGGACTAGCTTTTCTTTGTTTTGACTTATATCTACCCGTGACAACTCATGCATATTCTTGCTACAACTTTTAATGCTTCAGAGCAAATTGGATTTTTGGTCCTGTGGATGTGTCGAATTACATAAATTGTCCGTAAAGATGCCACCAAATTTTTGGTAATCTTTTAATTGAGCTACTGTGTGTGTTACAGTGACTAGCAATAGGAATGGAGCAAATTGACAAGTAAATAAGTAGGTGGTGCTATGATATTGATAAGTGTCTTTTTAGTAAGACTCTAAACAGAATTATTTTTTTCTTTTCAGAACAACAAAAAGGCGTTGCAGCATTAGGTTGATTATAAACATGAAGTGATGTTGAATGTACATGAAATTCTATTGAATTAAGCCAAGTGTACGTAGCATATTTCCTCAATTTATTACACATGTTTCATTAGAGTCACCTTTTCATTAAAATCATCCATTTATCAAAAATATCGTATAGGCTTTCTCATTAGTCACCTTTTTATTAAAATCATCCATCTATTAAAGCTATCGTATAGGCCACTGAAGTACATATGTTGCGTCATATACACTAATTTTTACCATAAACATGGTAACTTACATACATGACTTTAAGCTTTTTGTACGCTCACTTTGGCATGGGTATAGTTCTATTTGAGTCACCATTAGTTGTTGTTTGTAGTGTCTTTAGGAACAATTTAGCTAACAAGTTCATTCCTTTTTTGTGTCTTTTCTTTCGGTTAGAGCAGTTCCTAGACTAAGAAGTTGTGCATGTCATTAGGTATATTTCTAAACTATTGCATTTGGTAGTTTGTTTTAGCAAACAGTTGGTGAAAGTTGTTTCATTTAAAGATGAATCTTTTGAAATGTTTTTTTCTTTATTTATTATAGTGATCACTTGTTTCAATTTGAGTTCAAATTGTTGATTTTTCATGATTTAGTATGACCTTTCTATTTATATTGTTGACTTGAAGCAACAACCTAAGTTGCATCTTTTGCGCTTTTAATTACCACACACACGTTAAGGAATGAATAATAATAATCGACTTGTAGAGATAAACAAGTAAAACTACCCGCCGCAACGCGCGGTGTAACCATCTAGTTAGAGTTAAAATATAAACAGAACACTCATTTTATGTACTTATTTATATTCATTCATTTTAGAGTAAATTACATATTTCGTCCTTTAGTTTTATAGCAAATCTTAAATTTCATCCTTAAACTACGGAAACCACTGTAAACATCCTTTACGTTTAAGAAAGCTTGCACATTCCATCATTTACTCTAACAAACGTTAATTTTTTCCGTTAAATCGTGTCATGTGCCTTACATGTGAGGGAAAATTGGTCTTTTTGCCCATATTAACTAAATTATTAAACTCATCACCCACCCCACCCTCAACTCTATCTTTCTCTCTCTCTCTTTACTTCACTCTCTCTCTAGAAAAGCCTTTAAAATTAAACTTAAAATAGAATACAGCCATCATCAACATCAGCCATATCATCATCTTATCATTCGATTCATTACCACCATCATCATCCATCCTCGTCAAAGGTAAAGAGGAACAAAATCATAGTTTTTAGCAAATCATACAAAATTTTCTATTGGAGCTCTTTTGTATCTTCAAAAAGGGTGGAGGTGGTGGTGTGAGTAAATGATAGAGGTCGGAGATGAAAGAGGGGTAGAGGTGGTGGTTGTCTTGTTCACCGAAGATGACAGAAGGGTGGAAGTTGTGGTGGTGTTTAATGGAGATTAAAGAGCGGTGGAGGTGGTAGTGGTCTTCGCCGAAGATGAAAGATGAGTGGAGGCGGCGATGGTATTCCCTAGAGATGTAAATGAATAAACATAAAAGTTTTTCATATTCATTCATTCAACCACAAGTACATAAATTATTATCCATGTTTGTGTCATAGATAAATGTATATAATGAAGCTTCTCATCAGATGATTCACGAACGATTTGATAAAAGTCGGTTCATTTACATCCCCTATAAAAAGAGAAAGTCTAGAACATGAAAAAAAATGTGACAAACCACTTATCCCTAGTAACACATTTGTTAATTTGCAGATAGTTAAAAATGTTGGGATTTGAGCCGAAGACAACATTCTCATGAAACAAAGTCGTGACAACGATAAAAGAGAACACGATGAATTTCGAAATGTTTTTTTCTCCACTTCATATGCTATACATTCAAGAACAAGAAATAAAACACGACTAGAATTTGAACTCAAGAAATATTCTTTGGGTAATATATATTTTTATAATCCAAACTATTATTCATAGTAATATAATAATACATACTAACAAGTTAACCAATAACACTCATTTTTTTTGTTACCATAAACAATTCCTCTCGCATAATCATTATGGATTTACATTAGATATCCACTCGATTTCACTCACCATTATGCTTGTGAGAAAAATGAAAAAAAAAAGTATCTTCATTTTAAGTGAAAATAGGGTTACATGTCTTCACCATAAGTGAAACAAGTGCAAACCAAATGTAAATTGAGTGTAGGTTTATAATGATTTTTTAAAACGACTCACACACCCTATTTAATCTTACTCCTAGACTACTCAAGTTTATAAACTATCTTATGTCAGGATTTGTGCACTGATATTCTCCAAATAATTTTTGTCTCTTACCACTAGACTATCAAGCCAGGTGACACAAGTCTACGATTTTGACTATCAAACCATGTGGCGTAAGTCTATACGATATTGTGACCGGTGAGATCACATGAGTTTGCGTTAGCCAGTTGACGCAAGTGTAAGGTTTCCATCACTCTTAAAAGTCGTTTAAGAGCCAAACCCAGGTCGTGCCATGTGAGATAAAAAAAATCTAAAAACTTTGTCGACATATAAAATCAATTAACTAAGTTATAGACTTGTGTATTATATGGGGTTGTATAGAAAATATATTAATTGTATTTCGTTTAGGAAATATTATATAGAATCATACAAAATTTACATAACCGAAGAATTTTATCATGTCCAATAAGCATAAATGATTTGAATGGCCCGAATAAGAAGTGCCCTCGCTAGACAATACATCTCCTAGTGCCTATATAAAACACATTTCTTACAACTTTAAGCTGAAATCAGAGAAAATTGATATGGTCATAATTTTCACATAAATAGTTCAAATAAACATATGTAATTATAACTCATTCATGTTCTTGTCACTATACGAACATGTAGAAAAGAAAATGTAAACTGAATAACTCTTAATTAGTTTAGCTAACATAAAGTTAAAAAGGGTAAGTGCTCAAACAAAAAGAATATGAATGATTATAACATATATTAAAGAAAGATACTAATTAGGTTTGGATTATGCAAGTGATGATGTACATAAAAATAGTGTGTTTAAAATATATGAGAAATGTAAATATATATCTATATATATATAGAGAAAGCAACGATTGTTAACCCAACTTCATTGCAATAACCCGTTAACACGAATTTAACGAATACTTACACCATGATTGTGTAGTGTAATTAACTTTACACCGCGTTACACCACTTATGTAACAATTTTCCCCGCTTTCAAAATTTTCCTTCCGTTTTAGAAAAACATCACCCTTTTCTTAAATCCTTCTTAACTTTTTTGTATGATATTATTTTTATACAAATTATATCATTAAATAGATTATTTTAAGAATATAGTCTTGTTATATTTTTAAAAAACACATTTAACGTTCATTGTGGACCACTACTTTTACCATTGTAACTCTAACTTACAATGGCGATGTGGCCTGATGTGAGTCACTAGTTGAGTTAATGGGTTATCGTAATAAACAACGGTTAACATTCGTTCTCTATTATATATAGGAAAAGGTTCAAATGAGAACCCTCTTTTATTGCAAGAACCCATCAAGATCAATTAATATCATTATTATTTTTGTGTAAATAATATTATTACACATATAGAAGATTATTATCTTTTATGTATATGTGTAAATTCGTAAGTATAAAAAAGTTTACATTGGTGTAAGTTTTGCAAAAAAACACATATATTTAAAGTTGTAAGTAACACTTACACCAATGTAAACTTTTTTACACTTACGAATTTACACATATGCATAAAATATCATAATCTTGAATATGTGAAATGATGTCATTACAACAAAAATAATAATAAGTTTGATTGATCTTGACGGGTTTTCGCAAGCTCTCGCAATAATATAGGGTTCTCATTTGAACCTTACCCTATATATATATATATATATATATATATATATAGAAAGAGAGAGAGAGAGAGGGTCAGGATCTTTTCATAACATTTAAATATCACGAGAACTACGAAAACTCATATCAATCATTTGTCAATTAATCAATGGCTCAAAATCAAAATGGCTTTTTTGTAATATGTTACAAGTTTGTGAGTAATATGTAATCAGATGAAGGGTGATATATAAAATTATTTATGGTTTCCTAGTTAGTCGCCTTTTCCATAAAGTGATTCCATGTATCTGTAACACCCGGAAATTTTAAAAGAAGAGACAAGTGAAAAAAAGGAAAGAAAAGCAAAAAAACCAAGTTGAGGGGTTAAAGTTATACAATGGACAAAGTTTGATATTAATTTGTTCAAAAGGTGGTCATGGCCGCCCATGACCCCTGTACTATTCTTCCATCGGATTTTTAGAGAGAGAAAGAGCAAAATTTCCTTTGGTTTTAGAGAGAGGAAGAAAAGGAAGCCGGAATTCAGGTTAGTTTTTTGATTATCAGGGTGTTCTTGGCTGATTTTCAGCTTCGGGTATGTGCTTATATGCCTGTATGTGTGTTCGGTTGTGTGTTTTGGTGATTTTAGGTGTTTGAACTCATAAGCATTCGGGTTTGAAGGAAGTCTTACTCGAAAGTTGCAAGAGGTGAGTTCTAGATCCCCGTTTTTAAATGTTTTAACTGATTTTGAGGCTGGAAATGCATGCTTAAATGATTTTATGAAATTTCGATGTGTACCCGTATGTATGTGTATGTGCCCTGTTGGGTGGGTGTATGTTTGGGAAAATTTATGATTTTATTCATGGTTTCATGCTTGTTTGATGCCTAGTATATTAGAACTAGGCTAGAACAGGTTAGATTGATGATTTGAGGTCTGAAATTTATAGTTAGTTAGAAAACAGTTGGCCATGCGCCTAAGTGCTCATGCGCCTGAGAATCATGCGGCCAAACAGTACCCAAACGCCCAAGGTTCATGCGCACAAATAGTGCCCATGAGCCTAGGATTATGCCCAGACGCCTAAGTATTTCCATGCGTCTAAGTCTGCCAAACGCCTAAGTGCCCATGCTCCTAAACCAGGCTCATGCGCCTGCATAGTACCCATGCACCCAGAAAGTTGTCCAGACGCCTAAGTGTTGGTCGTGCGCCCAAATAGTGCCCATGCGCCTAAGTATTCATGCGCCCGCATAGTGCCCAAGCGCCTGCATAGTGCTCATGCGCCTAAAGACTTAGAAAATTTTCTGAAATTTTCGGAAAAGATGGACTTTTAGGCTATGACTTGGGATGTTTCCGGGGTTGGTATGTGATGATTATATGATGCTTTTATGCATGTTTTTGGCTTGTTTTCTTTATGTTCCCTATTATGTATCATTCTGTGGCTTTACGTGGTGTGATTATGTTAATAAACGTAAAGTATATATATAATGAAAGCGGAAGTTAATGTTAATGAAAAGTGGAACGTAAAGAATGAAAGAAGAGTCTTGCAAGCAAACGTAAGGAGGTTCACACCCAATGAAGGGTGTTAGCTCAACTATGTGTGGTTTAGCTAACCCAGAAGGATGCACACGGGGGTCTAATCCTTGTGATTGACCAAACGTATGGGACCCTTGTCGCTTGCCCCAGGTACTGGAGTCAGCTTCGTGCACAATGTTAGGGGTCTATTTATAGACTTCGGCCAGTAACCAGCTTCGTGCACAATGTTCGGGGTATAGCACATGACATTGGTCCGGATGAAAGTGAAAGATAATGATGAATGAACGAATGACGTACGATAATGAATGATGATGAAAGATAATAATAAATATTATCTGTATGTAAGTATGATGTATGATCGCGAATGAAAGTAAAAAAAGGTTTTTTAAATGAAAGTAAAGTATTTCTATTATAAAACTAGAACTCACTCAGCAACGCTGACTTTTATGCATTTTCAGTTGGCAGGTAATGGTTGCTGAGGATGGCACGGGGTGAAGCTGCTTGGCGGGTTTTGACTGACATCCATTTTGTGTAACAATGATGTTTTGTGTAGTAATGAAACCAAACAACGATTTGCAATGTACTATTGTTGTAAACAGCATCTACTAATATATGAAATAGTTTCATTAAATTATTCCGCTGCAATGTTTTTAATAAGTTTTGATGCGATTTTGAAACATTATGTGCGATGAATGTTCAACTGTGAGTGTTCCGGGAACGGGACCTTACAGTATCTCAACCTAATTTATACACCTTTAATATTTTCATTCATATTCAAATATTACAAGTTATGTTTCTCATTGAGTTTACTATCAACACCATGCATGAAACATGCCATATGAGTAATCAAAGAAGATGAAGTTTATTGAAGATTAAAAGTAATAAATGGTGATAGAGACTTGATTTGAAGAATGCATGTTTGCATTCAGCAGAAGGCTTCATATTCATGTAAAGTTTATGAATTCTTTTTATATAAATTTGAATGGAAGATTTGAGTCAAAAACATATCTGGTGACATCCATTTGTATCTTTTTGAATCATTTATATAATTCCTTTATGTCGCTAACACATGTTAGTTTGAATGTTTTGTATTTTGACCACAACAAGGTGAGAGTTTCATATTATAACCACTAAAGTTCATCAAATAAAAACACAAGCATGAGATCATTTAATTTTGCTTGATCTTCCCTTTCTTCCCCTTTGAATATCTTCTTTGAGCCCCATAAGTTTTTAAATTTTTTTGAAAATGTATTGAATTGTTATAAATTATATTTTCGCTATATAACACAAAAGACATCTAGCGGAATTGGTTAATTTACTACGCTTCTACAAGAGTGGTCCATGGTTTGAGTCTCCCAAACATCCTTTTTTTCTTTTTCTCAACAATTACATATAAATTAAACTAAAACCAATAACATATATAACGTGCAATAGCATCCTTTGGCGGCTTAAAGTCAATAGCAATAATTTCTAGTGTTAATTGGGTAACAAAAAAGACATTTTTAGAAATCTTTTTTGGGGTTAAATTACAAAGTTAAATAAACTGCTATTTTATTGGTAGATATGTTTTTGTTACAATTGTTGGTCGGTATATCACGTAGTGTATGTATGCATCTAACAAAACTATCTTTTTTATATAATCGCTAGGATATACCACATTTAAATAAAGTTTTTATCCAAGTACAAATAAGCGCGCATATAGCTAGTATATATTAAAGAAGGATGACGGTTGCTACAGTAGTTTGTTAGGTTTTTTATAGTTTTTTTTTTCTCTAAGTTAAATATTACATATTGCTAAATGTGAACAACATTTGACTTTGTTTTGGTGGTTACCAAGATTATCCTCTTCACATAAGGCTCAGGTTCGAGCCCACCTACCCCTGTTGTGGGTTATATTTTTAGTTAACTTTTAGTTAATTTTGATATTTAACAAACTAAATTTTTTTTAATCTGAATAAGTAACAGGTTTATGATTCCCAAATATACTAATAAACAACAGGTTTATAACGTAACTTTTTCGTGACTCCAAATGTACTATCACAATGTGTTTTTTTATTATCTATGTTTAGTTTTTAAAAACGATCCACAACAACGCGCGGTATATGTTTATTTTCAACTATCAATCGGTATATAACATAGTTTATTTATATATCTAATCAAACTATCTTTTTGTATAATCGTTGGTCGATATATTATACTCTTAAATTTAGAAACTTGTATGGCATTTCGATACTTAAAAGATGTTGATAATTTCTTAATTTTTTATGCGGATATGGTTTCCATGGCGTTCCGAAAAGACCCCGCGGCAACGCGCGGGGGTCAAATCCTAGTTATATAAATTATAATAAGATTGATAATAGAGATTAGTGAATTTTTTTTTATAATCATGATTGTATTGGTGACTTTGCCTACTATCATTTTTAATATGTTTTAATGTTTTTAACAGAGTTTATGATTTTGATTCAATTCATATTTCTAATGAATTTTATGATTTTGATTCTACTCATTTATTTTATTATTTATTTATCTTAATAATTTCTAATGCAATTTTTAAGTAGATTTTTATTATTTAAATTTTATTTATTGTTTGATTCTACTCATTTGTTTTAACACTGATTGACAAAAACATAGGTATGTAGAAGTAGATCGAAGACATTTTTTTAAAATTACACACGTAAAACAATATTTTAACTAAATTTTATATATATGTAAGTTAACTATTTACATATATGTAAATAGCATGTTATTTGAAAATAATTTATTAGCATGAAATTTATACGTATGTAAATAGTTATCAATTTAAAAAATATATGTGAATATTTACATATTGTAAACACATAAATAGTTGATTTACATATATGTATGATGTTTATGTATATATAATGTAAGGAGATTAGTTGAAAGATTTATTATTTGTAAGATTTAAGTACATGTAAATAATCGATCAATTTGAAAAATGGATTTGAGTTTGAAGATTTAAACCTTTTTTTACCTATGTGTAAACGTTAGTTACATTTTTAAGCATTATTTTTTATAGTTATAAAGTATATTTTGATGCATATTTTGTAAATATTGCATGTATTTTAGTTTATTTTATATAACACTTGCTTGGGTGGAATGGAATCTGCTTTCCTTTGTTTCGGGTGATTTTGTGGGGCTGATGAGTTCGTGAGAAGGATGAAAGATTTGGAGCAGTAGAAGAAGTATTGTTGAAGAAATGCTAGAGTTTGAAGCAATCTACATAACAGAAACTTCACACGGCCGCGTAGAAGTTTATTCACAAATTTTACACGACCATGCAAGCTCGTAATAAAAATTCCTAAGATTTAGAACTTCTTGTTTTTAATAATTACCATCGGATTTTCCTAAATAAAATTACAAAAACTAAAATCCTAAAAAGAGGGATCTGGAAATCAATCCATTATTATAAATATAATAGTAGATGATGTTTAAAGAAGGCATCTTGGAGCATTTTCAAGACTTTATTTTGTAGAATCAAGTTCAACAAAGCTTCTTCATTATCAAGATACTTAATTATTCGTGTTTTGTTTCGTAAGTTTTTATTTTATTTTTGATTGATCTAGCCGGAATGTTCGGCTAGAACAATTTTAGTTTCAACATTAAGATTTAATTTCTTTGATTTGGTTTGAACTTATGTGAATCGTTTATGAGATCTTATTATTTTAATGATTTGTTTGTTTGATTCTTGATCTTAAACGCGGATCTACTCCGGTATATATTAGATTGTTAATAAAACTGATCAACTTATTAATTTGTCTAATGAAGTTTTTCAAGATTTAAAACTCTAATCAAGTTTTGATTTTTGATATAAGGAATAATTAACGGTTTGAGTTTGTCTATGAATTCATTCTCTTTAATAAATCACACAATCTAGTTAATCATACCGAATGGCGTGTGTATTTAGTTATAATTGATACTTCTATCGTTGCAACCCGCACGCTAAGATCCGAACGGCGTGAGCTTAAAGTAGCGGGTTGGCTCTAATCAACGAACTGCGATTGATTAGACATTAGATATAGTGGATATCCGAACGGCGTGATATCTAGTATCGATACAAATCATTAATCAAAAAGGACTATTGAACCTTAATCGTTAATGATCGTAAGCCGAATCGAATCAAAAAATTACCTTAGTGTTGGAATTAGATTTCATATTTTAATTTAATTCACAATTTAGTTAACATTTTTAGTAATTATTTTTCATAATAAAAAATATATAAAAAAATGTTATTTTTTGTTTTCATAGCAGAAGCTTAACACGATCGTGTGAAATTTCCTTTATAGTTTTGACACGGCCGTGTCAGCTTGCTGAAAATTTTCTACTTTTTGCAATTTACTTTTACTTTTAGTTTTTAATTAAAACTCTCACCTTCCTTAACCCATAACCAACCAAAGTAATTGTGCTTAAACGTTTTTGGTATAAAATAATTGACACATATCACTGAGGACACGAATCTTATTTTCGTGCATACTATTCTTAGTGTGTGTGACGTTAGGTTCATATTATAATATTTTGTTTGCTGGATTCGACACCCAACAGTAAAATATATATAAATAAACGATTAATTTAAAAATTATTTTATCATTATATATTTTTAATTACTTTTAGATTTTCAATATTTAAAATTAAGTGTTATATGAGTTCTTTAAATTTTTGAAAAAATAAAGTTTTCATTAAACAATTAATGGAAAACGAACGTAAAACATTAGTAAAGGTTATACATAAACATTATAATTACTTAAAACCTGTAAAAATACTATTCAATTATATATATACATGTTTATTTTAAAAGTATATAAGCACTTACATACTTCAATTCTAAAAAAATAGAGAAAAAAATATTATTTAATTGGGAGAAGAGAGAGAAAAAATAATTAACTAGAGATGAGAGAGATAAGGGATAATTAATTATTTGAAGAGAGAGTTATTTAAATGAGTACTATTATACCCTTTAAATTTAATTTTTAATTTAAGTATCTAAAAAAATAAGTGGTCTACATTAGTTTTTAAGTTAACAATAAAAATAAAGTTTTCATATGATTCTAAGCCTACATATATATATATATAGAGAGAGAGAGAGAAGGGATCCTAAAAAAACCATAATGTTATGAGAAAACTAGAGAAAACTAATGAAATTGATCACATAATTTATAAAAAATTTTATCACTACCTTATATATATATATATATATGCGTGAGTATATATAAATAAAGGTATGGATCAAATGAAAACCGTAGCGTGGTTTTACATATACGCCACACATAGTTACGTATACGTAATCATTTTTCATTCGACATAGTGTTACGTATAGGTAAGTGTATGTATGGTCAACATATATGTACCAAATACTTAAATAACATTTTAACAATTAAAATAACAAAAAAGTTATGAATTATGTTATTGATTTTCGTGGTTTTCTTTGGTTTTCACATAAGTATTGGTTTTCTATATATATATATATATATATATATATATATATAGTGGACGATTCAAGAGAAAACCTCATTTTAGGAGAAAACCAAGAAAACCATATTTTGACCATTGATCAATATTAATCAATGGTTAAGATTAACAATGATAATTTTGTAAATTTTGATAATTAAAATGACATATTTTATAATAAATAGGGGCATAATAGGAAATCTAGATATATTAAATTTTAGAAACCCCTAAGAGCATTAAACAAATACCATAAAATTCTCATAATCTCTCTCTTGCATCATTATTATTTCCTTTCTCACATAATCTAATTAATACAACACTAATTGCATATTTTATTGTTATAATTTCAAAAATATTAAAGGAGGAAGAATACTAATAAAATCATCAACTAACAAGCACTTGGAAACATATTCGATACATATATGTAAGCATGGACAAAATCATTTATGTGTATGCAGCAAATATACAATGTAATACAACACAGTGATACGTATACGTAACAGTTTCGCTAGTTAAATGCAACATTAGTTTCGCTAATACAACACATTTTTAATTGTTGTACGTATGCGTAACAACATTAAATATACATAACAACAACATTAGACATACATAAAAACAGTGATACGTATACGTAACAGTTTCGCTAGTTAACTGCAACATTAGTTTCGCAGCAGTATTACGTATATGTAATAATACTATTACGTGTATGTAACAATGGGTTTTTGTCTTTTTCATTTTGTTCTTTGCGTTTGCCATCTTCTTCATGTTTTAAACCATATGATTTGCTAATTGCTCAACCAATCATTGTGGTTTGATGCTTTATAATCTTCGATCCATCATTGTTGTCATCATCTTAGAGTTCATCATCCATTTCATTATGAGTTCATCATCTTTATTGCATAATCACTACAAAAAGATGAATAACCTAGATTCAAAATCCATCAAAGAACATAACCAAACCTTGATCCTGTAGCAATGAAACCATTGAATATTAAAATTTCAAAATCCATAAAAGTTGTTGGGGTTAAGATTGATTATATCAAAATTCATACCTTGGTTGTGATGTTGATTGAAATAGAACAAGTTTAGATTACAGATGGAGAAAATTAAACATGATTTTGATTAAGCATTTTGATGTTAAGCTCTACTTGGATGATGATGATGGTTGTGATGATGATGACAACGAAGATGATGATGAATGGTTGGAAAAACAAGACCTTGAAAATTATATGAATTGAGATTTTATATGAATTGAGATTTGATATATGTGTATTGATTTAAAAAGAAACTAAAAGATTTGAATTAATATAAATAATTACCAAAAATAATAGTGTGTCAATTTTACAAGTATACTCTTTTAACAATAAAAGTAAAAAATATATTAGAAATTATATGATTGGTGAAAATATGGTTTTCTCTTAAGATTGTGGTTTTCAATTGAATATATTACACATGTCATTCCCACAATGTTTTCCCCGGTTATTTTCTCGCCTAAACTATTTATTTTATTTTTTAAAAGTCAAGTAACTAATTTCTAAATATTTCTCTTCGTCTCTCTATTATAAATTCAAGTCCTTGGATTAATAATTTTTAAAATATTTTTTTTATTAAATAAAAACTAAGTATTTTGATTAAAAAATATATTTGTTCAAAAATAAAATTTTCTAAAACTATGATTTTCTAAAAAAAATAAGCTTTTTTAAATTATGAAATATTTAAATTCAATCTTTTTATAAAATAAAAGTTTTATAAAAGAACATTTATTTAAAACAAACCCGGATTTTTAAACAACAAAATACTGATAAAATAATAAAAAATTTTCAAAGCAATTTTTTAAAATGAAAGTTTTAAAAATAATAAATATTTAATATTTTTGTTATTCAACCCGTGCAATACATGGGGATATAACCCGGTATATATATATATATATATATAGTCCATGTAAAGTGTTCTGTTAAAAAACTTGGAGTAGTTATTAGAACAATTAGGTGTATATGTCATCACACGTTGCGTGAATTGTCATTGCCTGCGTAATTAACTATTGTACACCCTTGTCAATGACACCGATATATATCACGTCTAAGGATCATTATAGTTAACAAAAGTGTCAAACTTAACAAAAAATAAACATATTCAAGTAGAATTTAACCGCAATATAAATCAAACCACAAATCAAATTCAGTTTAAAACCCACCGAAACTTCCTTTTATCACTTAAAAATCAAGAATCATTAAGTGATATATGTATTAGTGGTAAATCTTTTAACCAAAGATGTGATGACAGAGACGGAATCATTTTTGAAATTACAAAATTTACATCTGCGTTTTATTACGGCTACTTAGTGTAATAAGCATTGATGATTTTGAAAGAATAAAATTTACTCCAAGGATGACATGGGTCCTCTAGATGTAATTGTTTATTTAAAACAAGATTAGTAAATTACCTCCATAGCCTCATTGGTGTCATCCCCACCACCAGTCACCATCTAGTTTGTTGAATATATACAGAGGAATTTTCGCAATAAAATTAGAATCATGTTGAAACAAAACAAAACAAAACAAAATGGAATGAAATGAAATGAGATTAATAGAGCCTTTATAATCAATGATCATATCATAATATATAAATGAGGAGGATGGTGGAAGAAGAGAGTGCACGAGCCACTACACAGGTGAACGTTGGTGTTAGAAAAAGAGCTCGGGAGTGAGGCAATGGCTCCTGTTAGATTCAAGGGGTGATGCCCAAGTGGTGGAGGCCGGTAAGCATAGTGTGATGCGGTGGACGGGGTTACCTGCACGCGATCTACGTATCCTCGACCCTATCTTATCATATCCTTCAACCTTACTCGGTAGAGACCGAGCCATCGTCATTAACCTGGAGCACATCAAGGCTATAATCACGCCACATGAGGTGCTTTTGCTTAATTCTAAGGATCCCTCTGTTGCTCCTTTCGTTCAAGAGCTCCAACGTCGTATCCTACGCCATCATGACCATGCCACCGCCACACAGGTTAGCAAAGTCTCCATCTCTCCATTGCCCTTATTTAATGATTAATCTTAGCTTTCTGAAAATCAATAACATTTGAAAGCTAAATTTCTTTAAAGTCAAGTACTTTGTTGGTTGATTTTCTATCTGGGAATTGGTTGGGTTATTCTAACAGGAGGGAATGACGAATTCTGAGTCACTATCAACCGGCGGTCAAGAGAGACTTGATGTACTCAAACTTCTTCAGTTCGAGTTCATTGCACTGGAGGCCTGCCTTGAGGCTGCTTGCAGTTCCTTGGGCAAAGAGGTAGGTAGGCAATTGATGGTTCTAGACAACCAACTTTTCTTGAGTACTTGCCTGTTAATATTAATTTATATATATATCTTAATTATCCTTAGGCAAGGACATTGGAGGAAGAAGCTCATCCGGCTTTGGATAAGTTGACTACAAAGATTAGTACTCTCAATTTGGAGCGTGTTCGACAAATTAAAAGTAGGTTGGTTGATATTACAGGGCGTGTTCAAAAGGTTTGTCATATTCATTTTCATTTGTATGTCCATACTAGTGTACGTTTGTGATTCATTAATTGATTTAGGTCAGGGACGAACTAGAGCACTTGCTCGATGATGATGAAGACATGTTTCAGATGTACCTGACTGATAAACTAGAGCAAAATTCTTCTTTCAACAAGCTTGACGATGTGGATGAACAGTCAAAAATGGATGATAGGTTGCCACCCACCTTGCTTTTTATAAATTTTCTAGCTTCCCATGTGATAGAGAATTTTCCTTTGGTAGAGTTCCTCCACCTTTGAAAGGCAATGATAACATACATGAAGGTGATATAGGTGGCGACCCGAATGCACTTAAAAGAGGGAGTCATGGGACTCGAACTAGCATAGCACGAACTAGTGTCATAAACAAACACCATGATGTTGAGGAACTTGAAATGTTGTTGGAGGCCTACTTTGTACAGATAGATGGTACATTGAATAAATTATCAACGGTACGTACACAACTAAACTTAATTAATTTCTACAACTGACCAATCCTTAAATGTTTTTTGCATGTCTCAGCTCTAAATTTCATGACTACTTACATACTTTTTATTTCCTGATTTGCCTAGCTGAGGGAGTATGTGGATGACACGGAAGACTACATCAACATAATGTTGGATGACAAGCAAAACCATCTTCTTCAAATGGGCGTCATGCTGTCAACCATGACTCTAATAGTGGGTGCCCTTGTAGTCATGGCTGGAGCCTTTGGAATGAACATCAACATTCAACTTTTCAACGGAGACACTCCGGCTGACAAGGAAGTTGGTATGCGTAGATTTTTGTTCACTGTTGGCGGCGGAACCACAGGCGGTATCTTCTTGTATGTTATCGCGGTCACTTGGTATAAGAAAAAATGGCTACTAGAGTGATCCGATCATGCAATAGTAATTAATTAATTAATTGGTCTTTTATTATATTAAGGAATAAGCTAGAGGAAGGTTCAAACGATAACTATTATATAAAAATGAAAGCAGACAGACAATTTTTTGCCCATCGTTCTTGTTAATTCCATGACTAAAGGCTAAAAAGTGATCCCTTTGGCTCCTAATGACACCTAATTAAGGTTTTCATATGCTATGCTACAAGAGTATTTTCTTTTAGCCTCGTCCTATGATGGCTTTGCTAAGCGGGATGCACCGGAGAAGAGTCACACAACAACTACCAAAAGGCGGAAACTTGAGAGATTTGCCAATAAGAATTTGCAACCCCTTACAACTAACCCTTTACAGTCACTCACTGTATAGACCATTTGAGCCATCAATATTTCAAAGTTGAGGCCCTGAAGCCACAATTCAATCATCAATGTGTTTTCCTACTCCAATCAGTACATTAAATATGTGCATTTATTTCAAGCAGTGCTGAACAACATTATGGCTTTACCAAGACCTCGACTACGCCCATGCATACTCACCAGGATTAAGGGTTTAACATAAGAAAATAGCAGTGAAGTGAAGTCTTTTTTTCTAGTTAAACACATTTAGTGCATGTTTGGGATTGCTTATTTTCTCTTGGCAAATCCAAAAGAACTTTTTAAACTGACTTTTCATATAGGGTAAAAAGGAGGTTTTGAGAAGTAAGAAGGGATTACTTATTGACTTTTGAAAACTACTTTTGGTCCAATTTTCTATTATACCCATTTACTATCTACTATTAACTTCTATCGTTTTAAAATCATGTCTTTTTTGGTCATTTTACAACATTTTAGTTTATAAACTAATACAAACACTTTTTTAAAAACTCTTTCTGAAAAGTCATAAGTTAATAAGTCCTTTTTGTCAAAAGTACTTTTCAATCAAAATAAGTCCCAAACATGGCCTTAAGTACGTAATGTTGGTGTTGATTGTTTGCGGAGCGAACCGCAGCACGGGGGTCAAGTGAACCCGATGATTTTTCATTTCCATATGTAATATTTGACACTAAAAACCCCGTTGATTCTTAAAGATTGACCCCATAAAAAATACATTGGTCGGATCGTAATAAATACCCTAGCGGAAAAGAAAAATTGTCATTCGAACTGTTCAACTAGTAAACTCAAACGAATTTACGCAACTAAGATATTAGAACTCAATCTTTTAGTGACCTGATTGAGTTAAAAAAAATTTTGTGACCCGACTAATTGTTTGAATTGATAAGCTGAATAAACTTATTCAATGGTCACAGCTAATTCCTTTTGGTCATAAATCCTTGTGGATGCTTTTTCCAATGAACGTTGCTTACATTTCTTTATGTTTTTTGTAACACAAACGGATTTGGGAAAAAGTAAAGACTATCATAAAAACAGCTCAAATGAGACTTACTATATCCATGTGAATTATATCCCTTATTTCTATGATAAAATTATTATATTATTGCTCACTAGTTATAGTAAAATGAATAGTTTTACATTACATAAACACAACTATATTTTTATTTAGCAGCATTTATTTTTGCGTGGCCAATTACACTACTAAAAAAAATATCACAGATCACAAATTGTCATGGCTTTTGCTTTGACTTCTTTTATCATTATTGATATGTCGCATTTTGAACAGTTAGTAGTCATAATATTAATTGAGATTTGAGAGAAACCTGTTCACTCAATTCACTTATCAAGAGCTGAATTCATTATATTGTTGTCTTAAGAATGAAAACTCTGAGTTTTTATTTTCTAAACTTTGTTCTTTGTTATTAATAACATAATTTTTTAACGTAAAATTCTAATACATAAGTCAAAGCTAAAAGATTTTTAATAATATATAAAATAATTCTTCAACCATTACCAAACTGATTAACATGGGCTGGTCTCAAATTTAAACATGCAGCAAAGATATAACCATATATAATAGCTAAAAACATATGCTCCACACATGTATGTTTTCATATATTATATTCTAAACTTTAGCAAGTGTTATAACTGATACATTATTAACAAATAGGTAAATTTATCTTCTTTAGTGGGTTGTTATGATTTCAGTTTTATTTTCTTTTAAATAGCAAACAACTTAGAAAAATATGCTTTCAATTAGGAAATGAAAGATGCTACTGCATATATTTTAAGGAATGAAGTCATTAAAAGGGTTAGTTTTGAAGTCTTTTAACACAGTTTGCTTCCCACCTTGCTGTTTTGGTTAATTGGGTTATTTATATAATAAGAAAAGTATAACTTACTTACATGCGTGTTAACAACATAGACATGCCATTTGTTTAATTAGTAACACAACATTACATTTACCGACTCAATTAGTAAGACAACAACATTACATTGATAGTGTTTCACATTAACAAGCTATTTTCTATTAAGTGCTTGATAATAAGCCATGATTGCATCCTGATGTCATATTATTTCTTAAGGTAAGTTACATAAGAGATGAACATGCCAATCAGCGGTACGACAACATCAAAGGATCATGAAGGTGATTCACCCCTTATCTCTAAGCCAGTGTTTCTTGTCATTGTTTCAAGTGGAGAGCGCACAGAATTGAAAAAGAGCTCCAGTGCTAGCTTAATGCCTTATGCAATTGAAGATATAAGAAATCCCAAATGTTGTTAGTGATGAGAACTTAATCAAACTACAACAGGCAGCAAGAAAGGTGCTGGATACTTTTTGGGGATACTTGGTAATATTATTAAACTTTATGAGTTTTTTAATCAAATATGTTAAGTGTTTAAGGTTTAAATTGTTGCCTATATATTATTATCTTAGATACCCTTGTCAAATGGCTATTCATAATACTTTAAGTGATGATATAATGTAGCGGGTATCTTTAGAACTCATGGGAGAACATTTAAACTGCATTGGAGGGGATAGCACTCTTTGTAAATTGATTTATTATTTAGATTTTCACATAAACATTTTTGCATATGTTTCATCTCATGCCGTGGATGGCATGGAATCAACAATGCCACATGTGCAAGTTACAAGTAAAGTCAGGCATACATAAGGTTGATTTCTAAATTTTAGTAATAAATAGTTTGGTTTCTATTTTTCCTACTTTAAATTTGGTTGCTAATTTGGAAAAATAATGTTACGCCAGTTTTTGTTTCATGCACTTTACCTAATTTTGTAATCATATTTGACGCTTGTAATTCATATAAAAGTTTCAAAATTTTGGACAAATAGGATTTCGGGTCAACCAAGCAAGACCTCACCGTTTAGCCTGTGTTTTTGACATGTTACTCAATCTTTTTAACTCACTCATTTTTCAAACAATATACAAGGTTTAAAAACTTTATAATTTATCTTACGCTAGATTAAGATGTTCTCAACATCAGAAAATATTAGACAGTGTTGTATAACCGGTGTAACCCTTGATACATATTATTACTAGATTTATTCACTCATAAAAATCTCCCACCTCTAATGATCAAATTAAGTTGTTTCTTTGAAATATAACAAGTGTAAATTTAACTATTATTCACTTTTTTAATAAGTTTAAAATCAAAAATATAATATTTGAATGTATAGGTGAAGTTATATTAGAAACATATGTGCTAGAGTAGGGTATGGATGCCTAGAGATGCATGTTAGGGGTGTACAACATGATGAGAGTGTGTTGATTGAAGCAAAAGAAGTTTTAGTACTATACTAATTATGACTATTATGATAGTAAAAATTTTCTTTTATCCAATGAATTATGAAATCCAAAAAACTTTCTTGATTCCAAGGCAACTTATCTTGGCACAACTTCTCAACATACACCATAATGTTTAGAGTTATATTTTCACGTGGAATTATATTTACTTATGAATTGGTTATGTTTTAAGATTTAGATTATTATTATGAAACTATTATCTATGGAATTATCATTCATGCACACAAAAGGGAAGAGGTGACGAGATCGGGGTTTGGAAAAGAACTTGTGCAATGCTAATATGCGGAAGTTGAACAGAACTCGATGTTTAAATACGAAAAGCTGATTTCAACGATCACGGTTAGGATGGTATTTGGATGAAATAGTTTCGGGGTATAACATATTAAGAACTTTACACAACCTGCCCTAACATAAAGGGTGTCGCACCCGCTACAACATCTATCTATATTAATATACAAACATCTAATGTGTCACATGACACAATTTAAAGATTGCTAATTGCCACGTGGCACTCTATAGAGCCCCATCCTTTATGCCTGTTTTTTAAGGCACGGATCTTAAAAACGGATCCGTTTGACCCGATTTCAACAAGTGGATCGTTTAAAATCTCAAAATCCTCCTTCAAACCCTAATTTTCCCTTTCTCACCTTCCTTTCTCTCGATTCATCTTCTCCACATACTGTTCAAACCCTAGATCTCACAACCGACGTGTGACGATGCCGCCATCGAATGCATCCTGTCCGAAGGCAAGCATCATCTTCATACGATCATCATTTATTTATCTACATTATCTGTATTTCTTCACTAGAACACGGTATTCTACATTAACTTTTTCCTTGATGATCGATAGTCTTTCAGATCTTAGATATTTTCTGTTTTTCAAGCAATTATTTCCAATCTTTAGTTTGATCCCTTTACATTTATCGATTTTTTTCAAAAACCCCCTTACAGACTCTTGCTCTGATTATTGATTTTCTATCAGATGTGGATGGGTTATTTGTTGTTATTTAATCAATTGATTAAGTTCGATTCGCATAAACGTTGCTTTGATCCATTACAACGTTGTTGCTTTGATCCATTATATTTATCTCATTTATTTATCTAATAATGCTAACATTCTTGAGAATGGTTTGTCTTTCTTGTACCTCTAATGCTTTAATAACTATCTAAAGATTCAGCAACATCATATGTTGAAAGCTATAAGATTGACCTTTGATTGTCAAATTAGTTTACTTGACTGTCATTTAGAACCCATTGCTTGCTGCATTTAGGAATTTAGGTACGTTCTATATGGCGATGTGGATAATTTGATTATGTTTTTTGACTGTACACGTGCTACTTCTTTGTTTAATTTGTATTTCAAGCTCATTTGTTTGATTTTATTCATAGAAGTCTCTTATAAGGGTGAAGCTTCTCTGTGTCAATTTTGGTTAATTGGTGCACGATGAGGTTGCTGATGAAGTACGTCAACTTTTTTTCAATATTAAGTTGGATACATGTTTGGTATGTAATAGACTCACACCTAATTTAGAAAAACAAAACATATACCTATAAGTACTAATTATTTTCATATCTGTTATATGATAAGTTGATAAATATGATAAAAGTTATATATGTAGTATTTTATTTTATAACTACCTTTATAGATTTATAGATTATACATATTTTTATAGATGATAGATGTTACATGATAGTTTAAAATAACTAATGAGAATATTTTCATATCATAGTATATTTTAAACCAATTAACTTATATTTGCAAATATGTTACTAATTAGTTTTCAAATGTTAAAATTTGAATTTGAGTTTCAAATTACTATAGTTATGTTAAAATTAACAAATGTTTTCAAATCATATGTCAAATTTAGTTGACTTACCTGTTTACTAAAAATTTACCATTTAAATCAATTCAATTCCTTTCACATCACTATAATCGTGCTAAAACTAACAATAATTAGTTGCGACCTTGCATATCAATTCAAATTGTTCCTATTTTTCAAAGATTTTAAACACCATTCTTCAGTTATAAATATACAATGCACTGCTGAATTTTTTCCATCAACTTCTGCATATCCTCTGCACCATTCTACATCTTTTGAAGGTTCAGCTAATATTGAGTAAAAGCATGTACTACGCTGCAGCTTACATACTTTTGTGCAACACGAACATTTCATATACTTTATGTTTTTTTTTTGGATTATTTTGTTTATGATAATAGAATTATTACTTCTAACTTACATTTTTATATTATTCTACAAAATAATAACGGCTAATGATGTCACACTCATCAACAACCTTGATGTTTTAAAGGACAACTACACCATCAAGGTTAGGATTATTAGGCTATGGAAACAACGGATGCAAAACAATCCTTCTATAACTAACTAGATTAATATCCGTGTATTACATGAGTTTCATAAATAAGTATTAAATAGTTAGTAACAAAAATTTATGAATTATAAAACAATATTTTAAGATATGATTATTAAAATTATGTACGAGTAATGACTTTAAATAATAAAACAACGATATCTTTTTTTAAACTTTTATTTTTAATTTTTTGAAAGTTTTTTTGTTTCAAAACAAAATGTTTTTAAAAATGCTATTTTTAAAATTTTTCTTATAAAATGTTTGAATTTTAATCATTTTTGTTTTATAAAAAAAT
The DNA here is from genome assembly GCA_025506415.1 of Flaveria robusta. Classification (NCBI taxonomy): domain Eukaryota; kingdom Viridiplantae; phylum Streptophyta; class Magnoliopsida; order Asterales; family Asteraceae; genus Flaveria; species Flaveria robusta. The sequence continues at coordinate 27,347,240 of CM046475.1, forward strand.
TTATTTTTCAAAGGCACAAGTTTTAAAATATTTAATATTTTTAAAAGATTTTAATCTTTTAGTAAAATTTCTTATTTTATAAAAGTTTATTTATTTAGAAATATATTTATAAAAGGATCTCTTTTTTTAATTTAAAAAAATGTTTTTAATACTAAATAAATTAAATAAAATTATTAGTAGTTAATTCAATTATTAATTAAGAGAGAGAAGCGGGAAAATAAAATTTAGAAGCTTCATAATTCTGTCATGTGTCATCAAAAACTTTCTTTTATTAGTATTGATAGATTCCATTAAGATGATTTTAATGGATGAAGAGGTATGCTTATTTTCTAGACAAACATTTATATACCATATCGTTTTTTACTTTTGTAATACATATTTTTATGTCTAACTATTTTAGGGTTCTAAAATTTAAGTAAGCGTCTTGAGAAAATGGTTAAGTAGGTTTGATAAGCTTCTTCACAAGACATGTCGTGTTTATAATTCCGCATAACCTGTTTTTATTTAGATTGTAATCATCATTTCATGAGGTATTAAACGTTCCTCTTTGTAATAATTTGTTTGATATGAATTGGATATCATGTGTTAATTTACAGGTCAAACTGAGTTCGGGTTGGATTTATGGGACGTGTGCCATTTATAAAACATGCAAGTCGGGTCAGGTAACATGTCAAACTGAGTTTGAGTTGAATTTTGGATGGAAAGCAAGCAACCTTAATACACGTTATTAACTTATTCACTTTATATTTCTTTGTTTGATTAGTAACCAACTTAAATATGCTATGTTTGTATATTTGTAGTTATAGAAAAAAAAGGTTAACCAGGAGGAGCAAAAACTATATTTGTAAATTTTATTCCATGACATTTGTAATGGTTTTTTTAATATAGTTTTGTGGAGATAAGGATGGTGGAAATCTTGCAACTCAAGCATAATTGCACCGCTACTTGTGAAAACTCTCAAATTCTAATTCTTAATTATGTGGGATATTAGTGTTACTTTTTGGTTTTACCCCGAGCTTTAGGTTTAAACTTTTTTTAACAAAAATTCTTTGCATATGTTTAGATTTTAGGTATTGGATATTCAATAAAGTCCATCGATGGGTTTATATATACAAATTGTTTGCACTGGTGTTGAAAGTAAAGTACAAAAGGTATGTCTCTAAAACAGTTAGAAACATGTTATAGGAGTTTTATTGTGTTTGTTTACTATAATTTTATATGCTCATTTGTAGTGGGTTCATTAATTGTGATATAGACAATTTTGTTTGATCCATTCATTGTAATTCGGGTTTATTGAGGACAATTTTATTTGCTTCGATTACTGTATTTTGGTATACTCATTGATTGCAAACTGGTCAAAATTATTAGGTAAGTATATAATAATATAATTGCATTTTATTAAAATTGTTTTCCTTATGTTAGATAATTTTATTGGTTAAATTTGGTGTTTTCTTTTAATAAAACTTATTTTTCTGATGTTCTCATTGCAGCTTCAAATCCACTTGTGTTTTCTAAATAAATTTCTTAACTGTTGCTTTTTTTATTTCCGACCCGTGTATCACACGGATTTATAGGCTAGTTTATTTATAATTGAGCAGCATTAAGTATTATTATACTATAACACATTTACAAAGGTCGGTGGGTTTTTTTTACTTTTTTATTCAATCTTAGCTTTTATGTTATATATTTTAATAGACAATTTAAGAACACATCTTATGGCATAGTTCAATGGTTAAAGTATTTGTGTTTGGAGTAGACGGTCGCGGGTTCGATTCTCCAATTATCCTCTAACTCCATTTTTTATTGTAACTCCATTTTTTATTCGTGAATTAATCCTTTTTAAGTTTCAAATGATATAGAAACTACAGTCATTACAATGTATTTATTTATATTAATGTTTGAACGTTATGCCCTCGCTATAACACGTGAATTTACGTAAAGGTTTTAGCTCTTTTATAAAGTTTTGAAGACGTTGATTAATTTAATACTTTTTCATTTACTATACGTTTGGACGTAAATTTAGTTCGAAAAAAGTCGGAGCGATTGTAAGTTTATGTTTCAACATTAATTTTGTTTGAAAACGAGTCAGGTCAAATATTAAACGTTTTTGTTCAACGGTATAAATTCGAGTTACTCTACGTATTGACGTAAAATTAGTTTGGAAACGAGTAGGATCGATTATAGTATATACTTTATCGCGTCACGTACAATACTGCGGCAACGCGCGAAGGGTAATAAACCTAGCTATTATTATTATTATCAAATAAATAAAAGTTTGATAAATAAAGGTTAGGGCGGTGAGTGGTATCCGTCCCAATTACAAAGCCCTGGCAAAACCCCTGGATCTGCGTCTCCGTCTCTGTCTCCATCGGGACCATCTCCATCTCCATCTCCATCCGGGGGGCGGGAGCGTGGTTGTGGTTGTAAGTTTTGAGACTGAGAAAAGCCCTGGCAAAACCCCAATTATGGTTGTGAGTGGTGTTTTGAGACTGAGAAAAGCCAGGAGCGGCGCAGGACATGTGAGAAGGTGGTTCTCCTCTCCTTCCTCATCATCCTCTAATATCCGGAACGTGGCGGTGATTGCCCATGTGGACCACGGCAAAACCACTCTGATGGATCGGCTGCTCCGCCAGTGCGGGGCCCAGCTCCCGCATGAGCGCGCTCTGGACTCCAATCAGCTGGAGAAGGAGCGCGGGATAACCATCGCCTCCAAGGTCACTTCCGTCTCCTGGAAGGACACCCACCTCAACATGCTTGACACTCCGGGCCACGCCGATTTCGGCGGCGAGGTTGAGCGGGTCGTTGGCATGGTCGAGGGAGCCATTCTCGTTGTCGACGCTGGTGAAGGCCCCCTCGCTCAGACTAAGTTTGTTCTCGCTAAGGCCTTAAGACACGCCCTTCGCCCTATCCTGCTTCTGAACAAAGTCGATAGACCTTCAGTTACTGAGGAGCGGTGTGATGAAGTCGCCACTTTGGTCTTTGATCTCTTCGCCAATCTTGGTGCCTCCGAGGAGCAGCTCGACTTCCCCGTTCTGTATGCTTCCGCCAAACAAGGCTGGGCGTCATCGACATTCACCAAGAATCCTTCCCCTCCTGCCAAAAACATGTCACCCTTGCTTGATGCAATCCTCAAACATGTTCCCCCACCAACAGCCACCCTTGATGAGCCTTTCCGAATGCTGGTTCCTTCACTGCTATCTTCCAATTCAATTCATGCTATATATATAACTTACTAGTTCTTATCATCCTAATTAATCATCACCGACTCTTTCATATTCTTCTTCAGGTTTCCATGATGGAAAAAGATGATTACGTGGGGAGGATCTTGACTGGGAGAATTGCATCTGGTGTCGTTCGTGTAAATGATAGGGTCCATGGACTACGTGCTTCAGATGCCGGGGTTGTGAAAATTGAAGATGGGAAAGTATGTGCTACCTCTTCCTAAAAGTTATGATGAAAAAAAGTAGTAGATTAGATTCTTTCTAATAACTGGAGCCTGGATGCAGTTTTGGCTCCCCTGCTTTTGATTGCTTACTCTTCCTTTATTATTTAGATTGTGAAGCTGAGGAAAAACAAAGGGATGGTATCATTTGATGTTGATTGTGCTGCTGCTGGTGATATCATTTCAGTGGCGGGGTTGAAGACTCCATCTATCGGTCACACAATAGCACATGTAGAGGTACCCCACCCCTCCCAGAAAAAAACTTATGCAACATTAAAACCATGGTCATTGATAATGATTTACTTGTTATTCATGCTGCTGTAAAGCAGGCTTCAATATTTAGAATTAGTGGAGTATAACATGATCAAAGACACATCTTTGTATTTAACATTGATACTTATAAATTTGGTTATTATTTTTAATGATGACACTTTTTTAACTATTGAGCGGGCTTTCTGTCTCCTGGGATAGAAGCAAGGTTCACCCTCTGTGGACCCTACTCTATGAGGGGGATATTATTGGGTATGTTTGTTTGATGACATATGTTTAAATGGTAAATTATTTGCCAGGTCACGACCCCCTTACCTACTGTTGAGCTCGATCCTCCAACCATTTCAATGACTTTTGGTGTGAACGACTCTCCATTGGCTGGTCTTGATGGTACTCAAGTATGATATAGACTTTTCTTTTATTATCAACGTTGATTTAGTTATTCTTAAGTCTACTAACTAGGCAGAGTTTACCTACCTTTCTATTTGACTTCATTTATTTTTTGAAAAAAGTCAGAGTTTCATATGTGTTATGGTCTTTTACTTCATTTATATGTAGTTAACAGGAGGAAAGATTGGTGATCGCCTATTGGCTGAAACAGAAACTAATTTAGCAATAAATGTAATCCCTGGCTTAGCCGAATCATATGAGGTTCAAGGCAGGGGAGAACTTCAATTAGGTGATATGCCTTCGAACTCACAACACGCTTCATATAACTTCTGTGGCATTGCATTGTGTATGCTGACTTTTTTTTGGATGTTTGCATGACCAACCAGGTATCTTGCTTGAGAATATGAGGCGTGAAAGTTTTGAGCTTTCTGTCTCACCGCCAAAAGTTATGTAGGTTTTCTTTAATGCCATCTTCATTGTTTTTTTGCTTTACTTTTTACTTAGAAATATAACCAGAATTTAATGATAATGAAGGACTTCATAGAGTACCGAGTAGTGTTACCGCTTGACAGTTGGCAGGAAAAAAAATGTTGATTCAATGAGTTCTTAACATAGTTAATTATACTGTACAATAATAGATAGTGGGTATTAATAATAACCTTTCTAATCAGTTAACTACATGTTTTTATAATACTATTTAAGGCCTTTTCATTTCATTAGAAAACAAAAAAAAAAAAAAAACATTATTTTGATATTTTTCTTTAAACTACTTAAATAATTAAATCTTCTGAAAGAAATTAATGTAAGAAGTAGTTGGTTGTAGGAACAAGATTAGGTCTATATTGTACCACCTATATTTATATATTTGAACTAGAGGTGGCAATTTTACGCATTTAGTAGTGTGTTCATTTGGGCTGTGTTATTTATTAATGGGTCGCATAAAAAAGTTTAGCTAAAAGGGAAACAAGTCAACACAGTTTATAAGCACACAATTTGTGAAATAGATTTGTTCATAGATTATTGTTTAATTAGTTCTGTGTTTGTTAATCAGTTAATGCTTAGTTTTTTTAGTGAAATTAAAAGTGGACACAAGAGGGTTAAAAAAAAAACCTACCAGGCCCATTTTGACGTGCTTAAACCTGAAGACTGTTTAACTGGTTACCAACATGGTTGTAAGAATCACTAGGCGATAGTCTGGTCATGGGTATCGACTACCGATTAATCGGATTGGAATATTTATATGTAATTTTCAGTTTTATATATACACACAATTTTATAAAAATGTTAAGTTTCATATATATATCTACACACATACACATACATTTGCCGGAATTTTCATGGTTTGGCCGGAAATTATAGTCGTACATATAGTTTTTAGGGGCTTGAAGCTTTTTAGGTTGTAGATTTTGCTTCTTAGGTTGCATACATAGTTGTTAGGTATCTTTATGCAGCGGAAATAAACACACTATTATACGCACGCACACGAAAGCAATAAGAACACGAGAATTTATAGTGGTTCGGTCAAGATGACCTACGTCCACTCTCTGCAACTAGGTATTTTTTATTAAGCTCAAGGGACAAGATTACAATACAATAACATGTTCTATATATAAAGATAAATTAGGGTTTCAAGAAGCTTCAATGGGTTAGGCCCATAACTCCATCCAAAAAGCCCAAAGGCCTTCACACCTTAACAATCTTCCACTTGAAGGCCTTGCGAATACTCCAGCTAGCCATCTAAGTACAACGCAACCCTGTCATCCATATTATCAGTAATCTTCTAATAACAGAAATCCTCCAAGTCTCCAATTCCAAAGAACAAGCTAAGATGACAATCCAAATCCCCTAGTTGCAGAGGCCCCTTTTCATCAATTACTTGAAAGGGCCCTTTGAAGCCCCCCAGAGCTCCAACCCAGTCGTGGCAAATTCCAGCAACGACCCATCCTCTGTCTCAACTGGTTTACACGATCCACCAGATTCAGAGATACACCGAGAACCACTAACACTCTCCAAATTCAGCAAACAACCACCAGGAGAGATTTTTCCAGTCGTAGTCTTCAAAACCCAACGATTCTTCTTGACTGTACCAGGAACATGCCCCATGCTCTCACTGTCACAAAATCCTCTGACTGGTTTAGACTTATGAACCCATTCAGCTACAATCTTTGCTCCAGACTTCATGTTTGCAAAATGAACTCTCTTAGCAGCAGATTTAGCGAACCCGACTTTGACTTGCTTAACCGGGTTGATCAGTCCCTCAGCAGGTACCTCCACCATGTACAATGACCCATGCTTATCACCACGAGCAATCACCCGGTTCCCATTGATTACCCTCTATTTACCATCACCAAACTTGACTTCCAGTCCTTGTTCATCCAGTTTACTAACAGAAATTAATTTCTTCTTCAAACCCGGAATCACCTTGACATTCTTCAAGTTCCATGTAGTTCCCAATGGAGATCAAATTAATATCACCCATGCCCATTACATCAAGCATTCTGCCATCAACAAGACTTACCTTCCCAAAATCGCCTGTTTTCAGATTCACCATCATTTCACCGCTGTGTACGGCGTGAAACGAAGAACTAAAATCCATGATCCAAGAATCCACACTGTTTTCAGCCTCAATAATTAACACGTCACCATCATTGACCTCAGCAGCAGTGTTCAGACCTTTCTTTGGACATTGACTCTTAACATGTCCATCCTCGTTACAGTTCCAGCACCTCACATTTTTCCGAGTCCGAGTTGAACTCTTTCCCCGACTCCCACTGCCTCGGCTGTTTTCCCTTCCCTTGCCAACATGTAACATCTCAGAAGATGATCCAACATTTGTACTTTTCAGACGTGTGTCTTCACCTATCACAATGTCTCGGATCTTTTCAAATGTCATTTCGTTAGCCCCCATAGAATTTGTAACAGCAGTTACTGTCCCGGACCAACTATCAGACAGTGAAGATAGCAACACCAGGGCTCGAGTCTTATTATCGAATTTTATTCCCACTGACTCTAATCTGGTTAGAATAGACATAAGATCATTTGATGTGAGAGGTGACTGAGCTTCCCTCTTTCATTCTCGTCATGAACAGTTCCCTCATCAAGAACACCTTGTTAGCTGCAGACGGCTTTTCATACATATTTGACAGAGCCAACATCATACCACTCGCAATGGTTTCTTTCATGATGTTAAATGCAACGCTCTTCGTCAAAGATAACATAATAGCCGCTCTAGCTTTCTTATCCTTGGATTTCCAAACTGCTTCTTCAGCTTTCTCCATACTCTCTGGTTTCTTTTCCAGTACCATATGCAAATCCTTTTGACACAGTAATGCCTCTATTTGCATTTTCCACCAACCAAAATTAGTGCCATTGAACTTTTCGATCACAGTCTTCCCGTCTTCAGCCATAATAGCAAAACAGAGACAAAAAAAATAGACGAAACAGACACGCTGAACAGTTGATAACCAGTCAACAAAGGATAGATAGACAAACTAGTACTTCCAACCAAAACCCTAGGCGGGTGCAGAACCCTAGGCGATTGCGGCGGCGGCGGCGGCGGCAACCCTAGACGGCGGCAGAAACCCTAGGTGGCGGCGGCAGAAACCCTAGGTGGCGGCGGCGGCGGTAAAAACCCTAGATGGTGGCGGCTTTAACAGTAATCAAGAGCCTGATGCTTTGATACCAGTTGTTAGGTATCTTTACGCAGTGGAAATAAACACACTATTATACGCACGCACACGAAAGCAATAAGAACATGAGAATTTATAGTGGTTCGGTCAAGATGATCTACGTCCACTCTCTGCAACTAGGTATTTTTTATTAAGCTTAAGGGACAAGATTACAATACAATGACATGTTCTATATATAAAGATAAATTAGGGTTTCAAGAAGCTTCAATGGGCTAGGCCCATAACTCCATCCAAAAAGCCCAAAGGCCTTCACACCTCAACAATAGTTTCTTTACATGTTAAATTGTATGTATTTTTTATATTATCTATGTTACGGGTGCTCAAGAGTTAAAAATATAGTATTATATTATCTGAAACTGATATATAAATATTATATGAATATGTGAAGCTCTCGCCTCGTGCCTACCGCTTTGCGCCTTGGCTTTTAGACCTAAAGCTTGGAGCACCTTGCGCTTTTTAAAACCAAGTTGCCAATTAATCAACGTCTAGAATTGATTTTTACAACACTGCCGGCTTCCTATCTATCATGCCACATCTAATCATTGTGTTTTTGTACTTGTAATTAAGGCATTAATTATTGTAAAAGATCTTAAACTGGACACAAATGCATTTTTGGGTTAACCCAACCCGTCATTGGCATTTTGACCCTTTCTTGAAATGACGTGTTAATTTGAAACCGTTTTGACATGTTACCTAACATGCTTGACCCGCCCATCTTTGCCACCTTTAGTTAAAGCTGTTTGGACAATGTTTTCAATGCATTGCCGTTTTTTGGTTTTGTGTCAGGTACAAAATTGAGAATGGTGTGAAGCTAGAGCCAATTGAGGAAGTAACTATTGAGGCGAGAAAATCGTTATACTTACAAATCTAATGTTTTGTTTCCAGATATGCTATTGGCTTTTCTTGAATATTATTATATTACATTATTGATTTCAGGTCAATGAAGAACATGTGGGGTTGGTAATGGAAGCACTTTCTCACAGACGAGCTGAAGTTACCGACATGGGTCCTGTCCCAGGAAACTTTGGCCGAACTAGAATGACATTAACTTGTCCTTCAAGGTCATTTGTCAATTCTTTATGTTCACTTAGGTTGTATATGTTATATCACTTATGTAATATATGTTAATACAGTAATCCTGACAATGATAAAATTAATGATAGTAGCACTTTGTTTACATGCATCTTTGAACATACTCTGTCGTGTCCTTTATATATATATGGTAAAGTTCCTTGGTTACCCTTGCTTATATGCTATCTAGTTTTATTTTACATATCCTATATATATTATCTAGTTTTATTTTATTGCTTTAAAATAAAAGACATCAAGAGCACTGTTTAATATATATTTCGAAAACAGTTGTCTTCTGAGTTCCAGTGCCATAGCCTATTATTTTTTCTGTTATATTAAATTTAATGCTCTTTATACTTCAGGGGACTTGTTGGTTACAGAAGTGTGTTCAGCAGTGACACTCGTGGCACAGGATTCATGCACCGTGCATTCATGGGTATGCTTATTTTTGACAATGTCTTTCTGATGATTATTAGCCTTAACATTTCAAGAAAATATGTTTTTATGTTTTTTACTAAAGAAATTGGGCTCTTTTTTGGAATGCTACCTAATTTTATAATTAGACATTCTATGTTTGAGAATATTTCTGAATATGTTTTCAATTTGTTTTTCGCTTTGGATTATCTACGCATAGCTTATTTGCTTTCTAAGTATTGGATTCTTTTCTTTTTTGTTAACCATGATTTTACAGCTTACGAAAAATATCGCGGTCCGCTTGGAAACGTCAGAAAAGGAGTGTTGGTAATACCCTTGTTACACTAAGATTAGTAGCAAATATTGTCCATTCTTTTCCATAGTTTCAGTTTAGGAAACTGTTCATTTACTTTTATTTTTGATTCAGGAACAAGTAAAATTCATTTTATTTGTCTCATTTATATATGTACACATTTGTCAAAGTTATTATGAATTTAATTGTGATATTTCTTAAGGGAGGATGATATATGCACAGTATTAGGAAATCTTGTTTTGGTAGCCCAGTTTGTAGTTTGTTGGAGATGTCTTTGTTAGGTATTACGTGTACGCGGCTGACCCGAGGATTCGGATAGGGTACGAAATCAATACAATACTACGGCTCGGGCCTTAAGAACTTGTCGGTATTTCTAATTGATTTCTAAAACGAGTGACGAGATAATGATAGCAATAATAGTAGTAATAAACGTAACTACGCAGCGGAAATAATTTAACCAAACAACCAATAACGTGAACTAATCAAACTGAACAGAATACCCAAAAACAGAACCTGTTTTGAAGGCTGTTCTTTGACCAGAAACAAAACAGAAAACAGCAGCAGCAGTGCACAAAACAGAACAGAACAGCAGCCTGTTCACTGCAGCAAATCAGCCCCTTTGCGGCGGCTGTGATGGCGGCTGCAGGTGGTTTATCAGCTGCAAACAGCAGCCCTTCAGAAGGATGTTGGTGGCGGCAGAAGGCAGCAGCAATAATGCTGCTGTTCTCGGCAGAAAACACACACACAATCACACGAGCACAGAATAATATCAAAGCAGTAAAGAACACAACGATTTAACGTGGTTCGGTCAAGGATTGACCTACGTCCACGGGCTACGAACCAGGGTTTCTTTTATTTACTTTCAAGACTTAAAGATTACAAGTACATATGTGGGTATTTATAATAGAAGACAATAAAAAACCTAACAAAAATAAGTTTTGGCAGATTAGGGTTAGGGCCGGCTGCCCCTAACCCCTTTCTGCAGCAGCTTTGTGGCTGTTCCAGGGCCCGACCCAAGATGGATCGGAGCCCACAACACAACAATCTCCCACTTGGGCTTCGAAACATCTTCACTAGCCCTCCACATCAATGCGTCAAACACTTCAACCTGCTTCCACCCGGATGCGTGAAACATTTGCAACTGCACTTGTCTTGTACTTCTGTAATCTTGAACCTTTATGAAGAGAACCCTTCATACCACCTGATCCGTAGCCGCCTTCATCTGCAATTAACCCTGAAGGCCAACTGAAGCTACACAGAGCTTCAGTTTATCCAACGTGACAACTTTAGTGAACATGTCAGCTGGATTCCTGTCCCCTTTGATGTTATTCAACCAGATAGTACCATCACTGATTAGCCCCCTGATGAAATGATACCTCATATGAATGTGCTTAGTCTTCCCATGATAAACTGGATTCTTTGCAAGTTTCACAGCACTTTCATTATCGCAGTACAACGGATACTCTGCCTGTTTTCTGTCTAATTCACCCAGAAAAGTCTTCAACCAAACAAGCTCTTTACTAGCCTCAGCGGCTGCCATATACTCAGCCTCTGTAGTTGAAAGTGCCACGCTCTTTTGGAGCCTAGACATCCAACATATTGCAGTATCACCCATAGTAAACACATACCCTGTTGTACTTTTGTAGGTCTCTTTACATCCACCCAAATCTGCATCAGAATAACCTTTGAGAATTGCATCTCTACCCCTAAAACATAAAGCCATCTTTGAAGTGCCCTTCAAATATCTAAGCAGCCATTTAACTGCTTCCCAGTGTTCTCTCCCCGGATTAGACATAAACCTGCTAACAACTCCCACTGCATGAGCAATATCAGGCCTTGTGCATACCATTGCATACATAAGACTGCCCACAGCTGATGCATAAGGAACCTTCGCCATGTCGGCCTTGTCTTCATCTGTCTTTGGAGACTGATCTTTAGAAAGCTTAATATGACTACCCAGTGGTGTATTTCGGGTAGTTGTCTTCTCATGATTCATTTTGAATTTCTCTAATATTTTCTTAATATACTTTTCTTGAGATAATATTAAAGAACCGCTCTTCTGATTCCTGGTGATGCTCATGCCGAGTATCTGCTTAGCTGGACCTAGGTCTTTCATTTCAAATTCTTCAGACATCTGTCGTTTCAACCTATTAATTTCTGACATGTCTGAACCGGCTATCAGCATATCATCCACATAAAGGAGAAGAATGATATAGGAATTCTTGAATTTCTTAAGATAGCAGCAGTGATCCATCTCGCACCTCCTATACCCATTTCTGCCCATAAAATCATCAAACTTAATATACCACTGTCTGGGCGCCTGCTTAAACCATAAAGACTCTTCTTTAGTTTGCACACCATGTTTTCCTTACCAGCTATCTGAAAACCCTCTGGTTGTGCCATGTAGATATCCTCCTCAAGGTCGCCATGCAGAAAAGCTGTCTTTACATCTAGCTGTTCTAAATGTAAGTTTTCTGCAGCCACGATACTAAGCACCAGTCTGATTGTAGTCATTTTAACCACGGGAGAAAATATTTCATTGTAATCAACCCCGTGCTTTTGTTGGAACCCCTTAACTACCAATCGTGCTTTGTATCTCTTAGTTCCATCACTTTCATCCTTGATTCTATATACCCATCTGTTTTGAAGAGCTTTCTTCCCCGTGGGAAGTTTAGTAAGAACCCAAGTTTGGTTCTTTTCAAGCGAACCCATTTCTTCTTTCATTGCGCGCTCCCACTGAGACGAATCTTTCACACGGATGGCCTCTGAGTAGCATTGTGGTTCACCATTTTCAGTGAGAAGAAGATAATTAACTGATGGAGAATATCTCTGAGGAGGTACAGACGTTCGAGTAGACCTCCTAACCCAATGTGAAGTATTTGAATTTCCTGAATCATTTGATGGTGCGGATTGTTCATCCACAGGATCTGAACTCCCACTATCAAAGAGATCTTCTTGTTCTTCAAATTCTTCCTGATCATTATCTTCAGTTTCTGAACTTTCTTCTTCTGCATTCTGATTGTTTTCTTCAGTGTTCTGACTTTCTGTCTCTGACTCATGGCTTTCTGAATTCTGGTTATCATCTTCAAACACCACCTGATCTTTATGAGTTTCTGGTATGGTTGAATTCTTGTCTTTGTAAAGTTTAGTTTCATTAAAGACCGGATCTCGACTCCTGATAGTTTTCCTGGCTTCAAAGTCCCAAAGCCTATATCCCATCGATTCAAATCCATAACCAATGAAGGTACATTTCTTTGCCTTAGGATCAAGCTTATCCCTCTCAAAGTCTTTTACACCAGTATAAGCATCACAACCAAATACCTTTAGATGTTTGTAACTAACCTCCCTTCCAAGCCATTCCTCTTCTGGTATTTTGAAACCAAGAGGAACCGAAGGTCCTCTGTTTATCAGATATGCAGCAGTGTTAACTGCATCAGCCCAAAGGTTTTGGGAAGCCCTGCATTCAATCTCATGCTCCTGGCTCGTTCATTCAACGTCCTGTTCATTCTCTCAGCTACTCCGTTTTGTTGGGGAGTACCGGGAACCGTCTTGATCATTTTGATTCCTCTTTCAGCACAGTAATTCACAAATTCATTGCTGATATATTCCCCTCCATTATCCGACTTTATACACTTCACCTTCAGATTGGTTTCCATCTCAACGGCTGCTTTCCATTTCTTGAAAACATCAAACACATCATACTTGTTTTTGAGAAAATAAACCCATACTTTGCGCGTCGCATCATCAATGAAGGTAACATAATAGCTGGAGCCTCCTAATGATGTTACAGGAGTTGGTCCAAACACATCAGTGTGGACAAGTTCAAGTTTTTCAGCCTTAGGTGTCTTTCCCGTCTTCACAAAAGTAACACGTTTCTTCTTACCAAGCACACATGGTTCGCAGAATCCGGCTTCAAGTTCTACTTTCTTCAAGTCTGGGAATTTACCTCTTTCTGCTAACATCTTCATGCCTTTCTCACTCATATGACCAAGTCGTTGATGCCACAAACTAGATTGACTTGGTCCACTGGTTACTGCATTCACATCACCTACCGGTACCTCAACCATGTATAAAGTACCTTTCTTTTTCCCACGAGCAACTACCAAGTTTCCTTTGACGACTTTCCATTGTCCACCCCCGAACAACACATCATAACCTTGGTCATCTAATTGCCCAATGGAGATTAGCATCTTCCTCAACTTAGGAATTACCCTAACATCTTTCAGTGTCCATGTATTTCCTAGAGGAGTCATCAAATCAATATCTCCCATCCCAGTAATATCCAGAGTCTGATCATTAGCCAAACGAACTTTGCCAAAGTTTCCTGTTCTCAAATTCTTCATCTTCTTTGAGCTAAAGGTAGCATGAAAAGAAGCGCCAGAATCCATGATCCATGACTCAGTGGTGTTCTCAACGCAACAGATAAGAGTATCATCATCTGTATCATCTGTAGCAGCGTTAACCTCTTTCTTTTCTTTAGATGTCGATGGTTTGGGACATTGACTTCTGAAGTGCCCGGTCTCCTTGCAATTCCAGCAAGTAATATCTTTTCTTGGTCTTGATTTACTTCTTCTCTTTGATTTAGATCGGCCCCTGTTACCTCCTCGTTCGTTCTTCCTTCCTCTACCTTCAGTACTCAACAAGGAACTAGAAGACTCACCAGTGCTCCTCCTTCTAATGTCCTCACTCATAATCAGGTCGCGAACTCCATCAAGTTTAAGCTTAGTGTTTCCAGACGAACTACTAACTGCTGTAACGGTTCCTGACCAGCTTTCAGGTAACGAGGATAACAATAGTAAGGCTAGGACTTCATCATCGAATTTGATATCGACAGACACTAGGCGAGAAATAATAGAGTTAAAGTTGTTAATGTGAGTGTTAACAGAACCACCTTCCTTTAGTCTCGTGTTTACAAGTTCCCGAATAAGAAAGACCTTGTTGGCTGCGGACGGCTTCTCGTACATGTTAGACAGTGCATCCATGACGCCTTTGGCTGTCGTTTCCTTCAGAATGTTAAAGGCAACATTCTTTGTCAGCGAGAGTCTAATCACAGCAACAGCTTTCCTATCAAGTGCAGCCCAATCAGCATCTTTGGTGTTTTCAGGTTTATCACCGAACAACGTTGCACTCAAATCTTTCTGAACAAGTAAGTCTTCGATCTGCATCTTCCACCATCCAAAATCGACGCCATCAAACTTCTCGATTCTCGTTTTACCCTCATCAGCCATAATACCGGAGATCAAAGGATGAGAGCAACCAAGGCTCTGATACCACTTGTTAGGTATTACGTGTACGCGGCTGACCCGAGGATTCGGATAGGGTACGAAATCAATACAATACTACGGCTCGGGCCTTAAGAACTTGTCGGTATTTCTAATTGATTTCTAAAACGAGTGACGAGATAATGATAGCAATAATAGTAGTAATAAACGTAACTACGCAGCGGAAATAATTTAACCAAACAACCAATAACGTGAACTAATCAAACTGAACAGAATACCCAAAAAACAGAACCTGTTTTGAAGGCTGTTCTTTGACCAGAAACAAAACAGAAAACAGCAGCAGCAGTGCACAAAACAGAACAGAACAGCAGCCTGTTCACTGCAGCAAATCAGCCCCTTTGCGGCGGCTGTGATGGCGGCTGCAGGTGGTTTATCAGCTGCAAACAGCAGCCCTTCAGAAGGATGTTGGTGGCGGCAGAAGGCAGCAGCAATAATGCTGCTGTTCTCGGCAGAAAACACACACACAATCACACGAGCACAGAATAATATCAAAGCAGTAAAGAACACAACGATTTAACGTGGTTCGGTCAAGGATTGACCTACGTCCACGGGCTACGAACCAGGGTTTCTTTTATTTACTTTCAAGACTTAAAGATTACAAGTACATATGTGGGTATTTATAATAGAAGACAATAAAAAACCTAACAAAAATAAGTTTTGGCAGATTAGGGTTAGGGCCGGCTGCCCCTAACCCCTTTCTGCAGCAGCTTTGTGGCTGTTCCAGGGCCCGACCCAAGATGGATCGGAGCCCACAACACAACAGTCTTGATCTTTAGAAGTTAAACATAATATTGCACTGGCCCTCGATAATGTTTTTTTTTTTTTAATATTACAATTTTTGATTTAAAAACTTTGGTTCTGTGAAAGTAGAACAAAAAAGCGTCTAACTAGAAACTTCATTAAACAACAGTTAGCAATCTTCATAATGATCAACATAGGTTTTTTAGTTTCTTAATTTGTATGCATATTTGATTGAGGACAGTTTTGAGCACCTCAGTTTATCTCAAGTTTTTATTGGGCTTGGTGTTAACATACATCAATGATGAGGCAACTTAGAAATAATATTATTTTTTTTCAGTTTAGCTTGTATGTATAAACTTTTAAATAGTTTTTGTTATTCATAAATAGTTAAGGAGTTATCATTCAATTTACAATTTATGCCCTTAAGTTGCTTTTCAAGCTCTGTTGAATTGGAAATTTGAACTCCTTTTATCTGCAACCTATGGTTGGTTACATGGTTATTGAACAGGTATCATGTGCTCGTGGAACAATCACATCTTATGCTTTGGCGAGTTTGGAACCACGTGGAACACTTTTTGTGACTCCCGGTGTAGAGGTGATCATTTCTTTACCCTTTTTTTAGTAATTTTGTAAATATTTTGTGTTGTAAAATAAAAGATTGCAGTAAATTATTATGATAATAATCTTTATTTAGTTAGAGCAATTTAGTAGGGCCTATACCTTAATAATACACTTTGGTCTAGTTTCAACCTCGTCGACCCGTTTCCTTTCTAGCTAATTGGTCGAATTTTAATCATATTGACCTGTTTTCATTCTAGATAAAGTTTTAGTCTACACATTGACCTGTTAGAATGTTGAAATCGTTACCTCTACATTTTATTTGGGTTTATGCTTTAAAATTACACTTTGGTTGACCTTCAACCCGTTTTTTTTTTCGGTTTTTGGTTTTCGGTTTTTATTTCGTTTTTGGTTCGGTTCGGTTTTTTTCGGTTTTACCATTTGGACTTCAAGTTTTAAAGAAAAAATTGTTTTGAAGTAATGAATTTAAGATAAAAATTTGGTCTTACATCATTTTGTTGATCTTTAATATAATCTACTAGCTTAATAACCCGTGTATTACACGGGTTGAATATATAAAATATTAAATAAAATAAAATTTTGTTAATTATAAAACGATATTTTAAGATAAAATACGGTTGAAATTATGTATAAGGACTATAGATAACAAAATAATGATATCAAGTTTTTAAACTTAATTTGTTTAAAAAAACTAAATATTTTGTTTCAAAACAAAAGTTTTATAAAATTTATTTATAATTATTTTTATTTATAAAAATTTTACTTTTTAAAAATATTGATTTCTAAAATATTTTATATTTTTAAGAAAGTTTGATGTTTTTGAAAAAAAGATTATTTTATAAAAATTTGTTTCTTTATAAATAATATTAATTAAAATATTCCTTTCTTAATTTATTAAAAAATATTTTTAGTCTATAAATAAATTAAATAATATTATTAGTAATTATAATAACTATTAAGTAGGAGAGAGAAGAGGAAAAATTATGGTGAGGATGAATGTGGTGCTGACACGTGTCCCTATTAGTTACTCTTTTATTATAATATACAAATATATTCTTATAAATTAATTGCCATTAAAAATAAAATACAATCCATAAAATATAAGAACAAAAAATTCAATAAAACATTTTAATTTATTAATTCAAACAAAAGAAGTTTAAAATTATTGTTGAAAACTAAATATTCAATCTTTTATAGATAATATAAGTTAAACAACTAACTAATAGGCTAATAATGTTTATAAGTGTATGATTATACTTCTAAATTTACAAGTTTGGTTGTATGGTTTCGGTTCGGTTTTTTCGGTTTTTGTTACAAGCAAAAGCAAAACCGAACCGAAAAATTCGGTTTTTAAAAAATCATCAAACCAAACCGTCGGTTTCTTAGCGGTTTCGGTTTTTTCAGTTCGGTTGCGTCTGTTATTTTGGTTACGGTTCGGTTATTTCGGTTTCTTGCACACCCCTAATTAAAAATATACTCTGCTCTAGTTTCAACCCAGTTTCTTTCTAGCTACTTTTTAGTCTACCTATATAACCCATTGGAAAGTTCAGATTGTCATCTCTACATTTTATCAGGGCATACACATTAAAAAAAATACCTCTGGTCGAGTTTCAGTCCCTTGACCCAACTCTCTAGCTAACTTTTTAGCCTTTCTGTTTCCTTTCTAGCTAATTTTTAACTCGGTATGTTTTTGTATCTGACCTGGAAATCGTCAAATCGCCATCTTTGCATCTATTAATGTATACTAACTTCATTTATGATTGATTCAGACATATGATGGCATGATTGTTGGTGAACATTCACGAGACACAGATCTTGATGTAAGGAGATCTATGTTACTTTAATCTTAAGTATTATGGCTTTATATCTCGTAGTTAGGAAATTAACATGTTAAGGATTCATGGCAGGTTAACCCGGTACGAAATAAGGCACTTACAAATATAAGATCTGCTGGGAATGATGAGAATGTGAAGCTGTCACCACCTCGCAAAGTTCGTCTCATTCACCTATTTTACCAACTCTTGATTATATTATTTGTTTTAGTCTGTTAAAGTCCCAATAGATGACCTAAATAGTTGTAAAAGAATTCCAAACATTATTTTCAATATGTTCGGTACAATGTATGCAGATGACACTTGAAGAAGCCATCGGCTATGTAGCATCTGATGAGTTAATTGAGGTCAGTTTATCACCACTCACTTCACTCATTAAGCTTATTTTCCAATCCGAAGTTGGCTATTTCGACTTGTTTTTTGAGTAAACGTGTTGATTTGGTCTATGCTGTTAGAAGTTAATCCTAGTTGAGGTCATATGTGGAAGTTTTGGATGGGGAGGGGATCGTAAAAAGTCTAAAAATAGTGTTTTATTAAGTATTTTTTGTTTTGGTTTCATTCAAGAGAAAATTGCATTAATGGTCTCCAAGGTTTGATCATATTGCAAGTTTGGTCCCCAAGTCTAAAAATTACAAATTTAGTCCAAACATTTGTTTGATCATTGCAAATTTAGTCACCACCGTTAGTGTTAATTACTTTTTAACGATGTGGGGACTAAACTTGCTATATGATCAAACCATGGGGACCATTTGTGCAACTTACATTAATACTTAAAGAAATCAGAAAATAAAATAAAAAATCCATTAAAAGATTAAAAACTCAAATAAAAAGAATTATTAAATACAAATTAAAATTTAAAAAATTAAATCTAAATAAAAATTAAAAAATCACTTAATAAAAGTTGAATATACTTTATTAAATACTAGGTTATAGGCCTGTGTATTACACGGGGTTGTATAATAGAAATTATATAATTTTATAATATATAAATAAAGTTACATAATTGGAAGTATTTTAATTACGTAGAAAAATAAAATAAAACTATAAATCTTTATATGAGTGTTTCTCGGTCATTAAGTCATAATATCTATTGAATTTCCAGAAAGTTAATCGAAAATACATAACTGCATCAACTTCCAACATAACATTACATTTGGAAAAAAATTAACAGGACAACCAACGCGATAGCTTTCTTTGACCTTCTTTATCTTGATCTATTATTAAGATCAAGTGTCATGCCCACAAATCTAGCTTGTATAAACAACCACCAAAGAATTTCATAACAAATAACCAAATAGCCTACATTTGAAACCTAACAAGAGAGAAAACTTAATAGCAGACACCAATAGTCTAAAGACTTGTTAAGCAAACAGAGTTAGTCATAAAATCTGATTTATGCATCCCCATTAGATCGCTAATTTGGGTATAATACAACAGAAGACAAATACCAAAGCCATCAAATTACCACTTTAAACTACATACTACTATTTTAATGTCATAATATTAAGCTAAAATCCACTCTGCATAGGTATCACATATTCAAAGTTTCAAACTTTTCGATTCACAAAAAAATAATGTAATTAAAATAGGTAGATAGGCGCATACTTTTCCCATCTCCAAGTACACTGCAACTCTATTCGTGAGGAACAAAATCTCCATAATCCAGTTCAAAGGCATTAATATTAATATATTACATAATAGCAGTTTCAAAAATCCTTCTTGTAAGCAGCATTACCAGCCTCTTTCTACTTTTGGGCATGCACTTTCTTCTCTTTGCATAAAGTGTTAACTAAGATTGAGAGAGATTGAAGTAATAAATGAATAGATACTTTTATCATTTGTGTGGCGATGTATTAATTCTTTCACTTGCGGCACACAACTTAGTAAATACAAATTCAATTATCCTTTCACTTCATATTAAAGAAAACTATATGATTTCATATCACAGTCAGATTATACGTACTTATGAAGTTCTAATTTCATATCATGTTTTCGTAAAGTTTCACAACCACATTATTAAAATTGTTTTGATTGACCCATCATTCCCTAATCTCCTTTTTGTTGCTTTTGGATGATTTCATACTTATTTCAAATCGAGTAATTTGTGTATCCTCAAAGTAAAGCAAATAGAAAACATAACTAATTGTAAGCGACTACAGTCAAAACATACAATAAAGGCCTATATGAAGCCCAAAGATATACCATGTTTAATAAGGAATATTATTAACACTTAGAGTGCATTAGTGAATGAATCAAAAAATACATGTTGATCAATTCAGCCCACGACATATACTTCTTTTCCCCAGTAGACGCAGTAGTTATGTTAGGGTCCTTAATTAGTGTCACTAATCATAATTTGATATTTTCCCTCCTAGAAACAATGAAAGCCTCACTGTTTCAAACAACGAACCAAATTTTAATCATACATAAAAAAAACTCTGAGCCTAATCACACTTGTAAACAATGAATTTCAATGTTAAACATTGAGAATCATACATGCTTTGGCCTTTGCATCAACGAACAAAGGTTTATGATCATATAAAGCCCAAAACAAACATAGTGTAGATAAGGCACAATGATTTCAGAATTTGATTTGCTCCTGATTGAAAAGCCAAAACGAAGCAAAACAAATACATAATCAAAATAACCAAAATTAAATATACAAAATAACCATACCTGATCGTTAGATTATTGCAAGGCAAATTAAGATTAAGTGATCGAAAAGCCTAAATCGAAGCAAACCAAATAAGAAATACGTATGTGAGGTTTCAAAATCGATCGAGCATGTAAGAATACTTATATTTAAATAAAAAATCAAAAGGAAAAAACATAACGAATTGCGAAGAATTGTATAAGGAAGAGAAACCTGCTATGAAGGTTTAAGGGAGAGGTGCTAGGAGCAGCTCATGGAAACTAAAAGATCGATTTAGGGTTTTGAGGAAGCACAGGTTAGTTCGTAGCCGGATCTTTAGTTTCGGGTATAGTGACCCGCGTGTTAGTACATACAGGTTAAATAACTTTGGGTGGGAAATTAGATGTGAGATTGCATGTGTGAATGACATGTGGCAATAGATGTAATCTTTTATTAGGACTAGTAGGGACCCGTGCGATGCGGCGGCAGTGACAATATATAACTAAGAAGTGTCATTGTTAACTTCATCGAACTTATAGAACCACCGTCATTACTATCAATTCCCCTACGCTTCAATAGTCCTTAAACTCAACTATTCATTTCATTAGATTTTTAAATAGTATAATAGTTTGTATCTATGTTTTTATGCGACACAGAGAGATAAGTATGTGTGTGGGAGGCCTCTACAACTCCTCGCGTAGAACTTTAAATTAATGAAAAAAGCTGTCGTCGATAAAAAAAATGGACGGCTTTAATTTCAAATATTCACTATTCCTCATCATACTCTTTTAATATAAAATTCTTTTCTCCTTCGCTACACGGGCTGAGTTTTTGTTGTAAACGTAAAAAAATAGGCTGTTTGAAAAAATGGATTGGTCGCACCCTAAGGAATTCTAACCTAGTTGTGCGCTTCAACGAACATTGGCGTAGCAATAAGCCAAGAAATCCTTTTGTGTTATTATTCTCGTTTTTAAAATTTTATATAAAAGTTTATATATTTGTAAATGTACAATTCAACTTTAATGCAAAAACCAGCATTGTATAAAGTCAAATGAAATGAACCAAGGTAATTCAGTAAACAATAGTGAAATTTAAAACATATGTAACATGTAAAAGCGACTTGCAATAAAACAATATGTTCATGTTAAGTTCACAAATTAAAAAAAAGCTAGGGGTTAGAATTCTGGAAATGGTGTGTACCCATGATTAAAGCTAGATGCAGATCTTCCAATTTTGTTTGCCCAGCAAAATATAGACTTTAACATAACCTTTGATTAAGAGAAGTTAAGTAATTTCAAATGGGATTCCGTTCACATTTATTACTGAAAGGTGAGAAAGTAACAAGAAGGTAAATTTAATAAAACAAAAAGAAGACTTTGACATACCCTTTGATTAAAAGAACATCAAGGAATTTCAAGTAGCTTCCTGCAAATGAACATAAACAAGAAAAAAAAGGGACGTCATGCTTAATTCCAGTTTTAAATTTCGATCTTTAAGTAGCTTCCTACAAATGAACATAAACATATTGCTAAAACAAACAAGATAATGCCTAAACTACCATTTGCAAAAATGATACTCGCTTAGAGATAAACGTTAACTTTTTAGAAATCATAGGAGCAAGATAATATAATTATACTTCTATTATTCAAAAAAGAGACATACGTGGAAAGGTTTCAACAATTCTTCTTGCCTTTGCGCATCAGCCTTAGTGTCTAAATATCAAGAATGTTTCAAAGCAATCAGCTGCTCCACTTAGTGTTGGCTATTAGAAATAGATAACACCAAGAAAAATTAGTTGACATTATAGCTTATTTATTGGGGGCATTACACTGTGATGCATCGTTTAAAAGGTCAAGCTACACAACATAAAATTGAACATTAATTGGACAGTGATGTGAGATCTTATTAAGCAACAAACTTTAGCATCACTAAAAATGTAATATTAGCAACGAACCAACTTCACATTTTATCAAATTAAAGTGGGGTTTATGTATACATTATTTATATATACTCATTTTACAAAAACTGAAAAGAAGAAACTCATAAATGACAAACCAATCCATATATATGTATGCAAGTTGATATATCCTGTTTAGACTATAAACACCTTGCAGATTGAAAATTGTCCTTTGTGCATTTCATGCTAATAAATCAAGATGATACTAAACACAGTTTAGAAATGAATAATATGTGATGGGTGAAGAAGCTAAACTCACCAAAGCCAACACATATAAAAGCGGCATACTAATAGACTTATCAAAACTTAAACCATGTTGCAAATAGAAACCACACAGTTAAATACATCATACCAATGCGAGTTGTCTTTTTATTAGAGTTTGCCCATTTGACCCGTTCAATAAAATTTACTCATTTGGCCTTTTAAAAAAGATTACCCATTTGACTCGGTCACCCATTTGGCATGTTTAAAAATTTTAAAATATATATATTTAAATTTGGTTTGGCTTTAAATGATAGCATGATGGTTTGGCTAAAACAAAAGTTACAGATCGTGAATGAAAAGTATATTAGGCTACTCATAATGTTACTAAAAAATTAGCACACTTTATTGAATCTTAAAAAAGTACATAGGTGTAAATAAAAGTAGAAAACATAGAACATGAATGGAACACTTGTTTTCCCAACTACATTAGCAATAACCTAAAAAAATTACTAATAGACTCATCAAAACTTTAACTATGTTGGAAAGCAAATAGAAACCACAATTAAATGCATCGTATAAATACATCGTACCAATACCAGTTGTCTTATATGGAACACAACTAACCAATACTATACGATCAAAAAAGACTAACCTTTCAAAAATCAGCAGCTACCACTTACAAAGCGATGGTCAACAGAGGTAAAAGAGATTTGAACACAAAGGACCTGTAAAATAGCCACATCAACAAACAGAGATAAACTTAAGAAAGATGAATTAAGTAACACATAACTACTCAAATCAGTTTACACAACAACATTACACCTAAATAAAAAAGATATTACCAAATTTGAGGCATGAGCAAACTAAGAACAAAAAACATACGTTGTACTATGTAATATCTTCTTAAATAAACATTTTATTGAAGTTTACCCATTTGACCCGCTCAATAAAATGACTACATTGGGCAGTTAAAAAAATTACCCATTTGACCCGTTAGGAAAAAAATTACCCATTTGACCCGTTAAAATTTAAAAAAAAAAATGTATTATACTTCCTGGATTGAATAATCAAGTTGCTATGATTGGTATATAAATTGAAAACATGTTAGTAAAGAAGAATGCCATATAGATTAACAATGTTTTCAGATAAACTTACATAAAGTTACGAATGGGTCAATTAGATCGGTTGATAAGGCATAATTACTAAAGAGTGCATATACTTGATACAAATACAAATTACTTTGATGTTTATGTAACAGTGTGCCTATGAAGATAAGCCTTATGTTCTTGATGTGCTAACATACATGCTACACCAACAACACATAGAAGCTGATGTGGAAACACCGGAGGTCTAAACAATTATAATCTCATTCAATTGCAAAATAAGTTATACGTATAGTGTGCAATCATTTCAATAGGAGTTCAGATAAAATGATTAGTAAGTATCAAGTATAATAGCCAAAATATCCGAAAGAGGTTTCCCTCAGCAGAACTCAATTGATGCAAGCATCAAGAAGCTATATGACTCCATACTATACTTTTAGTAACAAATAAGGCCCTACATATTCAAATATGAACTTGCAAAATCTACCACAGGACAACTAAAAGAAACATAACCATGAATCAAACAAAACATTGAATATGCTAAGTAGCTAAAGTATTTGCAAATCCTATAAAAAGCGGTATTAATTTATAGCATAACATGAGGAACTATTAACACACAACGCAATTTAAAAAGAACCCGTTTTTACATACAATCAAATATAGCCTCAAGAATATAAAAATAAAAATGTTCTACGACAAATCTATCACCAATGAAGCTCACATAAGAAACTAAATAAGTTACCTTATCTTTGAGATCTTGCATGATTAAATATCACATTTTTATCTATATCATCAAATAAAATTGAACTATAACTTGCTATTTGCTACCTGTTAAGCTTTGGGGTCAGGTATTTCTATTGGGATTGCATCATAGCCATGCACGCAAAGAGAAGAAAGAAAGAAACTATTTTGTTACTATGTTACTAAAACTGAAATAGACCAAGAAAACACCTCAGTCTAGTAACAAAATAAGACCAATAGTTCACGCAAACAAATATGTTTTGATAAATTTACATTCTATTGTGTTAGGTATTACGTGTACGCGGCTGACCCGAGGGTTCGGATAGGGCACAGAAATCAATACAATACTACGGCTCGGGCCTTAAAACTTGTCGGTATTTCTAATTGATTTCTAAAACGAGTGATGAGATAACGTTAGCAATGATGGTAATAACAAACGTAACTACGCAGCGGAACAATAATCTAACCAAACAACCAATAAATCGAACTAATCAAACTGAAAAAATACCCAAAACAGAACCTGTTTGAAGGCTGTTCTTTGACCAGAAAACAGAACAGAAACAGTAGCGATGAACCAGGGAGGGCAGCAGCAGTGTCGGTGGTTCCGTGGTGATCTGCGGCTGCTGGAACAAGGGCTGTTGGTCACTGGTGGCGGCAAAACAGCAGCAGTAAGCTGCTGTCTTTCTTTTTGCAGAAACACACACACAATCACACGAGCACAGAATAATATCAAAGCGGTAAAGAACACAATGATTTAACGTGGTTCGGTCAAGGATTGACCTACGTCCACGGGCTACGAACCAGGGTTTCTTTTTATTAATTTCAAGACTTAAAGATTACAAGTACAATATGTGGATATTATAATAGAAGACAATAAAAAACTTAACAAAAATAAGTTGTGGCATACTAGGGTTAGGGCCGGTCGCCCCTAACCCCTTTTTTGGCAGCTTGCTTGTGGCTGTTCCACGGCCCGACCCAAGATGAATCGGAGCCCACAACACAACAATCTCCCACTTGGGCTTCGAAACATCTTTACTAGGCCTCCACATCAATGCGTCAAACATTTCAACCTGCTTCCACCTGGATGCGTGAAACATTTGCAACTGCACTTGTCTTGTACTTCTGTAATCTTGAACATTTATGAAAAAACCTTTCATACCACCTGATCCGTAGCCGCCTTCATATGCAATTAACCCTGAAGGCCAACTGAAGCTACACAGAGCTTCAGTTTATCCAACGTGACAACTTTAGTGAACATGTCAGCTGGATTCCTGTCCCCTTTGATGTTATTCAACTGGATAGTACCATCACTGATTAGCCCTCTGATGAAATGATCTCATATGAATGTGCTTAGTCTTCCCATGATAAACTGGATTCTTTGCAAGTTTTACAGCACTTTCATTATCACAGTACAATGGGTACTCTGCTTGTTTTCTATCTAATTCACCCATAAAAGTTTTCAACCAAACAAGCTCTTTACTAGCCTCAGCGGCTGCCATATACTCAGCAAGTGCCACGCTATTTTGGAGCCTAGACATCCAACATATTGCAGTATCACCCATAGTAAACACATACCCTGTTGTACTCTTGTAGGTCTCTTTACATCCACCTAAATCTGCATCAAAATAACCTTTGAGAATTGCATCTCTACCCCTGAAACATAAAGTCATCTTTGAAGTACCCTTTAAGTATCTAAGCCGCCATTTAACTGCTTCTTGGTGTTCTCTCCCCAGATTGGACATAACCTGCTAAAAAACTCCCACTGCATGAGCAATATCAGGCCTTGTGCATACCATTGCATACATAAGACTGCCCACAGCTGATGCATAGGGAACCTTCGCCATATCGGCCTTGTCTTCATCTGTCTTTGTAGACTGATCTTTAGAAAGCTTAATATGACTACCCAATGGTGTATTTTGGGTAGTTGTCTTCTCATGATTCATTTTGAATTTCTCTAATATTTTCTTAATATACTTTTCTTGAGATAATATTAAAGAATCGTTCTTCTGATTCATGGTGATGCTCATGCCGTGTATCTGCTTAGCTGGACCTAGATCTTTCATTTCAAACTCTTCAGACATCTGTCGTTTTAATCTGTTGATCTCTGACATGTCTGAACCGGCTATCAGCATGTCATCCACATAAAGGAGAAGAATGATATAAGAATTCTTAAATTTCTTGAGATAGCAGCAGTGATCCATCTTGCATCTCCTATACCCATTTCCGCCCATAAAATCATCAAACTTAATATACCACTGCCTGGGCGCCTGCTTCAAACCATAAAGACTTTTTTAGTTTGCACATCATGTTTTCCTTACCAGCTGTCTGAAAACTGGTTGTGCCATGTAGATATCCTCCTCAAGGTCGGCATGCAGAAAAGCTGTCTTTACATCTAGCTGCTCTAAATGTAAGTTTGCTGCAGCCATGATACTAAGCACGAGTTTGATTGTAGTCATTTTAACCACAGGTGAAAATATTTCATTGTAATCAACCCCGTGCTTTTGTTGGAACCCCTTAACTACCAATCATGCTTTGTATCTCTTAGTTCCATAACTTTCATCCTTGATTATGTATACCCATCTGTTTTGAAGAGCTTTCTTCCCCGTGGGAAGTTTAGTGAGAACCCAAGTTTGGTTCTTTTAAAGTGAACCCATTTCTTCTTTCATTGCGCGCTTCCACTGAGACGAATCTTTCACACGGATGGCCTTTGATAAGCATTGTGGTTCACCATTTTCACTGAGAAGAAGATAGTTAACTGATGGAGAATATCTCTGAGGAGGTACAGACGTTCGAGTAAACCTCCTAACCCAATGTGAAGTATTTGGATTTCCTGAATCGTTTGCTGGTGGGAACTGTTCATCCACATGATCTGAACTCCCACTATCAAAGAGATCTTCTTGTTCTTCAAATTCTTCTTGATCATTATCTTCAGTTTCTGAACTTTCTTCTTCTGTATTCTGATTGTTTTCTTCAGTATTCTGACTTTCTGACTCATGGCTTTCTAAACTCTGGTTATCATCTTCAAACACCACCTGATCTTTATGAGTTTCTGGTATGGTTGAATCCTTGTCTTTGTAAAGTTTAGTTTCATCAAAGACCGGATCTCGACTCCTGATAGTTTTCCAGGCTTCGAAGTCCCAAAGCCTATATCTCATCGATTCAGATCCATAACCAATGAAGGTACATTTCATTGCCTCAGGATCAAACTTATCCCTCTCAAAGTCTTTTACACCAGCATAGGCATCACAACCAAATACCTTTAGATGTTTGTAACTAACCTCTCTTCCAAGCCATTCCTCTTCTGATATTTTGAAACCAAGAGGAACCGAAGGTCCTCTATTTATCAGATATGCAGCAGTGTTAATTGCATCATCCCAAAAAGTTTTGGGAAGCCCTGCATTCAATCTCATGCTCCTGGCTCGTTCATTCAACGTCCTGTTCATTCCCTCAGCTACTCTGTTTTGTTGGGGAGCACCGGGAACCGTCTTGATCATTTTGATTCCTCTTTCAGCACAATAATTCACAAATTCATTGCTGATATATGCCCCTCCATTATCCGACTTTATACACTTCACCTTCAGATTGGTTTCCATCTCAACAGCTGCTTTCCATTTTTTGAAAACATCAAACACATCATACTTGTTTTTGAGAAAGTAAACCCATACTTTGCACGTTGCATCATCAATGAAGGTAACATAATAGCTGGAGCCTTCTAATGATGTCATAGGAGTTTGTCCAAACACATCAGTGTGGACAAGTTCAAGTTTTTCAGCCTTAGGTGTCTTTCCCATCTTCACAAAAGTAACACGTTTCTTCTTACCAAGCACGCATGGTTCGCAGAATCCGGCTTCAAGTTCTACTTTCTTCAAGTCTGGGAATTTACCTCTCTCTGCTAGCATCTTCATGCCTTTCTCACTCATATGACCAAGTCGTCGATGCCACAAACTGGATTGACTTGGTCCACTGGTTACTGCATTCACATCACCTGTCGGTACCTCAACCATGTATAAAGTACCTTTCTTTTTCCCACGAGCAACTACCAAGTTTTTTTTGAC
This sequence comes from Flaveria robusta, assembly GCA_025506415.1. Classification (NCBI taxonomy): domain Eukaryota; kingdom Viridiplantae; phylum Streptophyta; class Magnoliopsida; order Asterales; family Asteraceae; genus Flaveria; species Flaveria robusta. Next base: position 27,375,955 of record CM046475.1, read on the forward strand.
GACTTTCCATTGTCCACCCCCGAACAACACATCATAACCTTGGTCATCTAATTGCCCAATAGAGATTAGTATCTGCCTCAACTTAGGAATTACCCTAACATCTTTCAGTGTCCATGTATTTCCTAGAGGAGTATTCAGATCAATGTCTCCCATCCCAGTAATATCCGGAGTCTGATCATTAGCCAAACGAACCTTGCCAAAGTTTCCTGTTCTCAAATTCTTCATCTTCTTTGAGCTAAAGGTAGCATGAAAAGAAGCGCCAGAATCCATGATCCATGACTGAGTGGTGTTCTCAACGCAACAGATAAGGGCATCATCATCTATGTCATCTGTAGCAGCGTTAACATCTTTTTTTTCTTTAGATGTTGATGGTTTAGGACATTGACTTCTGAAGTGCTCGGTCTCCTTGCAATTCCAGCAAGTAATATCTTTTCTTGGTCTTGATTTACTACTTCTCCTTGATTTAGATTGGCCCCTGTTACCTCCTCGTTCATTCTTCCTTCCTCTGCCTTCAGTACTAAACAAGGAACTGGAAGACTCACCAGTGCTCCTCCTAATGTCCTCACTCATAATCAGGTCGCGAACTCCATCAAGTTTAAGCTTAGTATTTCCAGACGAACTACTAATTGCTGTAATGGTTCCTGACCAGGTAACGAGGATAACAATAGTAAGGCTAAGACTTCATCATCGAATTTGATATCGACAGACACTAGGCGAGAAATAATAGAGTTAAAGTTGTTAATGTGAGTGTTAACAGAACCACCTTCCTTTAATCTCGTGTTTACAAGTTCCCGAATAAGAAAGACCTTTTTGGCAGCGAACGGCTTCTTGTACATGTTAGACAGTGCATCCATGACGCCTTTGGCTGTTGTTTCCTTCAGAATGTTAAAGGCAACATTCTTTGTCAGCGAGAGTCTAATCACAGCAACAGCTTTCCTATCAAGTGCAGCCCAATAATCGATTTCTAAAACGAGTGACGAGATAACGATAGCAATAATAGTAATAACAAGAGTAACTACGTAGCGGAACAATAATCTAACCAAACAACCAATAAATCGAACTGAACAAATACCCAAAACGGAACCTGTTTAAGGCTGTTCTTTGACCAGAAAACAGAACAGAAAGAGTAGCGATGAACCAGGGAGGGCAGCAGCAGTGCCGGTGGTTCCCTGGTGATCTGCGGCTGCTGAAACAAGGGCTGTTGGTCACTGGTGGTGGCAAAACAGCAGCAGTAAGCTGCTGTCCTTCTTTCGGCAGAAACACACACACAATCACACGAGCACAAAATAATATCAAAGAAGTAAAGAACACAACGATTTAACGTGGTTCGGTCAAGGATTGACCTACGTCCACGGGCTACGAACCAGGGTTTCTTTTTATTAATTTCAAGACTTAAAGATTACAAGTACAATATGTGGATATTTTATAATAGAAGACAATAAAAAACTTTACAAAAATAAGATGTGGCAGATTAGGGTTAGGGCCGGCTGCCCCTAACCCCTTTATGCAGCTTGCTTGTGGCTGTTCCAGGGCCCGACTCAAGATGAATCGGAGCCCACAACACAACATATTGAACATAAGTCTTGCCAAGTTAAATGAATATGCTCATTCATATTCACTACACCAAATAATTCAAATCAAACACACCTGTTGGTAAACCTTATAATGGGTATAATTGTTAGAATATTGGCACAGGAAAACGAAGATAATACTCGGTATTTTGTCGGAACAACCACAACTCTTTTTATAAATATGAAGAACAAAAGATCCACACCTTAAACTCTATACAATGACCTCCTTTTATACTGCTTCTAACCTTAATTCCTATGAAATCTCAGCTCAAACACAGCTAGATGACAGCCTATTCACAGTCAAATTATTTAATACTTTCCTAATATTAACCTTGACTAACATATTCTACATGTTAACTAATTCCACCCTCATCTTTCTTGGTTCACCCCGACACATCCTTGAACATCAAGATTAATTTCTAACATTCTCGTCCTTAATCTTGATGTTGTACCACCTTGGTCTTGAATTCCAACCATGTTTTTTTCAAGTTTGATCAATCACCGATCTTCAAATCTACTTCACATAGCTTTTGTTCTGTCTCACACAGCTTCTGTGCTGTTTTCTTCCTTGCTTGCAGCCTTGTAAACCTGCTATCATAGCAGCCCAACAATCTCTCTTCCTAGCAAATCACTTGCCAATTGTTTCCTTTGATTGCAAACAGCAACAAGCTCTTCTTGCCTTTTGCTTTTCTGAGTTCTCCTCACGAACTGTGTCACACAGACTGCTCAAACCTAGATCAATCCTTCACGGACTAAATAGCTTATTCTCCACATCGTATCACACCTTTATAACTTGTATCGCACAGGTTTTCTTCACCTTTTCGCTGCTTCACACAGTCTCCTCTCCAGGTTTGTCTTCCACGGGTATAACCTGAATCACACAGGTCTTTTTCTACTGCAGTTGCGTCACACAACCTGTCTTTAATCGATCTGTCACAGATCAGTCACTTATCTTCACCCTGTTTTGATTGCTTCTCGCAACCGGCTCTCACAGCCCTTTGATCTTTCAACAGCAACAGCAAAAAATTCACAAATCGGGTCTGCTGTTTGATTGCTACTGAAAACACAGCCCTTTGACCAGAACCTCGCAGCAACCTTAATATTCAGTGAGCAGCCCTTCAATGGATCTATCACAAATGGTTTAAACCTGTCACAGGTTCTTATACGGTCAGTCTATCACAGAACTGATCGGGTGGCTTCGTTCTACACGTCTTCGGTTGTTACTTGATCTCCCCTTTACTGCCTCACAGGTCTCTTTGATCGTCTTGCTTTGATACCAATTGTTAGAATATTGGCCCAATAAAACAAAGATAATACTCGGTATATTGTGGGAACAACCACAACTCTTTTTATAAATATGAAGAACAAAAGACCACACCTTAAACTCTATACAATGACCTTTTATACTGCTTCTAACCTTAATTCCTATAAAATCACAACTCAAACACAGCTGGATGACAGCCTATTCACAGCCAAATTATTCAATTCCTTCCTAATATTTACCTTGACTAACATATTTTACATGTTAATTAATTCCACCCTCATCTTTCTTGGTTCACCCGTATACATCCTTGAACATCAAGATTAATTTCTAACATTACAAGCATTGGTATAGTAAGAAGGCATATTATAATGTTTCACACACTTAACACATTTCAAATGGGTCAATTCACATAAGTATCCACACTTGCTATAGTAAGAAATCATTGTGTATGCAACCTAAATAATATTCACCTGATAATGCAACTGTATGAGTAGGGACCAAAGCATACAATCAGTGCACACTTTATGAAATCATAATAGCCAAAACCTTGTCATGGGTCGTGGGATTAAAAGCTCAATTTCAGGTTTCATCCAGATTTTAATTGGATTTCATAAAATCACGTACAATTGACCACAGGTCTGTTTGGGACGCATTATATATCATTGGAAAGCCATGTGTGTCTATTTTCTACAAATTTTTGGTTTCAAGGGTAACACCCACTCTAAGTTGAGGAAAATATCAGTTTATTATAGTTGCGAAAAACTGAATAGCCTAAATCAAATCAAATCAACTTCCATATGATCTTAAGCCATTTGTGGTTCTAAACACAACTTAAATGTGGGGCAAAAGGCATAGTTATGCATCCAGTCATGGGCTGAAGTTTTAAAAATGATCATTTTAAAACTATAAATTTCATATTTCCATATTTTAACTTTTTTAAATAAAAGATCAGAATTTTGGTATAGGAGTTAAACATAAATCAATATATTTCCATATTTTAACTTTTTTAAATATAAGATCAGAATTTTGGTATAGGAGGTGAACATAAATCAATATATTTCAAAGCAACTAATAACATAATTGAACCAAATTTGTTGGTCCAAAAAGCATCGCACCAAAATCAAACACCAAAACCGTGATGCTTGCCTGAATCGAACATTAATATCGTCAGGTATTAAACCACAAAGTATTCTACATTAGGGAATTTAAAACTCTTAAAACTCGATTACTGCTAAACTCTTGAAACAGAAACATTACAACAGCTAAAGAACACGATTACAATAACCAAAAAGAAAATGAAATCATCAAAAATGAAATGTGATTACCTGCTCCTCTAATCTCTTACAACTCTTCTAACATTTTTGGAATCGGAGATACAAAATGTGTGACTTTATGGAACACAATTGCCCGCTCACTTGAAAAAGCCTGCCCATTTGAATTGCATCAAAATTCAAAAAACAAGCCTCTTTCATGCTATGTAATAGGTGGGTGTTTGGGATTTGCTTATTTTCCACCAACTTTTAACTTATTAACTTTTCAAAAGTTAATAAGTCAAAAAAAGTGTTTGGCAAACTCAAAAGGACTTTTCATATAGGATAAAAAGGAGGTTTTGAAAAGTAAATAGGGAGTTTCTTATTAACTTTTGAAAACTTCTTTTAGTCTAATTTACTATTATACCCCTCTACTATCTCCTATTAACTCCCCTCATTATAAAAGCATGTATCTTTTGGTCATTTTACGACAATTTAGTTTATAAGCTAATCCAAACACTTTTTTGAAAACTCCTTTTAAAAAGTCATAAGTTAATAAGTCCTTTTTGTCAAAAGTACTTTTCAATCAAAATAAACAATCCCAAACAGGCCGATCTGGAGAAGAAAAGAACATCTGATGACTACTTCTTTTGGTTGGTGGTTTTCTGACAAAAAGTTCGATATGTGGGTTCTTTTGGTTGTGAAGGTGATGGTGATGGTACCCGATCCTTCTTCTTATGCTTAATGAGTTGTAAAGTATGTAACAACTTGTACATCTCTTAAAATTAGGTGAAAAGACAATATTTTCCTTCTCATATGCTTATTAATATTGTATAGGTAGATACTTACATAAAAGTTAAAAATAACACTTATTTTTACCTCTGTTAAAAACATTTTATTAAATATCTTATATATATACGTGTGTGTGGTTTTACATGTCTAAATGGATAATTTTTAAACAATTTACCAATGGTATGGTTTTTAGAAGTATTTAAAATTAATAAATTTAATTTTTTAATAATTTAATATATGTTTTAAGATTTTTCCTGAAAACATTTAGATTTTAAAAGCATTAAGTATTTAATCTTTTAACTACAATTCCCTATCGCGATATCACAAAAGTTTATAAACCTTGTGAGCGTTAACACGAGCTTGTTTTTTGTTACTTGCTTTGAGTATGTAGTTATATTATTAAGCGTAAGATTCCCAGAGTATTTTCTATGTTTTTATTTGTAATACTTATTATCATATATAATAAATCAATTTTATTAATTCTTAAATATCTATGTTTTTTCTAAATATATTTATAAAGGTAATTAAAATAATTAAATACATTATCATTGTAGTTTTATAGGTTTCTAAAGGTAAGTAATTTACTAATCATTAAAAAAATTCACAAAAAAGATGACAAAAATGAGTTTGTGGGTTTGGTCCGACTCGACCCTTTGAAATTCATCTTTTCTGAACCATTACCCAACTCACCCGATCTTCTAACTTATCGTATCTTGGATCGTTACAACTAGTTTATCGAGTATGGTATAGCCAAGTTTCTGAACTTTGAATCTGATGAACAGGTTACACCTCATCATATCCGGTTGAGAAAGAGATATTTGGATGCGAACAAGCGTAAAACAATGAGTAAAAGGCTGAAGGAGTGAGTATTGAAACATGAAGAAGCCTGGAAAATTTTGAGTTTTATGTTTTGATCCAAACTCATACATCACCAACATGTTATAACATTATATTCTTGAGAGATAATAAAACTGTAAAAGAAATGTTGTAGCTCATATCCTTATATCTACACTAGTGGGTTAGAGTTGTGCTTTCTCACGGCTTGATTCGATTTGAACATATGTGAGAACGTTGTTATGGTATGTTCAAGGTTTAAATATTTGTAAACGTTCACATATAATCAAATAATTAAGCTAGTATACATATATATAAATACTAGTGGGAGAACCCATGCTTTATGGGTGGATTACCGATTAATAATTAGATGTAAATTAAACCCTTTTGATTTGATTTTTTTTTTCACTTAGCCTTTTATATTAATAGGTAAAACATAAATTAAACCTTCTTTTTTTGTTTTAAAATAAGTTTCACCCCAAAGTTAATCAAACTTAATTCATATAATTTTGTTACAACTAGGGCTTGACCACAATGCGCGTTGCGCATTGTAATAACCGGGTAAGTCGAGGCCCAGACGGGACACATCGTAATTGATATAGCATGACTCAGAACTGATGATCGGTTATGGCTGCACACCATAAATGACTGCCAAGCCAAGGTAACCGACACCAGTGTTGGTGTATGATCATAGCCGCCTAACAACCAAAATTAAGGGTCTCAGATGAATAAATATCCATCATCATCGACATTAGCAAACAATATTCTTGCCCAACGCAACCAGATTAAAAAAGGCACGGGCAGTCGATGGCATCATAAACGAATGAAGACAACCTATGGCACCACGTCGACCACAAAGGGGAACCGGTTGACAACAAACAAATCGACACTGACCAAATCAGATCGGGGCAACCTCAAACAAAGATCGCACACCGACATGCAACCGACCAAACCGACATCATCACCGGGACCATCTTCGTCGGCAACAGAAATGGGGGGACCAAATCAAAGATGAAATCGGGCCAACCTCATCCACCAACTCCACAACGACGATCAAATCTGAGGTAGGGGCAACCTCAAACAAAGATCGTGCACCGAGATGCAATCGATCAAAACGACATGACTACCGGGACCATCGTCGTTGACACATAAACGGGGAGACCAAATCGAAGCTAAAATCGAGGCCACCGCATCTGTCGAGCCGGTCAAGCAGAAATGGACGACCACCGCACCGAGACCTCCGACCTCCACATACCCTCTATAACGCCACCACCATGGCTATCGGCACCGTCACAACGCCTGAAACGGCGATGACGCCACACGACCATCGTGAGAGCCGCTCGACCACCGCCACACGACGGAGGAGTGGCTACGACTAAGGAGGGGCTTCGAATGCAAGATGAGTGGGGGTAAATGAAGGCTGCAAGGAGAGGAAGGGTGGTGGTAGGTGGCTGCAACTCTTGTTTATACCAGATGCAATTCATTCTTATACACAAGAAATTTAAAAAATGCTTGTGGCTAAAATAAAAAAAAAGAAACTTCACTATTCATGCCATTACTTTTTTCATATTATGTAATAATAATAATTATATTTATTATTATTGCTTATTGATCTGCTTATTATTTGATGTCATTTTTGGTTTTTTTAATTAAATAAAATATTTAAAAATACAAGTTTAAAAATATCATATTTCATCTTTTAATTATTTATTAAAATGAAGGACAAAAAGAGGTTTTATATAGTAAGTTTTAATGCGTAAGATACAATTAATCAATGCATGAAAATGATATTTTTTAATATTATTCTTATTGTAAGGATTACATTTAGAGGTTGATGTAATCAAAGAGCTCTCAACATGCATATGTGAAGTATAAGGAAGTTACTTCAGAATATTTGATAGAACTCAGTAAATTATGCTAAGTATCAAATCTTCCAAATCCAAAAGACCATATCTTCCAAAGCTAGAGATGAAGTTTTTCGAAGCTTCAAAGACAAAGTATTCCGAAGCCAAAGACTGATTTATTTCGAATACAGAGAAGACATGCTTTTTCTGAATCACGTTTTGACAAAAGCTGAACCGCTTTTTGTTGCCATCTCTGATAACTCACCAACTTATATGAGTTAGTGAAAATTCCATACTTTTGTCAAACTGTATATTAAGATCTTTTGTCTGTAACTTTCTACTTTTGTACTTTTATCCTTTTTGTAATATATAAGGATGTGAGCTATGACATGTCATAGTCACAAGTCAAAAGACAATTTGTTTTTTGACTCTACATTGATCTTGTTGTCTAGATTAGTGTTTTCAGGTGGCTTTCAAAGCATGACCGACTGTAGGATGTATTATAAAGTGATTCAAGTACTTGTCTTTATTTTTATGCTTTGTAGCACTTGTAAGCAATATACATCATTCTTGAAAATCATATTATCTTATTTTTGTTCTGTCTCTTTACTTGTGCTCTTAGTATCATAATCTGGTTCCCTATTTGATCTGTTAAGTGTTCTAAGTCTCTTATTATCGTGAAACTGTTGTATTGACCCCCTTCACTGTCTTGCACTTATTAATAACATGTAATCCTTATTAATATTACTTATGTATACTATCCTGGACAAAAATGATATCAGAGCTATGGAATATAGCTTGAAGTTTTCATAATGAGGTTTAACACTTTATCTATCATCAAATAATAAAGGACAAAGATGTTGTAAAAAACAGTATGGAAGAAGAATATGATGTTTCTCATAATTTAGAACTTTTAAATAAATGGGCAATTTTAAAAGTAGATTTAAAATAGAAGATCTAGAGAAAATAATTTCAACTCTTAAGCTTGAGCACACAAATTACAGGACTCAAATTAAAGATCTCATTACTAAGCTAACTTAATGCGAGGTTGAGCTTGTGATCAGCAAAGCTAGGGTAGAATAATGTGTTCTTAAAGAAGAGACCTTCAAGAACATTATATCCTCATCCTTGCATGCAAAGATATGTTATCTAACAAGCAGGGACTGGGATCTACTGAGATAACTCCTCCACACACACTACTATCTATAAGAACTCCAAGGTGTGAAACTTATCAAGATGAGTTTCCCCTCATAGACCCTATTCTATAAGAGGATGAAGATGAAGATGAGATAATGAAGGATGGATCTGAGGTGAGTGAAGAGGATCATCCTAGGAAGGGTCACTATTCTCCTGAGTAGAGGAAAGAACCAAGGATGACCAAGTCTAAAAGAAAGAACTTTATCAGGGCAGCAAAGAGAAAGTCAAAGAAAGTCCAAGAGATCAAGGCCATCTTTAACTCCAAGCATAAACAAGTCATTATCTCTATTGGATTTGAAGTGGTAAAGACTGAAGACTCAACCTAGGACTCTAGTACAAGAAACCCTAGTTCATGTCCAAATCATCCTGGTCAAGAGAAGAAAGCTGATCAAATGTGCACCACTGCTGCACAACCTAGACCATCCAGTTCCAAAAGCAAGCCTCACCCTAAGAATCCTACTGCATCATCTGTGAAGATGAAGATGGAAGTGGAAATTGATCAAGCTCAACCTTCTACTCAAAAGAAGACTCTTAGAAGAAAGCCAACTAAATGCATCATTTATGGTAGTACTTCTTATTTTCCTAAGGATTGTATCTACAATCCTAAAAGCACTATCCACATGACTAAGAAGAAAACCTCTGAGAAGAAGATAGCTTTGGAAGGAAAATCTCTTCCTTTCGGAAGCTCCAAAGTGAAGAAGAAGACAAGTGAAAACTTGCCTTTGGAAGAAAATTTGGTCTTGAAAGAAAGGAATGCTTTCGAAGTACTGAAGTCTACTGCAGTGGATGCAAGATCTTTCGAAGGTCCATTCTCCAAAACTTCCGAAGTTATCAAAACTTCTAAAGTATTGAAGGTCAAGTCTTGTCTTTCAAAGATGGTGTGGAAGATAAAGGAAGATCATATGACTGAAAGCTCTTCATCAACAACAGCAAATGATCCTTGGAGCTTAAATATAGGGTCAATTACTGTTGCATTGTCTTCAATTCACTTTGACAAGCCCAAGACCAACAAGGCTTGAGTTTCCAAATATAACTAACCATCTCTTTTTGTGCAGGAAAAGCTACAGACTAAAATAAATGTATGGATCATTGATTGTGGTTATTCCAGGTACATGACAGACAATGGCTCTTTGCTTCAAAACTTTAAGAAAATTGATGAAGGGCTAGTTGCTTTTGAAGGAGATTCAAGTGGTTACATCACTGGAAGGGGCAAGGTCACAAATAATAAGCTCCGTATTGAGAAGGTAAACTTTGTCAAGGAGCTTGGGTACAATCTACTGAGTGTATCCTAATTTTATGATAAGACACATAACATGCTCTTTACTAAGCATGAGTGCATTGTTCTCAAACCTGAGGTGGTTATTTCTCAAAAGCATTTCCTGCTTGAAGCCCTCATGAAAAGGAACATGTACATGATGGATTTACAGGAAACATCCTTTTCAGGAGAAGTTTCTTGCTTTTTATCTAAAGCAAATAGTGATGAGTCTTTCCTCTGGCATAAAATAATATGCCATGTAAACTTTAAAACATGAATAAATTAATTAAGAATGAATGGTAACTGGAATGCCAAAGAAAGCGTTTACAAGTAATGACCATTGTGTTGCATGTCTGAAAGTAAAACAACACAAAGTGTCTTACAAGCCAAAGGAAAGGAACTCCATCACTACACACCTACACTTATTACATATGGATCTCTTTGGCCCCAACAGTGTAATGAGTATAGGAAGGACCTCTTATTGTTTGGTGATCACAGATGATTTCAAAAGATTCACTTGTGTCTTCTTCCTTAGAACTAAGGATAAGAATCCTGAGATCTTGAAGAACTTTATTCTAAAAATTGAGAATCAATGTGATCACAAGGTCAAAACCATAAGATGTGATGAAGGAACTAAATTCAAAAACCAAATCCTTAGATAAATTTGTGATGAAAAAGGTATTACAAGACAATATAGTGCTCCGAGGACTTCTCAGCGAAATGATGTTGCTGAGAAGAGAAACAAGACACTTATTGAAGCTGCAAGAACATGTTATTTGACTCTAAACTGCCCATCACCTTTTTGGCAGAGTAAGTTAACACTGCCTGCTATGTGTAGAACAAAGTTTTAGTAGTCATAACTCATGGTAAGACTCCGTATGAGCTGTGGCACAAAAGGAGACCTTTCATTGGTTTACTCAAATCATTTGGATGTCCGTGCACCATCTTAAATACTAAAGATCAGATAGCCAAATTTGCTGAGAAATCAAATGATGGACACTTCATTGGATACTCTTCCCAAGACAAGACTTATAGAGTATACAATCTTAGAACTAGAGTAGTTGAGGAGTCAGCCAATGTGACCTTCAATGAGCACACTCCTAGTGCGAAAGGTTCTTGTCCTAATTGGCTATTTATCTTGATTTAGTTACCAATTATTTTAACAAATCTTGTGAAGATGTTTTAGGATCTACAGGTTACTTATCAATAAAAGATCCTGACCCAAGATTTGAGCTGATAAAACCAAGTAAGAAAAATACTTCAGCTCCAGTGGTAACAAACCGTGCAAATGGAAATTCTATCAGCACAACCATAACAAATTTAGCTGATACATCTGAGTTGCCTACAAATTCTAGCACAGAGGCATAGAACTCAAATGAAGGAGCTTCTAATGTAGGAGAAAATGGAGGTGATGATAGTGATCAAGAATTTCTTGATGCTGATAACCACTCCATAGAAGACAACATCAATGATGTCACACACTCATTGGATCAAGCTTCTCTTGAAAAGTGTGCTGATGAGGTGGGTGATACTCTATTTCCAGATCTGAATTTAACCAATTTCATCAACTAAGAATCCACAAGTCACATCTAATCACAAACAATATTGGAGATGTTGAGACAAGGGTGAGAACAAGAGGACAAGCCCATGACAAAAATGTTTGTCTGTACTCTTGTTTCTTGTCTCAGATTGAGCCTAAGAAAGTTGATGAGGCTTTGAAGGATGGAAGTTGGGTTGAAGCAATGCAGGAGGAGCTGATTCAATTCAAAAGATAAAAGGTTTGGAACCTATGTCTTCTTCCTCAAGGGAAGACCACAATAGGTACCAAGTAGGTTTTTAGGAACAAGAAAGATGATACAGTGCTTGTCATCAAGAACGACGATGACAAGAACGACGATGAAAACTACAACGATGACAACGACAAGAACAAAAATAACAACCAAGACTACAACAATAGCGACGACAACAACACCGACAACAACAACAACAACAATAATGACAACAACCGCAACAATGACAACAAAAAAACAACGATGATGACAACAAAAACAACGACAATGTTGACTATCATAATGAAGACAACCATAATGAAGACAACAACGACTACGTCAACCACAACAACGATTACCACAACAACAAACATAATGGCGACGACTAGCAATATGACGACAACCTTGATGACGACAACCACAATGACGATAACAAAAAAGACGACTACAACCACGACAACAACGAAGATGACAATAAACACGACGAAACAGCAACAACAACCACAACAACAACCGCAATAACAAGGATGACAACAACGACAACAATCACGATGACAACAACCACAAAAACGACAAGGACGACCACAACTAAAACGGCAATGATGACGACAACAACGATGAGCACAACAACCACAACAACAACCACGACAACAATGACAAGAAAAATGACAACGACAACAACAAAAACGACAACAACAACCATGAAAACAATTACGACGACAACAAAAACGATGAGGACAACCACGACAACAACGACAATAATGATAAAGACGACGAAAACAGCAACAAGAACTACAACAAGAAAATAACAATGACAATGACAACGAAAACTACATCTACAACAACCACAACGACAACAACGACCACACCAGCCACGACGAAGAAAAGAACGACGATGACAACTACAACAACGACAACCACAAGAACAAAAACAACAACAACCAAGACTACAACAATAGCGACGACAACAACACCGACAACAACGTCAACAACAATAATGACAACAACCACAACAATGACAACTAAAAAAACAACGACAACGACAACAAAAACAACGACAATGTTGACTATCATAATGAAGACAACCATAATGAAGACAACAAGGACTACGGCAACCACAACAACGATTACCACAACAAAAACCACAATGGCGAGGACTAGCAATATGACGACAACCTTGATGACGACAACCACAATGACGATAACTAAAAAGACTACTACAACCACTCCAACAACGAAGACGTCGATAAAAACGACGAAACAGCAACAACAACCACAACAACAACCGCAATAACAAGGATGACAACTACGACAACAACACGATGACAACAACCACAACAACGACAATGACGACCACAACTAAAACGACAATGATGACGACAACAACGATGAGCACAACAACCACAACAGCAACCACGACAACAATGACAAGAAAAATGACAACGACAACAACAAAAACGACAACAACAACCATGAAAACAATTACGACGACAACAAAAACGATGAGGACAACCACGACAACAACGACAACGATGATAAAGACGACGAAAACAGCAACAAGAACGACAACAAGAAATAACAATGACAATGACAACGAAAACTACATCTACAACAACCACAACGACAACAACGAACACACCAGCCACGACGACGACAAGAAGGACGTTGACAACTACAACAACGACAGCGACAAAAACAAAAACAAAAACAACCAGACTACAACAATAGCGATGACAACAACACCGACAACAACGTCAACAACAATAATGACAACAACCACAACAATGACAACTAAAAAAAACAACGACAACGACAACAAAAACAACGACAATGTTGACTATCATAATGAAGACAACAACGACTACAACAACCACAACAACGATTACCACAACAATGACCACAGCAACAACCAAATGGCGACGACTAGTAATATGACGACAACCTTGATGACAACAACCACAATGATGATAAGAAAAAGACGACTACAACCACGAGAACAACGAAGACGACGATAAAAACGACGAAACAGCAACAATAACCACAACAACAACCGCAATAACAAGGATGACAACAACGACAACAATCACGATGACAACAACCACAACAACAATAATGACGACCATAACTAAAACGGCAATGATGACGACAACAACGATGAGCACAGCAACCACAACAACAACCACGACAACAAAAAATGACAACGACAACAACAGCCCCGACAAGAACAAAAACAACAACAACCAAGACTACAACAATAGCGATGACAACAACACCGATAACAACAACAATAATGACAATAACCACAACAATGACAACAAAAGAAACAACGACGAAGACAACAAAAACAACGACAATGTTGACTATCATAATGAAGACAACCATAATGAAGACAACAATGACTACGGCAACCACAACAACGATTACCACAACAATGACCACAACAACAACCACATTGGCGACGACTAGCAATATGACGACGACCTTGCTGACAACAACCACAATGGCGATAACAAAAAGACGACTACAACCACAAAAACAACGAAGACGACGATAAAAACGACGAAACAGTAACAAGAACCACAACAACAACCGCAATAACAAGATGACAACAACGACAACAATCATGATGACAACAACCACAACAACAAAATGACGACCACAACTAAAATGGCAATGATGACGACAACGAGGAGCACAGCAACCACAACAACAACCACGACAACAATGACAACAAAAATGACAAGGACAACAACAACGACAAAAACAAAATGACAACAACCATTAAACAATGACGACGACAACAACAACGATGAGGACAACTGCGACAACAACGATAAAGACGACAAAAACAGCAACAAACAACCACAACAGAACAATAACAATGACAATGACAACGACAACTACATCTGCAAAAACCACAACGACAATAACAACCACAACAGCCGACGACAAGAACGACGATGAAAACTACAATGACGACATCAACAAGAACATAAACACAACAACCAAGACTACAACAATAGCGACGACAACAACACCGACAACAACAACAACAACAATAATGAGAACAAGCACAACAATGACAACAAAAAAACAACGACGACGACAACAAACAAAAAAACGACGACGACAACAAAAACAACGACAATGTTGACTATCATAATGAAGACAACCATAATGAAGAGAACAACGACTACGGCAACCACAACAACGATTACCACAACAACAACCATAATGGCGACGAGTAGCAATATGACGACAACCTTGATGACGACAACCACAATGACGATAACAAAAACGACTACAACCACGACAACAACGAAGACGACGATAAAACGACGAAACAACAACACACCACAACAACACCAACCGCAATAACAAGGATGACAACAACGACAACAATCACGATGACAACAACCACAACAACGCAATGACGACCACAACTAAAACGGCAATGATGACGACAACAACGATGAGCACAGCAACCACAACAACAACCACGGCAACAATGACAACAAAAATGACATCGACAACAACAAAAACAAAAACTACAACCATGAAAACAATGACAACGACAACAACAACGATGAGGACAATCACGACAACAACGACAACGACGATAAGATGACGAAAACAGCAACAACAACCACAACAAGAAATAACAATGACAATGACACGACAACTACATCTAAAACAACCACAACGACAACAACGACCACAACAGCCACGACGAGGACAAGAATGACGATGACAACTACAACCACGACACCGACAAGAACAAACAACAACAACCAAGACTACAACAATAGCGATGACAACAACACCGACAACAACAATAACAATAATGACAACAACCACAACAATGACAACAAAAAAAAAACGACGACAACAACAAACAATGACAATGTTGACTATCATAATGAAGACAACCATAATGAAGACAACAACGACTACTGCAACCACAACAACGATTACCGCAACAAGAACCACAATGGTGACGACTAGCAATATGATGACAACCTTGATGACGACAACCACAATGACGATAACAAAAAAGACGACTACAACCACGACAACAACGAAGACGACGATAAAAACGACGAAACAGCAGCAACAACCACAACAACAACCGCAATAACAAGGATGACAACAACGACAACAATCACGATGACAACAACCACAACAACAACAATGACGACCACAACTAAAACGGGAATGATGAAGACAATAACGATGAGCACAACAACCATAACAATAACCACGACAACAATGACAACAAAAATGAAAACGACAACAACAACGACAACGACAACAAAAACGACAACAACAACCATGACGACGACAACAACAACGATGAGGACAACCACGACAACAACGAAAACGATGATAAAGACGACGAAAAGAACAACAACAACCACAACAAGAAAATAACAATGACAATGACAACCACAACTACATCTACAACAATCACAACGAAAACAACGACCACAACAGCCACGACGATGACAAGAACGACGATGACAACCATAACGATGACAGCGACAAGAACAAAAACAACAACAACCAAGAGTACAACAATAGCGACGACAACAACACCGACAACAACAACAACACAATAATGACAAGAACCACAACAATGACAACAAAAAACAACGACAACACCGACAACAAAAACAATGACAATGTTGACTATCATATTGAAGACAACCATAATGAAGACAACAACAACGACTACGGCAACCACAACAACGATTACCACAACAAGAACCACAATGGCGACGACTAGTAATATGAAGACAACCTTGATGACGACAACCGCAATGACGATGACAAAAAGGACGACTACAACCACGACAACAACGAAGACGACGATAAAAACGACAAAACAGCAACAACAACCACAACAACAACCGTAATAACAAGGATGACAACAACGACAACAATCAAGATGACAACAACCACAACAACAACAATGAAGTCCACAACTAAAACGGCAATGATGACGACAACAACGATGAGCACAGCAACCACAACAACAACCACGACAACAATGACAACGACAACAACAACGACAACAACAAAAACAACAACAATAACCATGAAAACAATGACGACGACAACAACAACGATGAGGACAAGCACGACAACAACGACAATGACGATAAAGACGACGAAAACAGCAACAACAACCACAACAAGAACAATACCAATGACAACGACAACTACATCTACAACAACCACAACAGCCACGGCGACAATAACGACGATGACAAGAATGACGATGACAACTACAAGAACAAAAACAACAACCAAGACTACAACAATAGCGACGACAACAACACCGACAACACACCAACAACAATAATGACAACAACCACAACAATGACAACAAAAAAATCAACGACGACGACAACAAAAACAACGACAATGTTGACTATCATAATGAGGACAACCATAATGAAGACAACAACGACTACGGCAACCACAACAACGATTACCACACAATGACCACAACAACAACCATAATGGCGACGACTAGCAATATTATGACAACCTTGATGACGACAACCACAATGATGATAACAAAAAAGAGGACTACAACCACGACAACAACGAAGACGACGATAAAAACGACGAAACAGCAACAACAACCACAACAACAACCGCAATAATAAGGATGACAACAACGACAACAATCACGATGACAACAACCGCAACAACAACAATGACGACCACAACTAAAACGACAATGATGACGACAACAATGACGAGCACAACCACAATGACAACCACGACAACAATGACAACAAAAACCACAACAAGAATGACGATAAAGACGACGACAACAACAAAAACAACAACAATAACCATGAAAACAATGACGACGACAACAACAACGATGAGGACAAGCACGACAACAACGACAATGACGATAAAGACGACGAAAACAACAACAACAACCACAACAAGAACAATAACAATGACAATGACAACGACAACTACATCTACAACAACCACATCTACAACACCACAACGACAAAACGACCACAACCGCCACGACGACAATAACGACGATGACAACTACAATGACGACAGCGACAAGAACAAAAACAACAACAACGAAGAAGACAACAATAGCGACGACAACAACACCTACAACAACAACAATAACAACAATAATGACAACAACAACAATGACCAAACCATGACAACAACGACAACAACCATGACAAGAACAATGACAACAACAACAATAACAATGACAACCACAATGACAACGACAACAATTACAACAACAACAAAACAACAATAAATAACAAATACAGCTACAACAACAGCAACAACAAGAAAAAAAGTCAATAACAACAACAACTACTACAATGACAGTGACAACGACTACGAAAACCAGAATGACAATAACAACAATGACAACCAGCACAATAACGACAACAACCACGACTACAACAACGGCCACATCCAATACAAGAACCACACAACAACAACGACCATAACCACTACAACGATAATAATGATAACAATCACGAAAAGAACAACCACGACAATGACAACAACAAGAACACAACAACAACCACCACCACCACACAACAACAACAACAACAACAAACGACAACATCAGTCATCAACCACCATGACAACAATGACTATGACGAAAACAACAACAACACCACAACAACAACTACGACAACAAAAACAACGACAACTACGTCTACGACAACAACAACAACAACAAGAACAACCACAACCACAACAGTAACGATGACAACAACGACGATGACAAAAACAATGAGGACGGCTACAATGATGATGACGACGATGACGACAACGAAAACAACGACGAATACTACAAGAACAACCACAACGAGAACAACTACAACTACAACTACAACTACAACAATAAATACAATCACAACCACAACAATGACGACGACAACGACCAAACCATGACAACAACGACAAATAACCATGACAACAACACAATTACAACAACAATGACGAAAACAACTACTACAACAACAAAAACAGCAACAAAACAACAACAACTACTACTACTACCACAACGACAACCACGACAACCAAGACAACAACGACAACAACCACGACAGCAACAAAAACGACGACATCAACCATGAAAACAATGACGACGACAACAACAACGACGAGGACAACCACGACAACAACGACAATGACGATAAAGACGACGAAAACAGCAACAACAACCACAACAAGAACAATGACAATGACAATGACAACTACATCTACAACAACCACAACGCCACAACAGCCACGACGCAATAACAATAAAACGATGACAAGAACGATGATGACAACTACAACGACGACTGCGACAAGAACAAAAACAACAACACAATAACAATGACAACCACAACGACAACAACACCTACAACAACACAAATACAATAATGACGACAACGACAATGACCAAACCATGACAACAACGGCAACAACCATGACCAGAACAACGACAACAACAACAATAACAATGACAACCACAACGACAACAATTACAACAACAACTACTACAACAAGAACAACGAAGATAACAAATACAACTACAACAACAGCAACATCAACAACACAACACAACATCAATAACAACAACTACTACTACTACAATGACAGTGAGATGACTATGAAAACCACAACGACAATAACAAAACGACAACCAGGACAATAACGACAACAACCACGACTACAACAACGGCCACATCCAATACAAGAACCACGAAAATGACCATAAGCACTACAACGATAATAATGATAACAACCACGAAAAGAACAACCATGACAACGACAACAACAAGAACAAGAACAACAATAACAACAACAACAACAACAACCACAACAACAACACAACAACAACAACAACAACAACAACCACCACGACAACAATGACTACGATAAAACAACAACAACAACAACTACGACAACAAAAACAACGACAACTATGTCTACAACAACCACAACGACAACAACAACAACAAGAACAACCACAAGAGCAACGATGACAACAACGACGATGAAAAAAACAACGAGGACAGCTACAATGATGATGACGACGATGACGACACAACGAAAACAACGACGAATACGACAAGAAACAACGACAACAACTACAACAACCAATAAATACAACCAACCACAACAACGACGACGACATCGACCAACCATGACAACAATGACACAACCCCGGCAACAACAACAACAATTACACACAATGACGAAAACAACTACTACAACAACAAAACAACAACAACAACAACTACTACTACTACTACTATGACAACGACAACCACGACAACCAGACAACAACGACAACAACCACGAAAGCAACAATGACCACAACCATGACAACTACAACAACCACGAAAACAACAACGACCACAACCACGACAATGGCAACAATGATAAGAGCCACGAAAACAACAACAACGACAACGATAACAACAACACAACAACATGACAAGAACGACAACAAAAAAAACAACATCGACCACGACAACAACAACGAAGTCGAAAACTACAACGACAAGAACAATGACAACAACAACGACAACCACAACCGCAACAACAAAAACAACAACACTGATAACAACCACGACAACCACAACGACCACAACCATGACAACGAAAAAAGTGAAAACAACCATGAAAAAAACAACGACAAAGAAACAATAAAAATAACAACAAAACCAAAACAACAATAACAACAACAAAAACAACGACAACACCACGACAAGAACGACAACAACCATGACAAGAACGACAACAACCATGACAAGAACAATGACAACCATGGCCAAACCATGACCAAAACATCAACAACAACCACAACAACAACAATGACAACAATGAAGACGAAAACAACAACAAAAACAACAACATAAATAACAACAACGACAACAAAAACAACAACGACGAAGACGACGACATCAAAAACGACAACACACAACCATGACGAAAACAATGATGACGACAACAACAATGATAATGTCAAGGACATCAACAACGACGACGACAACGACAACAATTACAACAACAACCACGATGACAAGAACGACGAAGACAACTACAACAATGACAGCAAGGACGATAGTGACAAAAATAAAGACAACAAGCCAAAAACGACACAACAAAACCAAACACGACGGCAACAACAACAAGCGCAACAACAACAACAACAACGATAATGACAACGACCACACCATTACAAACAACGAGAACAACCATGACAACACAATGACAACAACCATGATAACAACAATGACAACAACAACAATAACAACAATAACGAAAACAACTACAACTACTACTACTACTACAACAATAACAGCAACAACAACAACAAGAACAAAATCTACAACGATAGCGACAACGACACCAACAACGACACCGACAACGACAACAACAACGACCACAACTGTGACAACCATGACAAAGATAACAACAACAATGACAACAACAACAACTACAAAAGCTACAACGAACACAACTATGACAACCATGACAACGATAACAACCCCGACAACAACAACAACGATAATGACGACGACGACGACAACAACAAAAACAACAACAACAATAATAACAACAACAACGACAACAACAACTACAACAATAAAGAGGACGGCAACCAGGATGTCAACAAAGATGATAACAACTACAACGAAGACGAGGGACAACCACGACAACAACAACACAATGACAGAAACCACGAAACAACAACAACGACAACAACAAGGACAACAAAAAAAATGAAAACAACAACGACAACAACCATAATGACAACAACACAACGACCAAAACAGCCACGAAGACAACAACGATGAAAATAACTACAACGAGGACAACGACGATGATGACAACAATGATAAGAACGATGACAATGTCAAAACAATGACGCCGACAACAAGCACAAAAACAACAATGAAAACAACAATAATACTAACAACAACGACAACAACAACAACAACAACGATGAAGAAACCACAACCATGATAACAACTACAATAACCTTGGTAACAACAATGACAACAACCACGACAAAATCAATGATAATAACAATAACAACAACACAATGACAACGACGACAACGATGACCACGACAAAAACGACAACCACAAGACAACAACTACTACAACAACGCAATGACAACAACAAAGACGACAACCACTACAACCAAGACAACAATGACAACAACCACAATAACAACAATGACCACAACCACGAGAAAGAAAAAAATGACAACAACCACGACGAAAACAACACAACAAAAAAAAAACAATAGTAACAACGACTACAAAAATAACAAACACCATTACCACAACAACAACAACAACAATAATAACAGCAACAACAACCACAACAACAACAACAATAACCAACGACCAACCATGACAACAACGCCAACAACCATGACAACAACGACAACAACAACGATAACAACAATAACAAAAATAACAAGAACAACAACAACATGATAATGACAACGACCAAACCATGACAACAACGCCAACAATCATGACAACAACAATGACAACACCATGACAACAACGTCAACAACGATAACAACAATAACAAATAATAACAAAACTAACGTCAGCAAGGACAACTACAAAAAATACTACAACAATAACAACTACAACAATACAGCAGCAGCAAAACAACAACAATAACAACAACGACAACAAAAACGACAACAACTACAAAAGCAACAACGACCACAACCATGACAATGATAACAACCATGACAACAACAACGACGACCACAACAACAACGACGATGACGACAACAACAACCACGATGAAAGTAACCACGACGACATCAGAATAGATGACGACAACTACAACGACGACGTTGACGGCAACCACGCCAACAACGAAGACGACGACAAAAACAACCAAAACAACAACGACCACAACAATAACAATGACAACAAAACAATGACAATGACAA